>JAUMHR010000059.1:3099013-3110345 GCA_032361145.1 Enteromius fasciolatus
CGTTAAAAAATTTAACGCGTTATTTTTTGTGTAATTAATTAATCTAAATTAACGCGTTAAAGTCCCGGCCCTAGTAATTACATAATTCATTAATTATTATTGTTCATACTATAGTGCTATAGTACATACTATAACATGTGTCGTGGTACACGAAAGAGAAGAAATTGTTAAAGGGTTAGTTCACCCAAAAATTGGTGCAAAATTCAGTCATTTTCTTTCAAAAACAGTATTCAAGTTTTACTGATGCATTTACTACGTTTCTGGATCTGGGATCATTTCAGTTGTGTTACTGTCTATGGAGGGTCAGATGGCTTTCTGACGTCATCAAAAATATCTTCATTTGTGTTCTGAAGACGAAGGAAGGTCTTACGGGTTTGGAACGACATGAGGGTGAGTAATTAATGACTGAATTTTCATTTTTAGGTGAATTAAGCTTTTGAGGATTGCTATTTTTGACCAAAATATTATTAGCAACCAAAGTTGTATTATTTCTCCGTTATAAAAAAGCATGGTATGGACCAGTTTAGATGTGTAATCTGCATAAAGAATCTGACATGCAGAATTTCTGGTCATTAGCATTAATAGCCACAAGGGAATTAATTGAAAATGATGTTTGTTATTCATATATAGCCTATATAGCATCACCTCGGCAAAAATAACACGTCATTATGCCCTATACCATCTAAAGAGATGAAATTCTTCAAGGGCACTCAAAGTGGCATCTTGTCACCATGGAAACGGCAAACAGGTATGCTGCTTGAGCATGTCTCACCCACACAGTACAGTGATTCACGCTCATGCGAACGAATGGTTAAAATGACTCCTGCTGTAAATTGCAGGTGTTCTGCTTTCCATTTATGACCCGTGTTCTTCAGGCATAATTACTGTCTATATCATCAACTCGAGCTCAAAGTTACATTAATTAGATTCAATAAAGTATAAATTCCCTACTTGCATAAAAATAAATGTTTGCATAAGATTTACTAACGAAACAGTGAATGTCAAAATGTCAGAATTGTGAGATAAGATGTTGCAATTACCTTTTTTATTCTTGTTAGGCTATATGGTGGAAATAATGTATTATTCTCAGAATTTGGGAGGGATCATATGAAGAGACCACAGTATTATTCTAAACATTGAGCTTTTGTTTTTTTCAAACAACTACTTCAAACAAGCGCCCAGAACTCTTTAGGAACTCTTTTTATCTGGTCTTTCACTGGTGTTTAGCACTCCCTGAAGAAAACGTCAATATCCAGTTCCTTTCAAACCATCAAATTGTATTTTGTAAGAGCTAAATGTGGAACAGACGATTCATTTGCACCTCGGGTGTCTGAGTCATCTTCTAGCTGCTTCTCACGTCCCATCTCAATGTATTCATTGAATTCTCTATATATAACAATATTACTTAATAGTGTTAGGTGTTTGACTATAAATTATTCTCATATAAGGTATACCTGTGATGATACATGAATCCAAATGAATTCATGCAAATGTAATTCATTGTTGTTTTATATAAAAATCTAGATGAATGTCTTTGGCTTTTGCAACACATCTTGCTGATTTTCTGCCTCTCACACCATGTGCACTTTTAAAGGGACAGTTCGCTAAAAAATCATTACCTTAAAGCGTTGTTTTGAAGAGGTTATTTTAGCGGTGTCCTCACTGCGTTTCTGAGCCCTGATCATGTAAGGATCCTTGCTATCTATGGGAGCTCTTGAAATGCATCAGAATATCTTAATTTGTGTTACAGTAACTCTGTCCGGTTAAAAACCGTCTAAAATGACGTACAGGTCAAGATGCCATTAATTCATCAACTTCAATTAATTAACCTCTCCCCTTCCACTGACTGAGTTTACTGGCTCTCTGTGTTTTCACTGTTATATGGTAGAAGGCACTATTAAACATCTTCTGAAAGAGTATTAAATGTCTGAATCAAAATAAAGGTGACGAAGAAGCAGAAACATGTAAGCAAATACATATCTAAAATAAAGTGATCATCTAATATTAAACAGCATATAAATCAAAACTGTGTAACGTTACCAAACGAAATGTCACGTGTTGAAGATGATACTGATATACTCTATCAGTGCTTTTATCATTGGTCTGAATCTACGGTGGCCGAGAGAGCTCAACGCGCTGCAAACTTCAGAAAACACATGAAAACAGAAAAAAACACATGCAAACTACAAATTCTCACAATGCAACCGAACATAGAGAGGCGCGCTGCAAACAGCACGGACCACAGCGGAAATGCTTTAGGGGGACCTCAAAAAGTGATGAACCCATCTGGGACCTGATTATTGGTTCCGTGGCTTTTGGTCAGAGCAGAGATGTTGTCGCTGAACTAAAAGGTGAGTTTTTTTTGTGTTTATTTTAACAACCTGATCATACAGTCTTTTGGATATTATTAGACTAATCTGACGAATTACACGCTTAACTGTGAAACATTATTTTAATGCTTTGTTAGCTAGAGTTACTCTCAGATGGGTTTGTCACTTTTTGAGGTCCCCCTGAATCATTTCCATAGTGGTCCGTGCTGTTTGCAGCTTGTTTCTGTGTTTGCAGCGCCTGTGTTGTCAAACTGATGAAGATGTTTTCTGAATGTGCTGCGTTTTTTTCTGTTTGCATGTGTTTTCTGAAATTTGCAGCGCGTTGAGCTCTCTCGGTCACCGTATGAATCCAGTCTGGGGTAGTCTTTTGACAAAATGTTATTTTCTTAGGTTTTTGTTCAAGCATTTTTTTTGTATAAAACACAATCAAGTGTGACAATGAAAAAGAATGCATGATGTTAGAATTTTGTTCTTGTATTTTTACATATTGCATGTTGATATATTCACAAACGTTGTTTGCACCGTGCTCTTCTGTGGCTTGTTTTTTCGTTTAGGTGTGTTAATCCAATAAATCACTTCTTGTACAAAACCATGATCTGCACTTACATGAACCAGTCTTTTATTCTACATAGATCACCAATATGACAAGGACACCAAAGTATTGGTTTAAAGGCCTTCTTCGATGTACTGAGTCACTGAAGAAGTTCTGTAGCTGAAACGTTTGTGTCCTTGTCCTATTGGTGATATATGTACAATAAAACGAAAAGAAAAGACTGTTTCATTTGAGTGTGGATCATGGTTTTATACAAGATGTTTATGTAAAAATAAACTATGTCAAAATATTCTAGGGGTCATGACATTTTTTTTAGAAATTATAAAAAATGTTGGCACTGGCTGGCTACTTTTATCTTTTTAAATACTGGCAAGGAAAGAATTCTATTAAATTAATTTGGTAAAAGATATAATAATGATGATATGGAAGGAATAATTGACTCAGGGCTGTTATTATTAAAAAAAATAATGCACTCCCGAGTTGGTGAGTACATAAGTGGGTGTATATTATTTTTCTAATAATTCAACGGTCAATTATTCAGCTTATACTACGGTTGCCACTCCTCAAGACATCGATCAGATGATATATTTCAAGGTATTTGTCTGGTTTTCTGTACTTAAAACGCTATCGGGAGTAGGATTATTTCTTCCGCATTTTATCCGAAGCCTCCATTGTTCATCCAAAACGTCATTTTAGACCTAGCAACAGATGCTTGGGCTGTTGATAGCAGACTAATGCAGTTAATAGCTAAGTTATGAGTGTGTGTGTGTGTGTGTGTGAGAGAGAGAGAGAGAGAGAGAGAGAGAGAGAGAGAGAGGTGAGAGTCTGTGCTGTGCCTCTCTCAAAAGTGTTCAGCTAAAACAGTGAAACTTTAAGTTCATTTTCTACAGTAACAGCGCCGCTGTTACCCCGCCTGTGAGAAGCCAAGTTGTTTTTAAGTTGATGTTAAGGATAAAGTGGTCAGAGTAGTTGTAACAACATTAGTGTGCATGTCAATGTGTGTGAGTCTCTGAAGGAGAGAGAGTAAGAAAAATATGCCGTACATAACAAAATGTAATTTTGTGGCAAAATATGGAAATGAGCTGTCGTTTTCATCATATTGAGTGTGGTGTGGGTTTTTTGCTGTTGTAAGCATAGACATGTATATATATATATATATATATGGTTGTAAGACATTTAAAATAATAGAAATAATTTGGCGTAGTGATATGGAACTGTGATGCGGTCAAAGAGCTTCCTGGAACTACGTTCTCCATGCGGTTCCTTGAAACACCTTAGAACATTTGTCAGCCAATCAGATTCAAGCATTCAACAGACCCGTAGTATAAATAATAATAATGACATTAAATCACTTTAAATTGACAGTCCTCTCTATTTCTAAAGGACTTGTCCTGAGTTTAACCGGAACAAGCGGCGGTTCATCTCTCTCTGGCCTCAGGAGCCACTGACTGTGTCTGCATTAGAGGGCTGCGGTCAGCACAGGACCGAGTCACTTTTTGTAGCCTCCATGTACATAACCTCCAGCCTCTTCCATCACCACGAAGAGGATAAAAGTGTTTACAGGACTTACATAAAAACACTCTTTTGTGAGATAACATAGTGTGTGTGTTTTGAGTTGTTCCTGCAGGGCGGCTGAGTACAGCTTCAACCTCTTTTCCACTTTGGTTCCTGCCCTAATCTTTTTATATCTCTGCCTGTCCAGTTGGCAAGAGGCCACTCCGTATCCAGAATCATTCCACCACCGTTATGTGCTTCAAAAGTTATTCTGCTGCCGTCTCACAGTAAACATCCCTATATGTTCACGGCCCCTCCTTGGAGAAGATCCTCCTGAGAAACCTCCTCCACATCGAACGATGTGAGAAATAATCCATTTTGTTATTGCTTTGGGACTTTTCCGATTCGGCATAAGCAGGTTTGGGAGGATGTGAGAGCAGGCTTCCATCTTCTAATAAAAACAGTCTTTGTAACATGTTTATATTCTGCGAGACATGTTCTCCCTTGGGGCGTCAGGAGTGTTGTAAGCCGGTTGCTGGTGTCTGCGGTCGCAGGAAGTGACATGGCTTTGTGGCAGGAAACATAGCAACCGTCGTGGGGGAGGGGACGATGGAGGGGAGCAGGAACAGTGAAGGACATGAACGAAAGAGTAGTGCGGAGATGTGGTGTGAAAGGCAGGTTCTGGCAGAAAAGAGTTTGAAGAATCCAAATATCCAAATCATTAAACGTCTCTGCTCACAGGTCATATGGTCTGAATGAAATCTAGCCTTTTAAATGCACTTTACAAAACATTGTATGACTTAAAAATATTCGGATACTTTTTAAGGTGATGCAAGTCACCGTTACATTCTGTAATTATTCCTAAACCTCGCTGCTTGCAGAATACAAATCGTTTTAGTCTCTTAGAAGCGCGTTTATTACGAAAAACATTTTGTCAGGTAACCTAAAATAAAATGTTTTAACATCATTGAAAGAATATATATACATAAAAAACATTTGGTCATAATTTAAAAATATATACATATACATATATAGTTTGTGTTTCAGAGAATGCCATATATGTATGTACTTGTAGAAATAAAGTTTTTTTAAATGTAAAAGTTTTTATTTTAAAGATTTAAATAAAACAGTTTATTAGCACGTTTTACCAGAATAGAAGTCAATGGGGTCCAAAAATTAAATTTAAAAACAAATTTTACAAATATTTTCTTTTTTGTTCCATAGAAGCATGTCGTACACACTGTAAACATAAATATATATATCATTTTCTTGTAAAAAATGTCAATATGTTCCATTGTTTGTAATTATAACAATTTTTTTTACATTTTTTAATAAAACATATACATTTTTTTTACAAGAAAACAATATTTCACTATGTCTACTCAAAATTTTATTTTAATTCAGAGTGTCCCTTGCTGTTTCTTTGTAATGGTTTATGAAATTTAACACCGATTTCACAATATTTGTTCAACTTATGATTTATGAAGTTTTTGAGAAAACATGATTTACTGTGACGCAACAAACTTCACAGTACTACTGAAGACTACTGAAATAATAAACAAAAACTATTTTGGGGGGGTTAACAACTATACATATCCACTGGTACAGCACAAAAGCTGTTTTGAAGATGATTTGGTTAAAATAAGGACACTGGCTGATTCTTCCTTTGAAGAAGACACTTTGGAAAAGACATGTCTCTATGATTCACTGGAATGGGGGCATCTTGCAATTAATATGTGTGTGACAGAGAGACGGGGGAGGGTCAAGGATGGAGGAACGGTCACGGCTGGGGGTGGAGAGAATTCTTTAACATTATTATGCTGGAAAAGCCCATCCCCCTTTATGTCCCATCTCGTAAATGTCGTAGGAAAAAAAATCTCTTTGCACCTTTCAAGGGGTCATGGGAAATCGCATCCACCAATCAGGAGGAGTGTAGATTGCCATATCTGCTTGAGTGCACGTGACATGAAGGGTTCAATGGCTCTTCATGTTTGAGTTATCATTAAAAGAGTACAGGTTGAGAAAGCTGGTCTCAAACATGATGCAGTTACAACTCATTGTATATTGAACAACTACCAAGGGCTGTTTCTTTTGGTGCATCTAAGTGCAAACGTGCTTTTCAATGGTTTTTACCTGGAAAGTAACCATAAAGTTGATTTGGTTAAAAACATTAACTCAGACATGAATTAAACTTCTATAATGCCGCAGTAGCGGAAAAGATCTATCTAGGATGTGTAACATTACCATTACCAGGCCAACTTTCCGTAACTTCAGCACCATGGACAGAGAACAACTACCCATGAATGGCAGTTGAAGCTACACGAAGAAAAACAGGCCTAATTTAATTTTATTAACAGTGCTAATAATGAAAATGTCAGCGGGAGAATCTCTCCGAGCGTTATTGACGTTAAACGCGAATTAGGAATGATTACCGTTTACGCAAAACAGTTGAGAAACCACATGACATTTCTTCACAGCAAAAGCAATTATGTGGACAAATCAAACCAAAACACAGTTGTGTGTCGTGATCTTACCTACACGATGGTTAGAATTGAACCAGGGCACATCTGCAGAACTGCTACGGAATCCGCGCGAGCGACTTTTGGCGTCCCAAAACGGCTCAAACGTGACGCGGACGGTTTTGGGAAACAATAAATGCGGCGTATTTACAGTCTCGCACGATTAGGATGAAGCGATATCTTGGCGTAATCAAAGCGTTCCTTATTTCATATCCGTTTATGTGGAGTTGCCAACATCCTGAGCGACTTTTCACAGACGGTTAAATGTGAGGAAAAAGAGCTCCGAGAGCACAATGTAGTGATTTAGAGAAGGAAAAACTTGTTGAGGTAACCAAAAGTCCTTTTCGATAGGCAGACCTAATCAAATCCGCAGTCGTTCGAACAAATTAGCGTAAACTAGTTCTGCGTCGAAGAGGTGCTGTGTTAAAAAAGCCGTTCCTTCAAACGTCCTCAACCGGAACACGAAAACCTTCGCAGCTCCATAACACAATGCGCCTCGAGCTTCAGATGGCAGTGTCTTCTGTCTTTGCGCGAGGAATTACCACGGACTATGAAATCTCCGCTTGCTATCGCGCGTTCTTTCCCGCCAGATAATTGCTGCTGTTTGTCTCGTGCGGCTGAAGTGCGCTGTAAATCTGCCCGCGCGCGCGGAGTGGGATGAGACGGTTTTACAGTTCCGGTCGCTGTGCTGACTGACGATATGCGGCTATCAGGAACTGTGATGCGAGTTCAACGAATCCAGAGGAGCATCATAAATTTATCAGAGCCCCTCGAAGGCGTTAAGATACCGCCTCACTGATTAATTAAATCGTTAAAATGTATGTTAAACTTTTCTGAGGCCACCCTTTACTTGTTAATGCTGTTGCTTATTTATATGTCAACATAAGTATTGTTTCCTAATTTAAATATTATGTGGTGAACCTTGTAATTAAACATTATGTTAATAATGTTGCGTTATAAATAGACACATTTATAGCTTTATAAACGATTTGACAGGGGATTCTGATTGGATGAGCCGTGTTCTGAGTTGATAAGTGCTAATAAATACGTTTAAGGCAAGAAGGAATACAGCTGCAGACTGGGCATGCGCACATCTTAACTTTTGTCACGCTAAACAACAATACTGTATTTGCATTATTGTTAGGGGTAGGTTTAGGGTGTAGACATCAATAATACACAATCTAACAAAAAAAATGTGAATGATCAATCCTGTGTTTACGCAAATGGAAACTGTAAACAGCATACAAGTAGGTTAGAATGACGAAGTAGCCTATTATTTTACAGATTAAATGTTATTTTGAATATTTTTACTAACTTTAGATATTTATTGAATACTGATTTATTGGCACTCCTATCTTATTTTTAACTTAAGGTCTGATAATTTGTAAATCAAACTTTTTATCTCGCATTTCAATTTTTTTTTTCTTCCAAATTGCATGATTTAAACTCTCATTTCCGACTTTTTATTTGTTATAAATGATTTTTTTCTTGCAATTCTTTCCAGACTTTTTTCACAATTGTGCATTTATAGCTCACATTTCTAATGCTATAAAAAGCAATTGCATTAAGTCTTTTTTTTCTCTTTAGAATTAAACTTTATAGCTATTGTGAATTCTATCTATATACTGAGAAATCGGATTTGCCAGATGTAAACTCTTTCACAATTTCATATTAGGCTATGCTACTTGATATTGCAAACGGTATTTGTGATTATTTTAATGTATTATCCTATTCATAAACACTGATTAAGCACAAATAGTTTTATCATTTACTGCACTTCGTTACTCTTCTAGTTTATTTCCAGAGCTACTGAAGTCTTGCACATTCACAGAACACTTCAGTGTTGCAAAATAAAAGCCTTGGCAAAATGCAGATAAGTACATCAGAAAACATAACTGTGACTCTTGAGGGCCAAGTTAATGTTAATGTAAGATCAAAGTTGAAAGCCTCACTAAACTAAAGCTTTCTGAACCCCCTTTTAGCCATTGACTGACCAAACACATAGCCCCACCCCAAACACAGGCCATTGGTCGAGTCGTTTGCCACACTTTTCAGGAAAATAAGCTTTATATTTACTTGCACAGTAGTTGTCTTTGCACATGAACGGCTTTAGAAATCCCACACAAAAAAGCTCAACCCTTCACATTTAAAGTTGTATTTATAATCATGAACATTTTAAACTGTATATATGAATACTCTATAAGCGTTTACTGTATTGGCAGCTACATTTACAAATGCAGCGTTTTGTGTTCAACACATCAAAGAGGTCCAAGACAGCTGTTGTGAAGTGCGATAAAGCAGTGTGTAAGTCATATTTTCATTTCTCATTGATTGCTCTTTCCCGATTTGCAATTTGATGGAACCAGTGGCTGTTTACAGTCAACAGCGCATATAATTCTTGGTTGGAGCGATGAGCGTTGAGAATTACACCCACCCTCACGAACCTCCTTTCTCTCACGTGAAATGTTGATGTAAGCTGTAAACAATCATGTCATGTCAGCCGCTGAATTTCGTTATCTGCTGAAATCTGGCCGCAAGGTTGTTCTGAAGACCGAACAAAAGAGCCCCCCAGTGGAGCTGGATGAAGGCCAAGATAAGCAGTAGCCCATCTGTAAGGCCTGCTCATTGATTTTGGCCAACATGATAATGACTTGTAGGATGCACACACAGCTGCAGTGTGGCCCGGTCTCCATCTGAAGGCACACTCTGTGGATTAATGGCGCCAATGCATTTTGTTTTTGCAGTCAAGAATACCAACCAAAAACGTATCAGCTATCAGATTCTCCATCTATATTACGCCAATAAGATGTCCAGTTCTTTCTGCTGAAAGCTGCAGCTTCAGAGCGTTATCACTGCTGTTTGATGCTTGGCTTGGGTTATGAACTTTAGAGTACTCTTACAAAGATTTAAAGCTTTACCAGCCTTTTCTCCAGCTTTTTTCTTATAACTTTATCTTGAGGTTCGTCAAGTGGTTGTCAGGACAACAGGAGTCTTCTGCTCTACAGATTTAACACTAATTTACAGAATTAGTGGATAATTCATTTGGATGTTTTCATACAGTCAGCATAAACACAACTGACATTTACAATGAAAATAAAATTTATTAGTATAAAAAATTTAGCTACATTTACACAAACACATTGAGTTGACTACCTTAAGTTGAAATAAATAGTTTGCACCCAGTCACCTTAAAAAAAGCTTAGTGTGGAGCTTCATGCGTTAAACAAACAAACATGTTTTTGTATGAATCACAAATTCGTAAAATAGGTACGTTGTTTCTCATGAGTTCCAGCAGTTGAAACCTCATTTATTTGTTCCATTTGTTTATAATATGCATTTATTTATTGCATATTTGTGGATTTAACATTTTGTGTAGCGATCAGCAGGATGTGCCAGCCCAGCTCAGGGGATGGAGACGAGAGTTGTGGGAATGAGTCCATGAAAACCAACACAAAACATAGAAAGTTCGCTGGGTGCTGGGCTGGCACATCCAGCTGAACGCTACATTTTCAGTGTTTTGCAAAAGCTATATTATTTTTTAAATGTGTCCAGCATAGAGAAATGCACACATTCTAGAGTAAATAACAAGTGCACTGGCTCTTTAAACTAGTTTACACCTAGTTTGCCTTCTGATATGTCTCGGGCAACCCAGCAGACGACCAAACAGCTCTCTCTCTCTCTCTCTCTCTCTCTCTCACTTTCTCTCTCTCTCTGTGTTTAGTGTGTTTGAGGTAATACTGACTGACTGACTGTTCTAAGCTGGATAATGTCAGTTTGAGCCTCAGGCCATCTGACTCCTCAGTGGTGTGTGTCTGCATGCGTTTAGCCCCTTTGTTACATTCATGTGTGTGCGACATGCACAATATCCACTAAAACTGAAGGGGCACGACCTAAAATGAGCTGCGGTTCTGATCGTAACAGCAGGGAAAAAACAAAGCTGAAAGTGATAAGTATAATACAAATAACAATATAATAATGCATAGAATAACTTTTAAAGGTTAATAACTTGCATTATTAACTCTTCAAAAAGATGGAAAATGCGACCCTCATCTTTTGTTGTCATAAGTGGAGGTGCAATTAAACTCATAGCCATCAAGAGACCATAGTCTAAATGATAAAAGCCAAAATTCATAATGTTTTATAGATTAATAATATTTTTTTGCATTTTTATGTATAATAATATAATAAATGTAATGTAATATTTTCAGATTATATTTAGGTTTGCAAAAGGCTGGAAAATTTTCAGACAAATTTCCAGCCTTTTATTTATGTTTTAACATGATTGTAAGGACTTAATGCTTTATTTATTACATTTTTATTTATTTATTCGTTTTTTTAGTATTTGATCTTCCTTAAGCCCTGAATGGCTTAGCTCCTCAGTATTTGAGCGAGCTCTTATCACATTATAGTCCTCCACGTCTGCTGCGTTCTCAAAA
>JAUMHR010000059.1:3111066-3138727 GCA_032361145.1 Enteromius fasciolatus
TCATTATACATTACCATTACTCTGTTCTTCTATTTGATAATGTTCAGTGCTTTGCTACAATCTGTATTGTTAAAAGCACTATAGAAATAAAAGTGACTTGACTTGACTTGACTTATTGTCTCCCTTGTAAAACAAAGCAAAACATTATATTTATTTACTTTCTAGTATTTGATCTTCCTTATCTGTAAAACAAAGCAAAACTAAAACAAAAAAAGCAAACAAACAAATAAAAAAGCAAAACAAAAACAAACAAAAAACATTTTCCACTTCAGGGATCTTTCAAGTATTGTTTTCTATTTTTCTTCCCTTCCGCACTTTCCCTGTCTTTCTCTTTCTGATTTGTTTGTTTCTCTTTTGATTTTATCTAAGCCTAGAAATGTCCATAAACACCCTAGCAACCACACAGCAACGGAACAAAACACATTTAGAACACCATGGTAACCATGAAACTGTATCCTGACAATACAACTGTTGCCGGGCAAACTCACACTTCCATCAGAAAATCTACAAATCCAGAATAGGGTCCAGATCAGGTTAATGGTGTCATAGTCCTGATGATCTGTCACAGCTCCAGCTCGAGGAACAGTCATGTTTTCGGGGCACTGAAAGCCCCTCTGGCCTGGCAACTTCATTTCATTATAGCGTCTCAGACCGGCATCTGCTCCTGTCTTGCTCCTCCCACATTCACACTGCCACAGGGACCTAAATACCCTTTATTCCTCAAACCAGCCCTCCATGTTTCTTGATTGAGACGACACAATTGGCAGCAGCTGCACCGTGACCTTTTGGCTCCGAGGCACTTGATGTGCATTAAGGATACTATTGCTAGTGTTTCATGTCAGGATCTTTTAATTTCTTATAAACCAGTGAAAGGATGAAGACAAAGGTGGCTCCTCCCAGAAACACAGCCGTTACAAATAGTCTTTCTCCACGCAAACAGCAGAGCACACGTCTGTCACACACACTGTTAAATAATGCTGTGCACATATAAAGCCCAGCCATACAAATATTACACTATTAACACTGTAATATACACACTCTTAATAACATAATAATGAATGAACACAACAGTAAAGAATATTATTTAAATGTGCATGCGTGTGCATTTATATTTACAAAATACAGTAAAAAAAAAAAAATATATATATATATAAATAAATATATATAATATAATATTATATGTATATATATAGTATAATTATAATTATATAATATATATATTTAATAATATATTATTAAATATAATTATAATAGAATAATATATTTAAAGTTTATACATTTCATCTATTGAATGTTTAATATCTGGCCAAATCTCTCTTCCTCAAACTATTGGAAATCACTGAAAGGCAGCAAACAGCACATTCATTTAGTTTAGCTTAATTAATGTTTTTGTTTCCATTAACCGTAATAACTTGACATTTATGCTCTCTAATGTGCATCCTTTTATTTCACACTAAAGAAAGAAAAACCTTTCCTAGGCACCCAACAGACATCTCTGATATGACCTCAATATTAACGAATCATAATTGTTGTTATGCACTATAAAGCCACATTTTGGCATTCAGAGACACCAAGTAGCAATTTTGACATTATTTTGTAGCAATAATAATTAAAAAATGTAATAATTACGAAAAATAAATGACAGTTGCTTTTTTTGCATTTACCTTTTTTTTTTTGGTAACACTTTACAATAAGGTTCATTAGTAACATTATACAGCATTTATTAATCTTAGTTAATGTAAGTTTTAATATTTACTAATGCATTTCTTTGTTTGTTAACATTAGTTAATGCACTGTACACTAACCTGAGCTAACAATGAATCACTGTATTTTTATGTTAACAAAGATGAATATACTGTATTGTTCATTGTTTGTTCATGTTACAGTAGTTAGTAGTACATTAACTAAGGTTAACAAATGACACCTTATTGTAAAGTGTAACCTTTTTAATACTGCAGACACTAAAGCACATTTTTCATTTTTTGTGTTGAGACTTTAGAATTACTTTTTATAAAATTAATAACAAAAGAAGTACTAAACTGATACATCAATACTTTTTTTTTTAAAGCATCCCTATCATGTAATTGCAATATTAATGAACAGCATGTACAGGTTAAGGATTAGGTTTGCTTGCATTTTTCAATTGTTGAAGGATGTATAATTATATTGCTATTTCTGCAGTAAGTCCACAGGCAACATGCAAATGCAAAACAATTAAATGCATTTATCACATGCATATAACCTAATGAAATCTAACATCTAAAACCACCTGATATCAGTAATTTAACATAAAGCATATTCACGTCTACATGATAAAAAAAAGTTCTCATTACAGGATTTTCCCTGCTTGCTCACAACAAGCAGATGTTGGAAAAAAGTTTGACCAGAGGGCAAAATAAACAATTGAATTTTCGTTAACCCAGCTAATAGAATTAAGGCAGGAAAAAGCAGAGGCTGTCACAGGGGTCCTGCTCTTAAAAGCCAGAGAGAGTCCACAGCCAGCAGAACCGGACCAAGACAAGGACCAGTGGACATCTACCAACCGAAACCAAAACCGGATCTAAGAAGTCAAGATAAGAACAATCGTCAGGTATGTCATAAGGAGTGAATGCTACCACAGTAAACATAACTGGAGGTGAGAGAATATCTTCAGGAAAGCTCAAAGACGTCAAAAGGGCCTTCAGGCAGAACACAACACAGGCAATGCGTGTTCTGAACAAAGATCTTCGTTTGCAGGACGTTACTCTCATGTACCTCACCGTTCTGGCCACTGTGGTGGTGCTCCTGGTGGCATCCTACCAGGCTCCTGCGGTCCACTCCAGACCCGCCCTGGCCTACCACATCCCCTTAGACCCCGCGGGTCAGCTGGAGCTGTCCTGGAACATCAGCTATCCCACGCAGGAGGTCTATCTGGAGCTGAAGGTCAAAGAGCTACATCATGGTGTTTTGTTGGGCATGTCTGATCGGGGAGAGCCCACAAACGCTGACCTGGTCCTTCTGTGGGATGATGGACACAAATCCTATTTTGGGGTAAGAGTAGTTTATATGATTTGATTTTATGATGGTTTTTGCTTCATGGTGTTGCAGATCTGCTCCAGGGATGGTGTAGGATTATGTGCTTTTGCAAAATACATACTTGAGAAGAGAAGGCAACTGATGCAACAGAATGTAGAATCTTGTCAATATGAGGCTTTCTGTTTTCGTAAAGACATAATTCACTATACTTCATCTATATGTGTGGGTGTGGGTGTGTATTTACACTTAGACCCTTTTATTCAAAATACTTTAAATAATCACAATAGAAGCAATCAATCAAAAAAAACAACAAAAACAACAATAAGCAACTGCTATAACAAATCTTGGTTATCCCAATGCAGTACATGCAGCAATGCTTTTACACACACACACATATTTACATACAACAAAAATAGATAGAATAGAAAAGAATTGAGAAAGCTAGTGTGTTTTATATGTATATTTATGTATACATAAACATTACATATTTTTCTTAAATATTCATTTTCCACACAGATATATTACTCATACTTTAATTTTGGGTGTGTAACCACTATTATTTATTTCACAGCACTAATAATAAAATAAGACAGCTGTTTTGTATTTCTAGGTTTTTGTTACGTTGAAATATGCAAAAGAGTATTATATAATTAAATATGAAATCCACTTTTTTTCCAGTACAGAACACTGAAAAAATCATAGAAGGTTTGCTACTGACAATTTTTTGGGATTTGTATTGCAAGAGGCAAATAGATAAAGTGAAATGAAATTAACAGTTAGCAGGGTACCTTAAAAATGTCTTTTGTGTCTGACCAGAGGAAACATTAGTCATACAGGTTTGGAACCAACATGAAGTTGAGCAAATAATGGCAGAATTTTCATTTTGGGGTGAACTATAAAGGCACTCAACTTGTTGTTGTTGAATAATAAACGACTGATGACGATTCTTTAACCCCGGTGTCAGAGAAACTCTTGAGTCTGAAAAGTCTTGCTTTCTGGATCTTGTTACAGCAGACACCCACATGTTCTTGTTCAGTCATATAGTGCTTCCTAACATCGAGTTGAACAACTCACGTCTGGGTTTTGCCTGCCTCGCCCCAAACAAAGTGCTTGAAAGTAAGGTCATGCGTGTGTCAAGGCCCCCCTTCATTCATTATGCATGATTAATTTCATTATTTTGTCTTTGGACTGCACAGTTCGGTCCGTTTTCAATAAATGTTGTATGGCCAGCCGCGCACCCTTCCTCCCACAGCGTATGTCAAGGAGAAGACTTACTGTACAGACAGTGAGTCAAAACATTGTAGGGCTGGAAAATGGCTGGCAGTAAAATATTTCCAATTCAGCATATCAGAAGGATCTTATATTAATTAAATAATCACAACTTCTTATCTTATCATTCTGATTATTCCCTTCTTGCTTTTGCAAGTATGGTTGACAATTATGAGATTTCGTCTCATAATTAGAAGATTGCGGTATATAAACTCACATTATGAGAAAAAGGTCAGAACTGCACGATATAAACTTGGGATTTTGAGAAAAAGTCAGAATAGCAAAATGTAAACTCAGAATTGAAAGAAACTAATTCATAACAGCATTTATTAACTGCAAGATATAAACTCACCCTTTTCTGGCAAATTATGAGTTTAAATCTTGTAATTTTTTTTCCACCAGAGGATTTAATCTCTTAGTTCTAACCTGTTCTTGTAATTCTGACTTTTTTATCCAAGAATTGTGAGCAAAAAATCTGCAATTATCATATTTGTCTTCCAAAAGACTCAAACATTTGAATGGTAGAGGCATAATCATAGTTTTCCTGATTGCATTTCGTGTTGTTAGGATGCTTGGAGTGATAATGAAGGCAGAGTGATGCTGGACGCTCAGCAGGACTACGAGCTGCTCGAGACTCATCAGTCGACTGAAGGCTTCTTCCTGCTCTTCAAAAGACCATTCAGCACCTGCGACCCACACGACTACGTCATAGAGGTGCGTTAGCAAACAAATAAAAGCAGAAGAGCCGATACAGAGGGTAGAGGTAGTACAAAGAGACATATGAACGATAACGATATTCAATATACTGTTTTCTTAAAGGGGTCATCTGATACCCACAAGTTGATTCTTCAGGGTCTTAATGAAAAGTCTGCAAACTAGTTTATTTAAATTTCTCAATGGTAGTGTAAAAACACATTTCTTTTCTCAAAACAAGCAGTTTTGTAGCATTTTCTGTTAAATGTTAATGAGCTCTGCTAACTCCGCCCCTCTCTTCCGAGCTGCTCTCTGAGGGACTGTTTTATATTAAGCTTTAAAGCTGCCACTGCTGTCACCACCGCCAAGCAAGAGGGCTAGGAGGGCTTATTTGCCTTTTTTATAATCCGAGAGTGACGTGCGGTGATGCGATTCCAAGATGGCGACAGCCAGCTCCGCCCACTTTGAGTTTCAGAAACGCTCTTCAGGAACATACAGGTGACATCACGGACACTACTACCCCATTCATAAACATACACCTTTTTCTTCAACATGTAAGTAAGCGTATGGGTGAGGCTTCCCGTTTGTTAGACGCTACAGGTAAATAACAAGGAGAATAACAACGTGCAGTAAACAGTAAAACTGTTTGCACTACAAACCAGTGTGTTCATAATTAAGATAATACTTTAGAATAATATGGTAAGACACACCAAATTTCAATATACTGTAAAGCAGCAAAGTGAACTGTTTTTTTATACACACTGTAAACCCTAATGTTGTCTTTACTTAAACAATCAAGTAATGTTGACTAAACAATACTCAAAATTTAGCATTTTGGTCCCATTACTTAAATTTATGAGTTAATTTAACTCAATTACCATCAAATTGCATAAACTTAAGATTTCAAGTGTTGTGAGCTCAAAACCATGATTTGAACCTTAAAAAATAGGCAATTTTCACAAAGAAAAAATTCCTCCATGTCTCTTATATTTCACTAGCTTAATTCACTCATTTAACAAAGTCATCTTCAATGTTGAATTTTCAATACAACTGAACATCACATATGCCACATAAGATTTTCCTAAAAACCATTATAGTGATTAGTGTTCCCTTTGGTTGGGCACTTAGAACTTTGTCTATGTTGTTATATTTTTATTCCAATTAATGCAGTGACGCAACGTCTAATCAGAGTTATTTGGTTTCTAAGGAAGAAAAGTAATAAATAGATTGTTTGTTAAAAGGGTGACCTATCTTTTAATTAGATGGTTATTTTATCTAGTAGTGTATTTTTTGTGTTTTTATTAATATTTTTTTATTTATTTTCACTTTAAATATTTTTTATAAACCACTTAAGCTTTTAATTTGGATGATATAATATTTAAATAATTGTGGTAATATGCGTAAGTCACACATTGACTTGATCATTCAGCATGTGAATCACAGCAATGGTAACAATTAAATTACATTTATTTTTTTCATTGTATAACCACTTTATTTGCTTTTTTTGTTGTGCTACTACTGATACAAGACAGCACATTAAATTTGCAAATTATAACAACAACAATTGTAAAACAAAGCAATTGCATAATTTATTCTGCTTCAATGAAGAGACCATATTTGGTTAACTCAATAAATCAAGTTGTCAATTTTCCATTACTCAAACGAACTGAGGGAATCACTTTCCTCTAATCATTTGAGTACTCTCAACTTATTAGGGTTTACAGTGCAGCTAAAAATAGTTGGATGCAGACGAGACCTGAAGCTAGACCCATAGAATTTACAAATGGCTGCGCACAAGAAAAAGGTGGAATAGTAGTAAACTGTCTTTGTATTACTATATTCTTCGTGGGAGGGGCCTGTCTATGTGACGTCACAGCGTCAGGCATCTTAGATTGACTCGATTTGAGAAAGGGGTAAAGATTTTAGTAGATTTTTAAAAAATGCTCTTGGTGGATTTTTATCATTATAGGATGGCTGCCAACACACATTTCAGTTCAAACTACTTATAAAAGTGCATGTAGCATCCGATGACCCCTTTAAACGCCGTTCCAAACCAGTATGATCTTCTGTTTTCCTTGAAAGATGTTTTGAAGAACGTTCAGGCTGCTCTTTTCCACTGAGTGAACATGGGCCTGGAAAACATCCAAAGGAATGTAAACAATGACAAAACTAACAACAGAGTTCCTTATTTCCAGGAAGGTACTGTCCACATCATCTACGCCATGCTGGAGCGGCCCATGCTATCTTTGCACGAGCTCAACATATCCCGTCTCCAGCCCGGCGTCCAGCGAGTGCTGCTCCTGCGTCCAGACGCTCCATCCCCTGCTCTCCCGAGAGACGTCCGCATGCTGGAGGTCCTGGCCCCTGAAGTCATCATCCCCACACAGGAGACCACTTACTGGTGCCACATCTATCAGCTCCCACCTAACATGCCCAAGAACCACATTGTCATGGTAACCCGAAAGTCTTGGAGCCACTTGCACTTCACATTTAACCTTTCTATGTGAACCTTCAGAAACATGATAGCTATAAAATTGGTGCATATGAGGTACTTTGACCAATTATAATGCTCTGTGGTAAAACATTTTTGGGGTGATGTAAACTGAATATAATTAAAGGAGAAATTAGTCTAACGCAATCATTTTTGCTATTCAGTTCAGTTTGAGTTTAATTGCATAGCACTTTTCACAATATAAAAAAAACCTTTAGATTTCTACATTATGTTTAGGAATAAGTCATTAGTGCTCACTATAGCAGAAATGTACAGTAGAAATCATGCAATTATTTACAAGTTACATGTAATCAAAGAGACAGTGAACAACTACAATGATTATATGTTGGGATTAAATATTGCAATTAAGTAAAATTGGGTAGTTTTATGTGTTGTTTCAGTGTTAGCATCATCTGAGGCATTCTGGGGGTTGCCATTATCTCTTCTCAGGTGTTTGGTCATCTTAGATCTTTGTAAGGGTTGGATCCAGACTAAAGCTTGTGAAATTCCTATAGTTGCCTTGAGATGCAAGTCCACTGGCAGAACAAATAAAGATAAAACTATTGATTACTCTGTACTTGGAGTTTGTGATTTGAACAACCCCCTGAGGACCGTTAACAAGTCTAATTTAAAAACTCAAAATGTGATACTGAAGAATGGAAAAAACGACCAAATATGCCTACGCCAAAAACAATATGGCCAAATTCACAGTATTTGAAGAGCAGCAGGTGAAAATTACTGGGATGACCTACAGTAATATCAATTTACATGCCTTAATCTTGGTTATTATTGATGAGAACAAATGACAAATGATTTTTTGCAGTACGAGTCTGTGATTACTCCTGGTAATGAAGCCATCGTTCATCACATGGAAGTGTTCGAATGCTCCCCTCAAATGGACATCGTGCCTCAATTCAGCGGCTCCTGCGATTCAAAGATGAAGCCACGCAAACTCAATTACTGCCGACACGTCCTGGCTGCCTGGGCCATGGGAGCGGAGGTACGCAAACTACCGCAAACTGCATTTACAGTACACAGTATGGAATTAAAAAAAAGGAAAACTCTACTATGAAAACTACTATGTCATTCAAAACCTGAACGGCTTAATTGCTTCTGAAGAACACAAAAAAATAAAAAAAAATAAAAAGATTTTGAAGAGTGTCCATGCAGACACAAAAGTTCTGTAAATTGACCACGAAACTGATTGACTGTATATCAAGTCTCCCGAAGCAGTTTAATTGCTTTATGTGAGGAAGTGCGCGAAATGAAGGTCTTCCTCTTTAGTTTAATAGCACTTTTTAATGGCTGTATGCTGTCGATGCTTCATCATGAATCACGTGGATAGAGGTCACTTTCTACATCAGTTTCTCCCTCTTAAGTTTGTGAGCTAAAAACAGAACATATGATTATGAGCATCTTTAGGAGTCCATTTTAGGAGGCAAACATACAGATGGGCTTTATCTGTGCCAATTCGCCCACTCGAAGGTAGGTGCCAGTCATGGTTTGAGCAGAGCTGTGAGCCAATCTCAAAGCAGAGGCGTCCTGATAAATCAGTTATGGAGCCAAGGACCGATGCCGAGCTCAGAGATAGAGAGAGAGAGAGACGGGTCTCCGATGAGATTACATGGGAGTAAAACAAACACAAATCATGTGTTCTGCTAGCTGCCAATGTCAAGCTGGAGAGATGAGATTATATAGCAAAAATTAGATGTTTTTCTTCACTAGATTGCAGTTTGTCTTTTCTTTTTTTCATAATTTGGTTTTTAAATGTTTTTTAATGCCTTGCGAGAGAAGGAGGGGGAGTGGGTGAGAGCCAGGAGAGAGACACGGGAATGGGGCGAGAAACTGGAGGTGGAAGTAGGACGGTTACGTAAAGAGGTCTTTCTCACACGAGTTTTAAAAAGTAGACTGATAAGGCTTTAGGTTTCCACTTTGCTATTCTTCCTAAGTCTAAACCGCCGGTCGTGAACTGTCATGGATCTACGAGATTTTTCTGGCTCTGACTGAGTCGGACTTGGCATAAGCTTCTTGTGCATTGGCTCCAATATCTTTTAGCCTGCAAAGCATAAATCAGAAGCTACACTGCGCCACAATCAATCTTATTAAAGTTCATATAAACTTCTGTGTGTGTCTGTAAACGCAGCCGTTCTACTACCCCGCTGAAGCTGGTTTGCCTCTGGGAGGAGAAGGTTCTTCCAGGTTCCTTCGGCTTGAAGTTCATTACCACAACCCTCTCCTTATATCAGGTACACAGCACATAAAGTGTGTCAAAGACTATGTTCAGTACGCTGAATGAAATTCTGCACAGTATTACTGTACACTTAAAACTAGCATGTGAGTGCTTACCTCATTATGTATGTACTTCAGATATCAAGTAAAATACTTATTTTTCATTGTAAAACGAATAGATTTGGTTGATTCTGATTGGCCAAGCCGTGCTCGAAGCTGTTGTAAATTACTCTATAAAACTACACCTTTGATTACTTTGCTGCTCAGCAACCACAACCGTTTCGAAGGAACTACTTGTTTGGTGGAATAATAACCTTGGGCAACACGTTATTTTATGGTTACACCTATTAGTTGCTTATTAGCATGCATATTACTAGAATATTAGCACTTATTAGTACTAATTAAGCACACTAATTAATGCCTTTTTCTATATGAGCTTATTCTACATCACTAATCATACCCAATACCTAAACTTAACAACTACCTACTAACTATTAATAAGCAGCAAATTAAGAATTGTTTGAGGGAAAAGTCGTAGATAACAGTTAACAGGTGTTCTAAATTGTTGCCTAATGTTTTTACATCATTACATTTTATTTGCTGTTTTAAGCTTACTACTGTATGTATATGGAATAACTGTTTTACACAAGCCCTGTGAAGTCGTGGTTTACAGTGAATTTATAACAAGGGCATTAACAGGCCTTTAGCTGTTATTTACTGTAAACCACTGTAATATTTATTTATTATTTTGGTTATATGATGGTCACATTAAAACTCGCCTTTTCATTATATACTTCTGCTACTTTTTAAATATATCAGTTTATATTGTTTTACCTTGTCCCACAATATTTATATCTTAAAATATTAAAATCATAAAAATAATATAGAGCGGCTTAAACAGATTTTACACGATAATCTAAATAGCGGGTATCAAACAGTTTAACTTTTTTCTATTATGGTTTGGTAATATTAATCATTGAATGTTATTTGAAATAAATATAGGAGAAATATATATACGTTAGAAAATATAATTGTGTTTTTAAAAATGCTAATTGTAAAATTGGTATAAACAATACAGGCCCTTTTATTAAAAAAACAATTCATCAATTTTGGTACAGAAATAAATCAAAATTAAAAAGACAATCTCTGGGTAGCACTAAATTTAGGCTCATGGTCATTTATTACACTATGAATTCATTTTTACATTAGAATGATGTTCAGAACAAATTTGTGTGTGCGTAAATAAGCTAAAAATGTATGTGAAAATTTCTCCTGTTGACATATATGTGAATAATCCATGCAATTGCAATTATTAGTGAATAAGCCAATTGTTTGGAGTTTTATTAAGTGCCTATAGTTGATGAAACACCCAGTGTGCTCAGATCGTATGCTGTGTGCAGCAATGCCCTGATGTTTTTGCCAATCTCTGTACTTCTCATCAGACTGATTTCTCCAGACGACTTCCTTTAATTTCCGAGTGCACATCTCCTCTTGACTCATTCTGTGTGTTTGTCGCAGGACGGAGGGACTCCTCAGGCATTCGTTTGTGGTACACTTCATCTCTGAGGAGGTTTGACGCAGGCATCATGGAGCTGGGGCTAGTCTACACTCCTGTCATGGCCATTCCTCCCCGCCAGCGCTCTTTCCAGCTGACTGGCTACTGCACCGCCAAATGCACACAGACGGTCTGCGCGCCTCACAAACACTCCTAAACACTGCGCTTCACTCAAGCCAGCCGAATAAATTCAAGATGCAGCCAAAGCTGCTTTGTTCTGACTACAGGATGAATCAAGTACACACAGTTCTAACGGCATTCAGCCTTTGAATTCAATTAAAACACATCGAGTGGCTTCCTGAAAACAGATTAAGGCCAATATTCAACAAATTACGCAAGAGACTTACACTCTCATTTAGGGTGTAATAAAAGTCTTTTATAAACCAGCCCACAGTGGAAAATTGCCTTATCATCTTGAGAAATAATGTTAAAAATATTGCTAAGTAACTGAATGATAGTTTAAATCAAGTGGCTTGTGTATGCAAAAAAAAAGTGATCGCACAGAACACCCTGGCATTAGAATTACTCACATTTTCCTCATGAAATATAGAAATGTAGTTGGCGTATTAATTATTGAAGCTGTTTTGTGTCCTGCAGGCTCTTCCCGAAGATGGTATACACATCTTTGCGTCCCAGCTGCACACTCATCTTGCTGGACTTGGGGTGAGGACCGTCCTGGTGCGAGCAGGCAGAGAGCTGGAAGTGGTGCAGGAGGACAAACACTTCAGCACTCATTACCAGGTATGATCAAGTTTGGTCACACTGTAAGGTCCAGTTCTCACTATTAACAAACTTCGAATTTTGACTCAAACTGCTAATTTGCTGTTTATTAGTAAGGTTTAGGTAGGATTAGGGATGTAGAATACGGTCATGCTTTATGAATATTAATAAACAGTCCATATGTTAATAACAGCCATACTAATAAGCAGCTAGTTAACTGTGAAAATTGGTCCCTGTACTAAAGTGTTAACCCGAGTTTAAGTTTGGACTATTAGAGGCAGTATATTAGTATTTATTACTTACCTTCTTGTTGTTTCAAAGCTGAAAGAACACAAATTAAGACATTTTTGATGAAATCCGAGAGCTCTCTTAACTGAAATGTATAGTAAATCATCAGTAAAACAGTCCATGTGACATCAGTCATTCAGTCTATGAGATAAGAAGACTTTATTAAACAATTCTTCTTTTCCAAATCACTTATTCTGGCATTATGGAGAGTAACCACAGCTCAGCGCATGCTTTTCTATGTTTGCAGCATTGTTTAAATGCTTAGAAGTATTCTACGTAACGGCAGAATACATGATTTGGAGAAGCAGTGGCGGAAACGGGCTTCCATAGCTACCAGTCAATTTCATTTTCATTTTTTTTTTTAAAGAAGTCTCTTATGCTTAGCATGCATTTATTGGATAAAAATGTTCCAAAATATTATTGCAGTGTAAAATAACTGTTTTCTATTGTAATATATTGTAAAATGTAATTTATTCCTGTGAGCAAAGCTGAATTTTCAGCTTTAGTACAGTACCACTTTATTTTACAGTCCTGTTCCTTATTTACATACTATGTACTTTTTGTAGTAATTACAATAATTAGGTAATAACCAGGTACTAACCCTGAACCTAACCCTACCCAGTACTAGTAAGTACACATACTCTAGTCCTGAGTGTCACATGATCCTTCAGAAATCATTCAAATAAGCTGATTTAAGGTTCAATCTTTTTTTTACCATTTTTATTTTCAGCGCTGACTTAAATGCTTTTAAAGTAAAGGTGTCCCTTTCAGTCTCTCAGTCGATATGAATGCAGTCTATAGCAGTTTGAGATGAAGTACAGCATGTCACACTGCGACACACTGCTCACGGCTTGAGACATGTCAACTACCCACGATTCTCTGCGGTATACCTGAGCACTTGATGCTTTTGTCACTCCCACACCATTTTTCATGCTCACACACACAGTCTTGTAATGAAATACATGCAACCGGTTTATTCATGAGCTGCCTTTTGAATATAACCATGCTATTTCTGAGCACCGTGGCTTTGAAATACTGTACCAGGGCTATCATGTAAATGATCTGCTTTTGATTTAAATACTACAAATATTACACAATCAAATACTGACGTTTGTAACCTCTCCCTTTCTGTGCAGACTATCCGTGTTTTAAGGAAGATGGTGACTGTTTTGCCAGTAAGTTTCTCGTCACACATGTAAAAGCTGAAGCGTATTTAGACGAGAGAAAGAGAGATGCTGCAGACGTTACAGGAAACGCCTGGAGCCAGCAAGCCACCAACAAAAGCGCAGATCTGCTGCATTTAGACTGTCAATACCAGCACCCACACACACGGCTGAGCCTGCCAATTTAATGCTAACCTGCCAAGAGACATTCATTCTAGCATGTTCTACAAATAGCTGAGCGCTAAACCCCATCTGATCATGTGCGATCGCTGCTTTGTGCTTTTGTCTACCCCACAGGGCGACGCTCTCATCACTAAGTGCTTGTACAACACTGAAGAGAGGAACAAAGTTACCGTGGTAAGTCTGACTCAGTCCAACACTGACAAAACAATCAAATACATTCTCATGAGATTTTAATGCAGTGCACACTAGATGTTCGGTCTAGACATTACAGATTGATTAGCTGCAAATCAAAACTCTCAGACATCATTCTGCATAACGTCAGTTTGCAATACAAACTTCATTGAAGAACTTCTTAAAGTAAATTAAATCCACACTTATATACCTATCTATATTAAGTTTCCACTGTCAAACTAAATAGTAATTATTTTGTCGTAATGAATAGTTTTTAAAAATATGCAATATTATCAGACCCTTTGTCAGTTATTGAAATTAAAAAAGTATTTTTTTATCGTATAGAATCTTTTTTTGTTTTGTATTGTAGCTTCCCCCAGATTAAAATACTACTTATGCATCACTTATTTTAAATGCATATTTTAATCTATTACACAAAATTTCATTTAAAATGTTTTTTTTTTTTTTTTATGTATGTTTGTGTGTATTTATTTATTCATTTTATTTACTTTTTGTTTGATCAGCATATCAGTGGTTGGTAAAACCCCTTTTTACAAAATATTTAATAAAACACATTTTTATTAATTATGTGTTTTTAAGTCCCCTAAACAGCCAAAATGCCAAGGAAGATAAAAATGAAATCAAATAAAAACAAACCTAGCATTGTGAAATCAGCAGCAATATCTCAGAAGTGTAAGCTATTGTGAAACATGAATTATTAATTTTACATTATGAACCAAAAGCTGGCAGAAATGTACTGTGCAGGATGCATTAATTTGAGTTATGTTATGCCAAGAAACTTTGCAAGGTCAAAACTTTGAAGTTGAAACATTTTTTTTTTTTTTGCCTATAGTAGTACCTCCCCCTTCAAAGAACGGTTCACCCAAAAGTTGATATTTACTCCCCCTCATGTCAAACCTAATAGAGGACTGGACCTGTCAAGGTTAAAAGCCTCATAGCCAGTCTGTACAATATGTTATATTCAAAGTCTTCAAAAGGTAGTGTGAATGAGAAATGTATGCAAGAAACAGACATTGTATTCGCTATTCACTTTGAATGGCTTTGTTTTCTCTCTTCTGCAGGGGGGTTTTGGGATCATGGAAGAAATGTGCGTCAATTATGTCCATTATTACCCCCGCACACAGCTGGAGCTGTGCAAGAGCCACGTGGACCCAGATTACCTGCAGAAATACTTCAGTCTCATCAACAGGTGCAAAAATAAAACTAAACCACCAAAAACTGCAAACATGACCTTCCTGTCTCAGGCAGTCATTACCTAGAAGAAAACCTTGGGATGGCTTCGCCGCTCTGACCCAGTCAGCCTACAACAACTAAACCAGCGCGGATGAAACTAATATCTGGCTTCCAGACTAACTGCCTGAGGACAGGAGGAATGCTTTCATTTCCTCCACGAAATCAGACGGAAAAAACAGAAATAGGTTTTCCTCAGCAATGAATAAAACAAAGAAAGGCAGATGACATTGGTATTCATCCATTTCACACTGGCAAATTGCATTTCTCCAGCTTAAAATATTTTTTTCACAATGCTATAGTTGAAGCAGACGAATAAGGGCCACACAATTAATCAAATTAATATCCAGTTGTAATCACAATTACAGATGCCACTATTACTGTACATAATCGTTAAAGAATTAATAATTCAGAATCCACTTATGTTATTCTGTGTGCTTAAGATGTGCTCTCTACATGATATCTTAATGGCTTTTGCATTGTTTTACTTTTAGTAGCATCATAATACTATGCATATTTAGACTTTTTTATTTAAAGAAGAAACCCAATCCGATTTACAGTTCACATTTGAGGCTTGATACTAAAGAAAAGCGAAACATTTTTGAATCGCTTTTTAGCTTATTTTCATCTGAGAAATGGCATGCGGTTGGTTCAAGCAATAGAATAAACATCACTCAGTGGATTTTGGGTAACACTTTATTTTAAGATGTCATAATACAGAGTAATTAGCTAATAAGGTAATTAGTAGTAGCCATTGTACTTACATGAAATAAAATGTACTTATCGTGCAACTAAGTTATGAAACAACCTGTAATTAGAGTTTGTAGTTATGTAGATGTAACAGACAGCTACACGTCACACACTTACACAGACACTTACACTTCAGTATCTTGATACACTTTATTTTAAGTAGCTTATGTCTGTGTAATACTCTGTCATTTTAATGTAACAGTAGTAACTGTTCCATAAATTAGTTACATGATAAGTACATTTTGTTTTATGTAAGTACAACAGCTAATACTAAGTAATTACTCTGTATTAGTGTTGGGGGGGTCACCGATTACAAGTAATGCGAGTTATGTAATTATATTACGTTTTCCAAGTAACTAAGACTGCATAAACTAACTATTGTGCTTCACTGTTGTTTTATTGCTGAAGAATACTGAACCTTTTTCTCCTGTATTCTACTTTACAGATGTGAATTAACTTTTTCTTCAGCCTGAGGTTTATTCGTGACACTTCTTGGTGTGCTTTTACATTTGAACTTCATTCATTGAAAACAAACACTCAAGTTCTGCCCATATTTGAAAACTAATGCAAAAGTAACGCAGCAGTAATGTAATTAGTTACGGTTTTAGGGAGTAACACAACTTTCCCCAACACTGCTCTGTATTATGCACACCTTAAAATCGTAATTAACAATCGCTATTAAGAGAATAATCAACCATTCTGATTTCTGCCTTAATCGTGCATCCCTAAGACAAGGTGGTTTTGTGGCTGTGGAACCAACTGAGCACCTGAGGTGAGTCTTATTGTATTGTCGTCTCTGTAGGTTTCAAGGACGTGAGAGTTGCAGTTGTCCTGGGACTGCGGTGGAAGAGCAGTTCTCCTCACTGTCCTGGGACGGCTTCAGCGGAGAGGTGCTGAACTCGCTCTACCTCACCTCCCCGATCTCCATGCACTGCAACCAGTCCACCGCTGAGCTCTTTCCTGTGAGAAAGCACCTTTTCACCACCTCTGATCAACGACAGACCATAAGTCTTTTATTTCCAGAGTAGCTCAGACACATCTTTTCTTTTTTGCAGTTAGACTATAACCGCCCAAGCAGATGTGACATATTCTAGTAAACTTTAAGTGCATGGTGAGAATTACCAATATATTTGCACTAATACATTATTCTTAAATGCAAAATTCACTTTTATGTTTATGGTGTTTGCATGCAAATGGGTTTTAAGCAGGTTATGGGCACAACCATGTTGCCGGTTTGGAAATGTTGATGCACCAGAAGCTCAAAATTATCCAATTGAGAATAAATTATCATACAAGAGTCAAAGATGCACAATTATTTATCCACCAACAACTTTTTAACACAACCTGCAAATTATCACAATAGATACTGTAAATAACTTTGTGGGAACGTCCAAATGCTGTGCGCAAAATCAATGAGTAATGATTACAACACTGGTAATGCAGGGTAATACAGAGAGGGGTGGGGTGAGCACTAGCTCATTATCATTTAAAGAGACATGCACGGAAAAAGCTTGCTGTGAACAGAGCTGTTTTAGATGAGATATATTGTATAGTTAGTAATTTGCTTTATGTTGATATTTTCATACATGGTCAATAAGTACTTATGTACACAATAAGTTCAATGTACCAAATTATTAATTTAAATGTAAGTACATACAGTAGTCGTTAAGGCCACCTAATATAAAGAGATCTTTTACGTTTAAAATTCAACATTGGAAATTCTCATTTTATGTTCATAGTTTTGATTGAAACACATCACACCTGGTTGGGCAGTTTGTATATATTTACACCATTTTATCATTTTGAACTGAGAAAATTACAAAGTTAACAGGATTTTCAGTATCTAGATTTGGATGGGATAACAAAATTAGTGCATGTAAACACACCTGAGAAAACACCGTTCTGTCAGGTTAAGAGTGTTAAAGTGAGTATGTTTCTTTGCATTAATGCTTCATGGCAGGTAATCTTTTCTTCTAGGGTGAATGGGAGAAGCAGCAGATCCCGGCGGTGACGGCGGAGCTCCAGAGAGCCCTGTACCCATGTGAATTAAACCGCCGAGCGTCCTCTCAGAATGACAGGCCTACAGAGGTCAGGTCTGATGCCCACACCTTCATCTGACACCCGCCGAGCTCAACAACATCCATGTAGCAGCCTGGAGTGATCACATCAAATAAATAACCCAAGCACTATTTTGTGTTCAGATTACTTTTACGAAGGAAGGTGTAGCATATAATGTCAGTCGTGGAAATAGAAACAGCATTTTTATGGATAATGTTGCACTAACATGGTTGTGCAGTACACAATGAAAACCATCTACTTTTTAAAAATGTAGTAAGCAAAATAGTAAGCAATTATGCAATGACAAACATTTCAAATAGTAGCATGCTAAATTGTCGTATGACCCTGTTTAATTCTTGCTTCCATGAGTATCATCCAGCTACATCTGGGAAATAAAATTGACCATTTTAACTTTTGTTTTGTGGTATTATTTACTGTTATTCTTCCACACTGGAAATTTGAGTGCAATGCATTGTGGGATATTTTTCCCATAAATTACATAAATTTGACAAAATATGTAGTGTGCACCAAAATCTTAGTTTGGGGTAAGTAAGATTTTTTTAATTTAAAAAATGTATATTTATTATGCACAGCATTTATCTGTAATAGAAATCTTTTGTAAAATGATGGCCCAAAATTATGCATTCTTGCCATTTAAAAGAATTCATTTCTATCCAAAACTTACTTAACCTAAACTTCAGAATTCTAGTTTATGTCCTCCTCGAGTTAATCATAAAAAAATATCACAATATGACTAAACTGGGGTTGAATCTTTATAAATTTTGCTAATTCACACTTTCCATTTAAACAACAAATTAAGTTAAACAACAGACGGCTTTAATAATACTGTTACTAGCAACGAGGAAATTTCATTTATTGGTAATTTTTTTTACTAGTTAAAATCCAGTAAAATGTTAATTCAGCAGTTACAGTACGTGGATGAATTGATGGCCCAACATGCAGAAATCATAAAAACACAGCATATGAGATGATTTGTAACCACTACACAAAACACCTTCACATCATGTTCAATAAAAACACTACAGGCTTCTTATTTAATGCCACAGATTTATATTTGACAAAGAGTTACAGTAACTAAACTATTATATTATTTTGTTAATACATTTTATTTTACATTTAATCATCATTTTCCATTCACAAATATTCAAACTAGTACAAAAAAAGCAAGAGACGGGCTCATGATTGCTCATGTTATCGGAAAAAAACTTCTTTCTGTAAAACACGACATTGAAGGCAGAGGAAGATGTTGACCATTGTCACACTGTATAATTGGGTTAAATTCACATCAGTTTTTCTACAGTATGGAGAATCATCCCTTTAAGACAGAAGAGTATTTAGTTTTGCTCTGACGTTGATGCTGATGTGTTGAATAACGGCATGTAAACATTTTACCTCAGTTACACTCAATCAGTGCTGATCAGCTCCATTCAGCCGTAGATGCCCTTAACGCGCTTGTTCTCGGGGTCGAAGGGAGATTTCAGGTGAGCCGCAGCCTTGTATGTGACACCCATCCTCTCCAGAGTGAACTCACCGCTGCGGACGAAATCTGGGCTCACCTGCAGGAGAATCCACCACAGACAAACCCAAGCTCAGTTTAACACTGTATTCACAATGAATATCAATTCATTCAAATTCATTTCTATAGACATATTCTATGTCTATAGAAAGCTTTGAAATCCTGCAAAAAATAATTAATATCCAAAACCAAAACTTTTTATTATGCAATCAGTAAAGATGCATTTCTTTTTAAAGGCATGTCTCAGAACACTAGTTTATTAATAAATAATTCAAATATCTCCTTACTATTTTCGTCCAGACACATACATTTGAACTTTTAAGGTGCAAGCTTTAGTCTATGAGCTGTGCTCATGTTGCTGTGCGCCATGGACATGAAAACTCATTTGCATGTATTTTTAAGCATTTCGGTTTAAAAACCCTCATGTTATAAATTAGATGATATCAGAGAGCTGTCTGATCCTCCGTAGACAGCAACACAACTTTTTTTGGGGTGAACTAACCCTTTAAGACATTGAAATGAAACAGCAGCACTGTATGCATGAGCTGGGAGTTTCTGAGCATGCTTTCTCCAGTCGAGTCGAATCGAGGCCGGTTCATGTTTACACCTTAAAGGAACTGTACCAGAGTTGGTTTGGAAGTGGACCGAGATCCTCTCTTCATCTGGGTCGCAGTGTGGTTGTTTGTTGAACACCTGAGTGTGATTGTGGTATTCACACCTGCCTAAAATATCCACACCAAAAGTGGGAAACCAACTTGAGTTTGATTCAAGTGAACCAAACAAGACAGGTGTGAAGACATCCTAAAATGGATTTATGATTAAAATGGAAAGGCTTTTAATCTATTTATTTATTCATATCAGCGTTTGAAATGAGCTCTGCCCTCACCTCCCTCTCTGTCTCTCTCTGTCAGGGGTTGCGTCTCTTTTTAATTAAATCAGCGTGAGCTGCAGGCATTACCCAGTGGAATCCAGATCAAGATGCAGTGGCTGGAAAACTAGCCTGACCTCTTTAAGTGGGCACACTGCAGTCTTAATGGACACATTGGTAGATATCCACGGACTGCTAGAACGAATTAAGCAGTACTCAGCGGCTGTGGTTACACTAACTACAGCAAAAACTGAAGTGCAATGCTTCTGTGTACAGATGTTTGCTCATGCCATGTTGGCATCTAAGGCTATCTTCCTGGCTAAAACAAGAGTTTCATAAACACAAAAATTCAGCAGTTAAAATTACAGTACACTAAGATTTTAAAACTAACATACAAACAAAATTCTGGTAAAATCTTACTAAAGTCCCTAATTGAACATACTTGGAAAAGAAAAATAAATTAATAATAAAGTGCTAACAGATTAATACTAAGAGCTACAGTACAAGGTTGTTCCTCAATGATATTTATATGTTGTTTATATATTAAATATATATATATAATATAAAATGTAAGTATATTATATATAAAAGTAAAAACGTGTAAACATTTTCAAAATATATACTGTGTGTATTTATAAATAATAAATATACACAGTACACACACATATTATGTAAACACATTTTTTTATTATGGATGTGATTAAATCACACTTGGAACGACCATTTTTCAAAATGTATTCTGTGTTTCACATGGGTTTGGAAACTTTAAAAACTAGAAATTATGAGGAGTCTTGTGCAGGAAGTCTGGAGGTCTCTCGGCCGTGAATAACCGTACCCTGACAGTATGCCCCGTGATGTGTCTGTGTGTGTAACACAGTGAGCAGAGAGAGTAAAGGTCTGATCAGATCAGCGCTCGACCCTGTTCAACAGCACCGCCGTCCACGCAGAGGAATAGAGATGTCTCAGTTCTACTGCCCCATCTGTCCCTCCTCATCTAGCTCTCTGTCAGTTAGCATTAAGTACACATCCCCCTGTATCATGTCATACTCGCAGTGCACAGCCGCCACTGTGTGCAATAACACACACACACACTGCTTCCCTACCCTACAAAACCACACACACACATCCATCTAACCTTATTTAACCATGCAGTTAAGTACATGTGATTAATTAATATTACTCCGTAAATATAATAATGTAAAAAGAACACCTTAAAATGAAGTGTAACCATTTAAGAATAATTTTTGAGTAGTTCCACCAAATATTAAAAATAATTAAAATAAATGATACAATTATTAAAATAATAATAATCACCATTATAAAAGATTTAGAAAGTATACTGTACTGTACGGTAATTGTTCCATTGAATTTCCACCAGATAATACGTATAGCATTTTATACATAGACGAGAGACCTTAACATTTGGCCTAGACAAATCTATGTGACATAAATTATTATTATTTAATACTTTTATGTTGCATGGTTGCTTATGCTCATTACATAAAACACTGAATATTTAATCCAAATTCCTCCAAAAACTAACTATTCACGCTGGTCACATAATGATATAAGTTTAGCCGTACTTAACCCTGCCTCTCATTTCAGGACAGTAAATACTAAAACTGAAGAAATGCAAACCAGCACTTCACAATAACAGCAGTATGTGCTCAGCAGAGACGACACATCTAATCATAGCTCTATACGGCTCTGACCGTATGAATCATACAGAAAACAGTTGAACCCAAACACAATTACTGAGGATCTGCCTTACTCCCTACTGCCTACAGCAGCAGCGGATTTTAAAGTGCCCCTGTTGTGGATTTTTGAAGATGAGCTTTCATGCAGTGTCTAGCACAGCTCTAGGTGAATGAAAACATCCTAAAAAAAAGTTTTAAATATGTATAAATAAAAAAAATCACTGAAACGAGTCATTTATACAACAGATCCCAAACCGTTTCATGTTGACTTCATCATGAAACATTATCCTAATTCCTGCCCACTTGTTGATCTTTTCAGGTTGGTCTGAATGAAAATGCAAATTCATTCTTCACCACTAGGTGCCGCTTTTGGAGCAGAAAAAATAGCGGTTTCCCCGGTAACACTGTACACAAAAATAAATGCTTATTATAAGACAATGAAAGTGTTTTTTAACCTTGCATGCATGTCAAGCTGCTGTAGGGGACTCCCAAAAGCAAAATATTAACCTTGTATAACCCATAATAGGGGCATTTAAGGCCAAAAAGGATCCTCATAATAGTCCGATTTAGTGTTTAGTCTGATTTTTCATTAGAGCCCGACCGATAATGGATTTTGAAGGCTGATACCGATACAAATATTTGTTGGTTTTAAAATCCGATATATCGGCCGATATATTTTTATTTTATTTTTTTTATTTCAGAAATGAGCAACAAAATATTAAACAGATTTCCCTAACATTAGTTATTTGTAGATATTTATGAGTTTTAACTAACATAATGTGATATTGCATTTTAAAAAGAAACTTGTTTCTTTTATTGTCACACTAGATTAAAGTTCTGATAAATAAAATGTATAAAAATACAAACTTAAGATATGAAATGCAAAGTCCTTTGAACAAAAACACAAAAACAACAACAATCAAATCAAAGTTACCAGTTTTAAAAGACTTGGTAAGCTTCATAAATATAACTTTGAATAGGACTGGAGACAAATTCTCTTAAGTTCTGATAAATAACAACAACAACAGCAAAATCTAATGTATATGAGGAAGTGTACTGAATCAGTCAATCCTTAATAGCTCCAGTCCAGCAGAGGCAGATTTTAGTACAAGAATAATTATTTGTAGTTGAGTATTCACTAAAATATTATTGTCACAATGGAACAGAAGAACATCAAAATATACTAAAGTTCTGATAAATAAAATGTATAAAAATTAAACAAAAACACAATAACAACAACCACCAAATCAATTTACCAGTAAGGGTGTTCCGTCCGTTTTTATTTTTGAAATATAAATTTATCGGCCATTATAAATGCCGATACCGATAGTTTGGAAAATGCCTAATATCGGTCAGGCTGTTTTTCATTTCGCCAGCCTGTGAGATTGCATATACTGTACACAATTATATCATCTATGGGTGGGTGGGGGCAAGAGAGAGACTGTCTGTACTGGTCACAGGTTATTTCATAACTATTCAATGATTTTAAACCACATGTGCACGTGAGAGAGAGAGAGAGAGAGCCTGGAAGCACCAATAATCAAGTTTTATCAGTCTAAAAATCAGTCATGGTAAAAAGTAGATTTATTTTAAAGATCAACAGTTTAACAGTAAATATTGGAGATAAAGGAACATGTTAAACTATTTTCACGTAGCCTAAGTTCATATTTTTGGGGTAAAGTTAAATTAAACGGATACAAACAGTGCTCCGGCCATGCCTCACGACGAGCCCTGTTTTAGACTGACTGATAACTTACTTGCATATTTATAGTTCAATCATAATTGACCGTCTAATTATAATAATAATCACAGTAGTTTTATACATTAATATAAGAATGTGCCTAATATCATCTTGACTACTGACAGAGAAATCTGCTATCGTCGATACACAATTATATCATTTACTGACACAACCCTAATCTGATTTGGACTCAACATGGGCAGTAATGCATAAATCTGTATGAAATGTAAGTTTTGGAAGAGCACCTTTAAGTTTTAGCACTTTATAGATTAATGCTGTTTTAGTCAGACAGCTGATGTACGAGACTCACCACTCCTCCGTCAGGGTTGCGAATATAACCATAGCCAATGGTCTTGTCAATGGCAAATCCAAATTCGGAGCGCCGCAGGTGGCCCACAGGAACGCCGTTGCGGAAAATAGCTTCCAGACCAAACATTGGCACTTTCCTGCAGCAAGAACAAACAACACATCAGCGCCACTCAAATGAGAAGCTACATAAGTCCAGATCTGAATGTTTGTTTCTGAGACTTTTGAACAAAAAAATAAATAAACGTAATAGAATTCAAATTTGGTATGAATATGATTTCTATAAACTGCGTTCGAGGAAGCAGTTTGGGCATTGAACGGCTGTAACCGAGACTCACAGCAGAATATAGCTCTTAAGTAGACATGAAAAGTGGAAAGTGTTGTTCATGGCTCCTTGAAAAATCTCATCAGTCAAATGTACGATGATGTATAGTATCGTTAGGTCGGAATCACAGCAATTATTCATTTTTAAGTCAGACGGTTTGTAAGTAAATGTCAAAAAAATACCCAAGGCTGTGCAACCATTGATGACCAGCATATTAGTCTGCTGCTGTGCTACGAATCCTAAAACATTAGTTCACCTTCAGAATATTTTCTGAAAATATACCCCCTCAGGCTATCCAGGATGTGGACAAGTTTGTTTCTTCACAGTAACCCACACCACTCCAGTCCATCAATTAACATCTTTTGAAGTGAAAATCTGAGAGTTGGTAAGAAACAGATCCATCAAGGCGTTTTAACTTCATGCTACTGCTTCTGGCTACGAGTTTATAACCCATAATAACGCTTCCTCTGGTGAAAAAGTTCTTCATCCAAACACGTATATGTTTCACCAGATTCAGATGAGATGACTTTCCTGCTGTAGAAAGCAATAATATTATATTATTGATGTAGGACTCTTATTTTAGCCAGACTGAAGTTGCTTACAAATTCATAATTTATTCATTTATTAGAGTGCTGTGGATTATTGTGATGTTTTTAGCCATTTAGACTCTCTTTTTGACGGCACCCATTCACTGCGGAGCATTCATTGGTGAGACACTGATGTTTCTCCAAATCTGACGAAGAAAGAAACTCTTGGATGGCCTGTAGGTCAGGAAATCTGAAACACTTTAACCCCCAAGATCACATTCAGGAGTAAATCTGCTACTTTTTACCCCTAAAATTAGTTAAAATCTTTTCCTCCTGTAAATCTGCCACCTTGATATTCCTGCCTTTTCATTATGTCTACATTCATAACTAGAATTTCTTTAAAATCTCTTCTGTGTTGTGTCTGGACTCACTCATCAACTGTGAAGCAGACGATCCGTCTGCGCAGACCCTCTGCCTTCTGAGTCTCCAGAGCCTGCCGACCCAGGAAGGGAATGGAGGTCTTCATCTTACAGGTGAATGCAAGTCCTGCCTCTAGAGGAGTGTCATCAGGACGCAGGTCTGCGTGCCAGTGCCTGTAACCTGAGAGAGATCACTCAAATTATTTTAATTTTTTCATAAATTAAAAAAAGATACAGTTCTTAAAAAAACTGAACGTATTTGTTTCAAATATATATACATATAAAAATGTCATATATAAATAAATTATGGAGCAAATACATATAAGGAAATGGCAATTATAAGGTTTTTGACCTTGATGCAGTAAACCTGTTGTTTGGGGCTCCCAAAACATGAACCTTTCATTACGTTTTGAACAGAATGAAAGTAAGACAGTCAAGGAGATTTTTTTTTAAAGGAAATTAATGCTTTTATTTAGCAAGGATGCATTAAATTAGTCGAAAGTGTCGAAAGAGATTTTAAAAATACATATTTTTGGGCTTTCTATTCTACACAAAAAAATGTAAAAAATAAAAATACAGAAAAAAATTATTATAGTTTATAGAAAAATATACACAATTGTGCTGTCAAAACGATTAATAAAAGTCCAACATAATATATGTGTTTACTGATATATATATATATATATATATATATATATACACACACATATTATGTAAATAAATATTTTTATTTTAATCCCGATTAAACAGTTGGTTAAAAAACATGTCCATCATAAAAAGTGCATTCATGTCACTGTCTATATAAATTACATTTTTAAATATTTTTAAACAATTAATAGATCCAAAGAACATCACGTCACTGAACCAAAGACAGAAAAACATGAGATAACACACACATTATTACTAACATGCTTTGCCTTCACATAAAGCACAGATGGACTTATTTCTTTGTCTTGCACTCAGGTGGTGTATTTTAACCAGGAACGCACATTCTAGCAGATATGACCTACATAGTGAACAAACAGTGACGCTGACTTGAGTCTCAAGAGTGCAGTGGAAGTGCTGAAGTGTTCAGCTGCAGTAATGAGTTTTTATTGTGCCCTACTGTCTTCTTCTTTAGCTTCCAGAGCTCAGCGCATTAGGGACGGCTACCAACCTACAGTACATCTGAACTATTATCTCTACCTGTGTGCACTGACTGCATGCTCGACCAGTAAAACTGCAGTGTTAGGCTGAAAGCAGCATTAAGAATGAATTATATATGTGATTCTATTGGAGAGCGATACAATGATGTTTTATGCTTGCAGTGTGAATAGAAACGTGTCTCAGATCAATCGAGATCTGTTGAGTGAAACTCTAGTGGCCGAACGCTGTTCATCAACACACTCCCACAGTACATCAACAGATCTTGACACACTTAAAGCATGCTTTTACTACAGCACCTCTACAGCCAGATCGCCAGCACTCACAATGCATGAGCAGATGTGGAAATGTCGTCTTTTACTACTGAATTACATTTTCATGCTTTCAGAAGCAAATGTAAGCGATCCTGTGCGAAATATTACTCAATTTTGGGTGACTGCTGAGGCACTGCAGTGTGTTTGTGTGGATGAAATCTAAAACAGATTTACAGTGAATTACAGTGATAGTAATAGTCATAACCTGAACCCATACCTTTCTCAATGCTCAAGGAGTCGATGGCCCTGTAGCCAGCATTGCAGATGCCATATTTGGCCCCTGCAGCCATAACGGCATGATAGACGGGCAGACACGACTCTTTAGGGATGTGAAGCTCCCAGCCCATCTCACCCACGAACGACAGACGCATGGCCCTCACCTATAAACACACACACATCAAACAAAAAAAGAGAAAGGACAAGGAGTGTTTATTATCAGCGTTGGAAACAGCTTAATAGTTGCTTAATAGTTTTTGGGGGGGATTCTTTGATCATTAAAATATTAAAAAGAGAAGCATTTTGTAAGGACCGCCTACTTTGTTTCCGGATACGTGTCTCACTCCCAAGCGCTTCTGTTGAATAATACTCCTGGGGTATTCCTAATTTTGGTTCTTAAGTTTTACGTTTATGTTTACCTCGTTTTAATCTGACTCCAATTTTACGTTCTCTAAGATTAAAGTTATAATACCAAATTTGGATGCTTGAGTTTAGTTATTTTAACTTAGACACTTGATTATGTTTAAACATGCCATACTTTCTGTTCTCCTGTTCCGTGTGGGATGCAAAGCCATCTGGGTGTAACGCCGGCCGGAACGTAGTACCGTAAAAACACAAACCCGCCAGACTGATAAGTTATTCAGAGATTAGAGGAACTCACTCATATAATTCACTTAGTCCTTGTCTTGCCTAACTTGGTAACTTCAGTGATATCAGAAATCAAGAGGTCTC
>JAUMHR010000059.1:3146583-3157135 GCA_032361145.1 Enteromius fasciolatus
TCAAACACAGTGTCTTCAGTACGTTACAGAAACACAGCTGTAGAAAGCAGAGACTCACACTCCAGGAGTCAACATAAGCAAACGCTGCATAAATCTCACTCCCGTATGACACCGGGATCATTTCAATACACAGTCCTTCAGACACATGGCTCGCACCATCGGGGCCACTGTCACCCCTAAATAACATCTAGACATCACAAACCGCCTGATTTATGCAAGACAACAAGTTCCTGAATCAACCTCCTTTGTTGAAATCTCATTTTGAGAGAGGAAAGCAAAGTTTTCAGCATAATGTTGCAAAAATATCAAGAAGGCCTCTCATGAGGACAAGACCAGCCATAAAATCACGGAGGGACACATTACTCACACAGACACATGTTCTAGCATTTCATCAGCTTTATCTACACACGGGCTGTGTGTGTGTCTCCTTCCTCTCTCTAGTTCAATCTGTATACTGTCTACACAAATCCAACCATTACCAAGAGAAGAGCTTTTTTGTTCATTTAAGCTCAATCAACAGGCAAAAAAGAAAAGAAAAAACCTGGGTTCCAGTGATGTTCTTACAGTGGTAGTTCACTAAAACAATGGGAAAAAACCTTGACTTGAAAACAAATTATGATTGAAATAAAATCAAATATTAAAAACCTTTTATCTACTTGCCAAGGCAAAATGCAAAACACTTACATGACTTTTTATTTTACCATGACTACAGAAGACACAAAATATCATTCAGCATACCAAAAATTAATTTTGTCAGGTTTAAAGAATTCTAGGTAACACTTTATTTTAGGATCTCTTAAATAGTTACTTTTTAGCATGCATATTACTAGAATATTAGTCATTTATTAGTAGTAATTAAGCACACATTAATGCTTTATTCTACATCCCTAACCTTACTCAATACCTAAACTTAACAGCTACCTACTAAATATTAATAAAGCAACAAATTAGGTTCTATAAACCACAAAGTTTTACCCATTTGTCAGTAATACATTTTTAATGATTTGAAATATGGTAAAATTTATTATGATGCATTTTTTTATTTTGTAGATTTTAGTAAGTACACGTCATGCATAAATATTTATGTTTTGCTGAATGATACTGGAACAATATTTGATCCATATTTTGAAATTTTCACGAAAGTTATTTGAAACTTTAAATTAGACATGCATGCATTTTGTGTATAGAAAATCAATTTAATACATTTAACTATTAATACAATATTACTATCATATTTCAGTGAAAATAACTCTGCTTTGAAGCCTGCTTATAATATTAATCAAGTGTTTTTGCCTCACAAATCATGGGTGATTTAGGTTTTGCCATTTTTTGCATTGCATATATATAGCTCTGGAAAAAAATAAGAGACCAGTGCAGAAAAATAAGTTTCTTCTGGGTTTTATACTAAAAACTGTTAATCTCACCAATACACCACCAATACAAAACAATGCACGATTGTTTCATTTTTTTAAATATTAAGAAAAGAAGCAACTTGATGCTCACTGAATCCTTGTGCCAATAAAACACATTTTTTACATTTTTTTTACATTTCTAATTACTTTTGAAAGACTTCTAGCATTTTTTACCATCCTGCTGGTCACACTGCAAGAGGATAGTGTTGATTACAGCAGTGCTTTTTATACTTTTCCCGTTAAATACTATTGGATTCAGCTGCTCACCAAATAAGTACCTCAACAAACAGAACAAAGCATGTTCGTGTAGAAATTTAATAAAAACTGGCATTAAATGCTCAGAGAGCTTGGAATACTCAAATAGATACTAATTTAGGAGTAAATTGCAGTGGTCTCTTAATTTTTCCAGAGCTGTATATATATATAGCATTTTAATATTCATAGCTATATAATCTTTTTCCCAACATGTCACGCCAGCTGGAGTTGCCAGTAAAGACTACTAACGGCACTCCAGCCTTAAGACTCTTTCTGTGTGTTTCATGCATTGACTTTTTATTCAATGAACTCATGTCTCCGCCCACCTTGTTTGTTGTCATGACTGTTTCTCCGCCCCTTTGTCTTGTATTTAAACACCTGTCTTCTGCTCGTCATTGTTGGATGTACCGTGCCTGTAATCCCTTTGTGGAGCCATTCTCGTTCCTCCGTGTTTTCCCTGTGTTTAGCTGTCTGATTATTGATCTCGCCTGTACCTGGATGTACGCCTTTGCCTCGCCCTATCGGATCGCTGTTTGCTTATCGCCTGACTTACGCCACCAACTTTGGATTATTCTATTACCATTGTCTCTGATGTCCCTGTTTACCGCTGTTGACTCTGCCTGTAACTCTGACTCTGTGTGTGTGCGTGCGTGTGTGTAAATAAACGTCTGCAACACAAAACACCTATAAAATTAATAAGAAAAAATTTGAACAATTCAAGGTTTTAATCAGAACTAAAGTGAGTGCTTTAAAATCAGCTTCACATTTCTACATTTACAGCAAATAATACAAAAATAGTCCTCATTCCCTTTCTCGGCATACATGACTCACATTAACCCTGCACTGAACCCAGAACATTCCTCTAAGACGACATGACCACATTTAAGGTAAGTGAACAAATTGTGCAGCTGATTCTCTCCGGATTTTAACACTGAGAACATTTGGAAAGATGACCAGGAGGATCAGACGTTCATTAGAAACCCTGCTGCTCTCATTAAGATGTGACGGAGCCACGGCCCTCTCCTAAACCATGAAGACTACGGAGCAGGAGATGAGGATGAAGAGGGAAATTTCACAAAGTCTCTCACTCTTTCATCTAGCTTTCATCTGCACATGAGAGGAAAGCACTGAAGGACACAGACCAAGGACACACTGCCATGATGAGCAAAGCAGACGTGTTTTAAGGGCTTATATAATGAAAATCTAATTTCCCTTCCTTTCAGAACTCTGAGTCAGAAAGCCCTTTATTTGATAGAAAGGCGCAAAAACCACTCATTCTGAGAGACTATCTGGATAAAAGTCAGCAGACAGGGATAAAAACAAGTCAATCTCAGAGAGCATCAGGCACCGTTATAGAGATACTATAATATAACAGAGAGATATAGTATGATATAATAGCCAACAGAATGATTGATAACACTTTAGAAGAGGTAGTTTTTCCTCAGTAAATTGTTAATTCGCTGCTAAGTAGGTAGTTGTTAGGTTTAGGTATTAGGTATGATTAGGGATGTAGAATAAGGCAGTAATGCGTGCTTTATTAGCACTAATACATTTGTATTATTCTAGCAATATGCATGCTAATAAGAACTAATAGGTGTAAGCATAAAATAAAGTGTTACGGGTATATTTAGTGCAGGCTGCAGAATCTTCCAGCACGGGTTAATCTCGGATACTAACTGGTCATATCTCGATTTCTTGGTTGTTTTCAATTTCACATGTAAAATAAGAATTTACATGAGAGTCAAGGTACAACAACAAGACGGCCTATTCGATTCTAACGCAAGAAAACAAATCACCTAAACTATAAAAAAATGTATGTGTTATGCAGTAAACTTTATTAACATTAAAAGTGGACAACATAAAAGACTTGTAAAATATATTTGACTAATTTAAATTAAATAATATCAATACTATGTGATTATACTGTAAATTAAATTTGAAAAAATTGAATTAAATTAAAAAACCTCTCCTAATTACACCTCTAAGACTCTTCATAATGAATGACTGCAGTATCGTACTTGATTTATGTTTTTTTTTCCATCTGTTTTCTGCTGTTTACAGAGCAGAGGAGAAAACAGGTGAATCTGTCACAATTACTCTTCACTTCCAGTTCTTGGAGGAAGTGCACAACAAAAACCGTGTAACAGTTGTTTCTCAGTGTATTCAGACCTGTTTCCATGTGCTGTGAGGGACTTTAAACACCTTACTGCCGTGGTTTTGATAGATTGTTTTATTGAAGCTGTTGCAAAGCATTCTGGGATCCATATATGACGATATAATGATGACGTTTTAAGAATCAATCCACTTCTATTAGAATAGTAATTTCCACACAACAGGAAAAAAACAAAGACAAACAAAAAACAATATAGCTGGAAACATAGTCAGATTGATTTTTTTCCACTGACAGCCAATCAGAACTCATACAGAGTTATCAATATCTTATGTTATGTTTTAAAGTTAAGGTTAAAGGCAGGGTAGGAGATCTGGTAAAAAAAAAAAAAAAAGTATGCTTGTTGAAAGTCTCTTCATGTCCTAATAGCAATCACCTAAATGTATTTGTAAGGGATATCACAATTCTCAAAATAATATTGAACTGTTCGGTACAACATCCGCGGTTCAATACGTGCTTGTGAATTGTGGTTTTGCATTTAAATAATTTCCCTCGAGTCTTGAGTCGATGTGCTGAGATGAGGAAACGTCTTCCCCACTCATTTAAAACAGCAACACGCGACAAACACTCCTGAAATGCCTTGTAATGAGAAGTATTTCTAAGCCAGTTGTCCAAAACAAAAGAGATTATAACTTTACAATTTCAGTCAAGTGTTTGAAATAACCTCCTTTTGTAATCTGCTGTGGCTTCTAATTAGACTGATGCAGGAAATATATTATATACTGTAACAAAGGCTATATTGATTAGCAAATATCATTATGAAAATACCCGAGATGTCTTGAAGAACACAGATAAACTATATATTGCTGAGGTAGGTATTTAATGTCCTTACGTTTCATCCTTGAAAAACTTGATCTTCTTTTTATTCAGTTACAGCAATAGTAACGCCTTTGCCTACATTTCCTTCAATTACTTCTGCAATGCCTATGTGGAGTTCTCTGGCTACCAGTGTGAATAAACTTGTGTTTATAGCACTCCAAAACAGCCAATCCATACTATTTTGGGTAAAAATTAGAAAAAATAACACCTCTCTGAAAAGAAATTCTAAGTAAACCTATATTAAGTTTAAAGAGTTGTTAATTTGTTTTCACTTGATGATTGACAAGCACCAGATTGTAAGAGAAAAGTCGTAATTGACCTGTTTTTTTTTTTTTTTAGAAATAGTCTTTGCACACCCTTTTGAACACCTGGGTCGTGCTGTTCTGTTGTTAGTAATCCTAACCATGATTCCTAACTGCAACTACTTTCAGAAAGCCAGATAAAGTGTTTTCTATTACAGAAACACACAGGGTCTCCTGACATGACTGCATCAACACTGCTGCCTTACTGAAACCATGCTTTCTTTCTTTGTTTGAACATCTGGACAGCATTACGCAAATGTTAGCACATCTTGACGTAGACGCATTATACCCCCTTTAATGTTAGTGGTCTCCATCTATTGGAATTTGGCCAAAAGATGATATATACATATATTTAAACTCAGGGGGCTCGTTAGGTTTTGAACCGAGCATATTTATAGAGTATGTGTGCTAACCTCCTGGGTCCCTGTATGCTGATCATGCCCATGTCCTCAGTGTGGTCTATTAGCGTGCAGCGGAAACCCTGGTCCTGCAGCGCTGCCTGAATGTGGCTCCAGTTATGCTGCGCCACACCACCTCCGATGGCCAGGTAATACGCCTCACCTTGAGGACATGCAAACATCGAGAGTGAGCTGAAAATAAACTCCACACAACCTTATCAACATGCTGATGAGACGCACAGGACTTCCTCTAACTTCCTGTTTCTATGCCTCGCATGTCAGTTCTGTGACCCTGAATGAAATAAATCACGTTGTTTACCATTAGATTCAGGTGTCAGTGGGAGGTGGGCGGGGCTTGGCTTCAGACGACTGACAGTGAGGTCAGACTCGACCCCGCCCCTCTTGTTCAACATGCAGGTGTAGACTGTGGATCCTGAAAAACACAAACGGTCGAGATGATTAAACTTCAGCTGGGTTTCTACGATTCACTCATGATGCAGAACTTTTTTTATTTTAAAGATTTACCCCTGAAAAATAAGTTATCAAACAGCAGTAAAATAATACATCATAATATTTGCTTTAAATTTAAAGAAACGTAATGAAAAATAATGTAACAATGTAAAGAAAAAAACTAAACATTAAGAAATATTATTTATTTTATAGAAGTGCCTATTGTTTGTTTAGTAATTATCAATGTGAATTGATGAAAGACAAATTATATATAACACAGCTAGTGCATTAGAATAGTGAGTCCTTTCTATTTTCCAGAGGCCTATTTGAACCCCCAAAATGATTTATTAATTTTACAGAATGTTACACAAAAGATAAAGGTAATATAGCCTATTCAATCTAGTCTACTGTAGTACAACAACTGTAGGCGTAACAAGCACATCTGGCCGCTGCCCGCGCAAAACCGCGTGGTACTGTGAGTGATTGCGTGTTATCTCGAGATCAGACGAGTTATGCTCGTCTCCTTGAAAATATAATTGGCTGAATCGAATAAATGCTGGATTAAGATCGTGAGGGGGTCAAATCAAGATCGCGATCTTTTAACGATTAATTGTGCAGCTCTAGTACAGTGGGTACAGAAAGTATTCAGACCCCCTTAAAATTTTCACTCTGTTATATTGCAGCCATTTGCTAAAATTAGTCCTAAAGTTAATTTTTTTCCTCAGTAATGTACATACAGCACCCCATATTGATAGAAAAACACAGAATTGTTGACATTTTTGCAGATTTATTAAAAAAGAAAAACTGAATGTTACATGGTCCTAAGTATTCAGACCCTTTGGCTCAGTATTTAGTAGAAGCACCCTTTTGATCGAATACATCCATGAGTCTTTTTGGGAAAGATGCAAGTTTTTCACACCTGGATTTGGGGATCCTCTACTCCTTTGTTATTTTAGCTGTGAGCTTAGGGTCATTGTCTTGTTAGAAGGTAAACCTTCGGCCCAGTCTGAGGTCCTGAGCACTCTGGAGAAGATTTTGGTCCAAGTTATCGTTGTACTTGGCCGCATTCATCTCTCCCTCGATTGCAACCAGTCGTTCTGTCCCTGCAGCTGAAAAACACCCCCACAGCCTGATGCTCCACCACCATGCTTCACTGCTGGGACTGTATTGGTCAGGTGATGAGCAGAGCCTGGTTTTCTCCACACATACCGCTTAGAATTAAGGCCAAAAAGTTCTGTCTTTGTCTCATCAGACCAGAGAATCTTATTTCTCACCATCTTGGAGTCCTTCAGGTGTTTTTCAGCAAACTCCATGCAGGCTTTCATGTGTCTTGCACTGAGGAGAGGCTTCCGTCGGGCCACTCTGTCATAAAGCCACAATTCTGTCTCTGAGCTCTTCAGGCAGTTCCTTTGACCACATGATTCTCATTTGCTCTGACATGCATTGTGAGCTGTAAGGTCTTATATAGACAGGTGTGCGGCTTTCCTAATCAAGTTTAATCAGTATAATCAAACATATAATCTAATATTTCAGTTTTTCTTTTTTAATAAATCTGCAAAAACAATTCTGCGTGTTTCTGTCAATATGGGGTGCTGTGTGTACATTAATGAGGAAAAAAATTAACTTAAATGATTTTAGAAAATGGCTGCAATATAACAAAGAATAAAAAATTTAAGAGGGTCAGAATACTTTCCGTACCGACTGTATGTCATTGAATACTGGATAGAATAAAAGAAGTTAAAATGTGATGGAGGAGACTGGACTGACAGACAGACATCACAAGGATTCTCACCTGGAGCTTTGTTGACATCAGCTGTGAACAGCCAATCAGCTGCCTTCTTTGCATCTGGACCAGTCAGGTAAAATTTACCAAAGTAGGACATATCAAACACAGCTACTGCATTCCTGCAGGTCAGACACTCGTCTCGAATCTGGAATGAAACAAAAATGTAAAAATGTTTAAAAGCATTTTAAAAGCAAATGACAAACAAACACAAAAAAAAACACATAAAAAAACAACACCAAACAAAAGAAAATGACAATAAAAGGAAAACAAAATAAAATAAACACATCTACAGCATTCTAAATAAAAATTAAAATATAAAAATAATGAAAAAATATTAAAAAGCAAAATAAATAAATAAATACAAACACGCACAATACAAAACAAAAATATGACAACAAAAAACAAACTAAAAAAATAAAATATAAAAATAATCAAAACACAGCTACAGCATTTCAACGGGTCAGACTAAATCTAGAATTAAATAAAATATTAAAATAAAAAAATATATATATTTTAAAAGCAAAACAACAAAAAATTCATGCAAAACATGCAAACAAAAAAACTCAACAATAAAAAACACAGCTACAGGTCAGACAAATTTTGAAACTCATTTTAAAAACAAATAAAACAAACAACCAACCTAACAAACAAACTATATATCAAACACAAAGCATTCCTGCAGGCCAACACAAACAGAATATTTGCATATTTTTTAAAGCACATAAAAAAATTATCTAAATCTAAAATAAACAAAAAAAAAACAAACTTCAATACAATACAAAAACAATTCAAGGCTGAAAACAAACCTGTTTAGTAATTTAGACAAGAAAACTAACAAACACTGACGCTAGAAACACTCAAACACACACACACTCACCACGTCATGATGTGGAGGGAAGTCAAACGTATACTCTTTGCCTAGTATCTCACTGTATTTGTAACCAGTGTTCTTGGGAGCATCATAGGCACCATAATAATCATAATCCAGAACCTGAGAAAAGGAAAATTGCAAACACCAATTTAGCAGACAAATCAATCAATCAACCAATCATCATCTGATAGAGACCTCAGAGGTTTGAGTGGGTTATGTGTGTCACAATGAACAGAGAACAATTTCTGTCCAATAGATCATTCATGTGTATGTGTGTGTTATTGGGCGTAAATTTCATTTAACAGTACCCCCCCCCCCCTACTGTTAAATGAAATGTACAATAAACATAAAATTCCTCACGAGCAATTTCTGAAGGGGAAACAAATAATACAGATATGTTAAAACTGTGGAAAACTTAGCTTCTTCTTTGTCGAAGACTTTGCCTCATTTTTGTAGCATGGAGACTGCAACGTTATGGTTTTTCTTAAGTCTTAAGTTTTCTTTGGTTTAATGAAAACGCAGATTTTTTCTTCAAAACCATTTATTGCAATATTTGTTATGTTGTTTACAGTCGAGTCATTTAGCTTATCCACCGCGTGCGCACTGCACAAAAAAGATGCTGACGAAGCAACTTTTTCTAACTGAATGAAAGCTGTGCACCTTTTGTGGCCAAAAGGGGTCTCACATTTGATTACATTTATTTTAAGTCACTAAATTGTCACCGGTATGTGCATGACTGTGTGTGACACAGGACCTGAATGTCAAGGATGGGTGGCTAATTGTAGCCGTTAATGTTAACATTATGCCAAGTCGCCACAAATAAAACAATGCATGGGAAACGGCTTTGGCATGTTAGTTGCAGTGCACTATGCAACAAGCTAATGTAAACAAGCTAACATTAACTAGACAAGTAACATCGGTTACATATGTAGCCCTTGTTCCCTGAAGGAGGGAACGGAGACGTTACTTTATTGACTGACGTCATGGGATCCCGCCTGGGAGACCAATCAACTCTGATCTTTGGAGAAAACTGAATGAGAATTGGCCAGTGGCTTTTGCATGCCTAGCCACTCCCCCTTACATACGGGTATATAGGATGGCAATGAAGAAACCGTGGAACAAGACGCCACATTCGAAGGAAGGCCTCTATCAGACACAGTTTCAGCTACTCTGCTAACAAAGACTGTGAGGAAATGGAGGAGCCAGATGTAACCCACCAGAAACACTGGAAAAAGGCGCTCGGATCCAGTGGAATGGTGCCGCAAGCAGACACCCGCCGGCCTCCCGAAATTACCTGATGTTACCCAAAACACGGGAGGATACTGGGACTACGCAAGATTGGAAAATCTGATGAAGATATTAGATTTCACCCAACCTGCAGCATGGCAGATGTCTGCTAGAGAGGCGTCGTGTGCCGCCCCGAGGAGGCGGCAACACGCCGGTGGAGTGGGCTCTCACCCCTAGGGGGCAGGCTCACCTTGAGCCAGAAGCGCCAAGGTGATGGTATCAACCACCCAATGGGCCAACCTCTGTTTGGAGATAGCATTCCCCTTCTGCTGACTTCCGGTGCAAACAAAGAAATGCTTGGAGTTCCTGAAAGCTTCGGTGTGTTCCACGTAGAGGCATGAGGCATATACGGGACATCGCAACTCAAGGTTCGAGTCTGCCTCCTCTGAAGACAGCACTTGCAAGTTCACCACTTGACCCCAGAAAGTTGTGGTGAGAACTTCGGGCACATAACCAGGTCTAGGTCTCAGGATCACGTGAGAGTAGCCAGACCAACCCAACGCACAAATTGCTGACCGAGAATGCAAGCAGGACTACCATCCCAAGTGAGCGTGACCAGGAGCGAAGTCCTTCAGAGACAAAAATTCAGCTCAACTGAGTCTCGAACTCAAGGGGAGCTCTCCGTTGTCCATCCAGGGATTAGGTGCGGTCTGGTTGGTTTCAGCCTTCTTCCTCAGTAATTGAGCGAGCTCTTATCACATTATAGTCCTCCGCGTCTGCTGCGTTCTTAAAACTCTGGCCATTTGATAATACCTAGAATACCAAAATCTACTGCGGGTGGCAGATCTTTTTCCTATTTAGC
>JAUMHR010000059.1:3166369-3176684 GCA_032361145.1 Enteromius fasciolatus
ATATATATAAAAGTAATAATAATAGCAATATTAATGATATTTAAAATCAGAACTGTAAAATTACATCACTTATATTGATGGTGGACTTAATTTCTTCATTTTTAATTGTTAAATCATCCAGCTGGCAGTAAGCTGAACGGATGGCTTCTCTAAAGTTTCTCTTTTGTTGACAACAGCTGGTTAGCCTTTGACTCAAACTCTGGAGAAGATGCAGAGATGAGTGACTAAAAGTGATGGATCATCAGCTGCTCACGTGTAAATGAACACAAAGCAGTGCTTCACTCTTAAAAGTGCAGTGCATATATTTAATTCATTTGCAAATGTTATGATTTAACAGTCGCTTTGAGTCATCATGATTTTGCCTGTATTTGTGCAGCCCTAGACTGAATCATGAACTAATTACTTGTACTTTAATAAGTTACAGATTTGAATCAACTAACAACTGACTCATTGAATAGCTCTTGACTCACTGACTTGCAAATAATTGTCCACAATGACGTTGACACTCCCTGTCTCCCAATGATGGGAAAAACAGATCTCAAACAGTATGTATGAAGTAATAGTCAGAGAACTGTTTGTTTGCACATAACGTACCTGATATCATATCCGTACATGTCTTTCTCGGGACGGCCGTGAATGATCCAGTGAGCTAGCTCTTTGCCGCATCCTCCTCCTAACATCATACCTGCCAATCAAATCACAGAGCGTACGTCAATCATCATCCCGCTAACATTCATAACCGTCAGTCAGCTTCTGCTACTTCATACAATCAAACTAGTGTACAACCCTAAGCATCACTGCACACCGTTTACCAACTTACAAAGTACCTCTCTAGAAACAATGTGAGTGACAGCTGCCAATCAGTTCCTCAGGAACCATACCCGACAGAGCTGTGCCGTCAGAGCAGATCGATCTTTGCCTGCTCTGAGCGCACAGCAGAGGAATAATGAACAGATGCAGAGGAACATCAAGGAGGAATGAAGGACACTGAAAAGTGAGAGACAAATCAAACGAGGAGTGAATTGAATGGGTGACAGGATCTTGGAGTGTAAGACTCCGTCGAGATGTTGGCGGGTCTCTAAAGGACTTTTGGCTCATTAGCTAGCTGATGACTTCATTAACAATAGCCAGAAACAACAAAGTCGCTGAGTAATGGCCACCTTGAAGTCAATGCCACGTCACTGCTTTATCTCTTGAGCATAGAGCACTCATGACAAAGCAGAGAGATGCTGCTTACAGCCCTGTTTCCACCCCAGGACCTTTCTCCAGGAACTAGGCACTTTGGACCAGTACTTGGTGTGTTTCCACAGCAGCAAGCAGGATCTAAATAAAGTTTCAGGTTAAGAGTTGCTTCTCAGAAAGTCCCTGTTAGCAAGGAAATACTTTTTCAAAGGTCTGGCTCTGCCGACTCTGTTGTGGTTAAATATAAGATATCACTTGGTTTGGGTAAATCTAACAGGGATGTTTTAACGATTTATAAAAGGCATTTCACTTTGATTGATAGTTTAAACTTCTTACAAGTACAGATGACAAAGATTGTGAACTACCATTGTTTTTTTTTTAAGAAAAGTTTTGATCTTGTTTATAATTTAGATGCAATGGTCAAACACGTCACGATTGCATAGAAAAACTCTAAGGAAAAAAAGGAGCACAGTATGATGCAAAAACATTTTCTATCTGAGCCTGCACATAGTCTATTACATCATCCAGAACGGTTTCTGTTGAGAATATTGTGAAATTTAGCATTTTTGTACTTCCCACCCACCCCTGAAACTTCCTCAAGGCGTTTTCAAGTTAAAGATTCAATTCACCCAAAAATGGAAATTCTCATCATTTACTCGCAATCGTGCCTTTCCGAACGTGACTTCCTTTCTTCTGTGGAAGATAAAAGTTAACAAAAAGTAAATCAGCTAGGTTTGTTCCAACACAAGCGTGAGTAAATGATCGTTTTTATTTCTGGTTGAAATATCACCACTAGAAACATTTACACCTCTAAAAATGGCAGATTTCACATTAACTGACTTCAGCAAGCTCCAGCCATTTTGCAGTCAACAAACATCCTCACTGATGACTGCAGAGCCTCCGCAGCGGTTAGTCTTTGGTCTGTGTTGTGCTACAGCTGAACTGTTGGGGCAGAAGCTCAACAGTGCATGAGTTAATGCCACCATGTGGATAGACTTTCACATCTATGTTTTCCTCTCAGGACACACACACACACACACACACCAGTTCTCTTTCTTCTTCAAAGCAGCGACCAAATCACTAGCGGTATTTCTGCAAATGTCAGGGGAGATGAGAAAGAAAACAAGGGGGAATAAAATGAAAGAGAGAAGGAGGTTGAGAGAGAAGGAAGCTTCAGAGCGCTATACAGTATAAGACACCCTGATCACACAAATGGTTGTGTAGGTGCATGAGAATACATGGCTCTGTTTCAAAACCAAGCCTACATAGGTAGCTCTGAAACAGCATCCTAAAGGTCCTGACATACTTGAAGTGAAATGTGTGACAATTTCAAATAAAATCTGGTCAAAACAGTTTGTTCATCTCGCCAGCACAAACTTTCCAGGAAAACGTCCTGCTGATGTTCTGTCATGAAACTCTAAATGACACGGGCCTGATTCTGATATAATCACAACACAGCGTGCAGCTGATTGTTTTCTTTTCACATCATGTCAATAAACTCTGCTTGTTGAACACAGATATTGGAGTGTGTTCAGCACATTTACGGAGGACTGATTCCTGAACCTGACAGAGCAGTCTATGCTGGCTGTGCACAGAGACTAGAAAGAGAGGCAGTTCTACCTCTGCAAGAACAGTCTGCTGCTCCTGTCAGCATATTCAGATGCAGGGAGAGACGATGTGTTTTTCTCCAGAAGGGCAGCAGTTCTTACAGTAGCAATCACATCACCAGTGGGCCACCATCTGCCTCAGATTGACCTCTTCTCCTACCACACACACACACACACACACATACTGTACACACCAGGTACAAATCAACAGTCTGGCCATTTACCAGTTGCCATGAAACTCTTCAAGATATTTGTCTGTCCCTGTTCAATGGTGTGGTAGTAGCATTGAGAACAGAGAGAGGGAGAAGCCAGACTAAAGACAAACGTGATGGAAGCATCTCCGTGGTCATGCATACTGATGGACACACACACACACACACACACATAATGATATCCCACAGCTCTGATGCAATCACACCCAAGGAGAATCCCTGATCAACATCTTAGGCTGTAAGTACCAGGCTAATATCCCCTCGAAGCACTTCTTATTACAGTTTTGACTTTCATAAGGTGAGCATCTCTGTATTAGAATGCACCATTTTTCTCCAAGAGCAAAAGATGAGCAATTAATCACAGATTTTAATGCTGCTTTCAAGACGGAATGGTTTAAGGATGATATAATGATTTGTCCAAAAATGAATAGTGACCTATAAATGAAAATTATGTCATTGTTTATTCATTATCACGTCTTTCAAAATATGCATGACCTACTCTACTGATTAAAGTTTGGCTGTATTTATTTAATGGGAAAAATACAGTAAAAACACTAATATTGTGAAATATTAATACAATTTAAAAATAACTTTTTTCTATTTTAATATATTTTAAAATATAATTTATTTCTGTGACGCAAAGCTGAACTTTTGGTAATGTCTACACTGTCAAAAATAATTCTAATATGCTGATTTGCTCACTAAATAAAAGTATTAATTTCTAATTATGTTTATTATTAAGTAATAATCTCCAAGAATTCATTCCGCAAAAATATGATTCAGCACAACTATTTTCGACATTGATAATAATCAGAAATGTTTTTGAGCAGCAAATCAGCATATTAAAATCATTTCTGAAGCATAACGTGACACTGAAGACAAGAGTAATGAACCAGATTTTTTTTTTTTTCTGATCTAACGAATGCATCCTCGGTTATCATATGAGACTTCTTTCAAAAGCATTAAAAAAATCTTGATTATTCCAAACTTTGTCTGGTAATGTACGCATGTACTGGTGTCCAGACAATACAGCTCGGCATAGAATAAAGAAAGTCAGGTTTGGAACAAGTAAATGCACCAGAATTCAGACTGGTACTGTATATCATATAACATAACCAATCACAGCTTCTTGTACTCCTTTCATTCCAGGAAATGAGTTTTGTATGCTGAGGTCAGGAATCGATGTGTCATAGAAAAGCAAGCATGAGTCTAATATCTGATTGTGATTCGTATGGCCATGTATTCTGATCCGTTCACACGATCACGGCCTGTTGTCCGTCAGCATGTCTAAGGCCTGCCTGCAAGGTGACCCGGCTCCAAGCTGAGCACGATCAGCATTACTCCAGATCCGGACTGAGTTTCAACTGACCTTCAAAATCACGAGCCCTCTGCATCCAAAAATACCCCCTCAAATTGCTTTCATTTGCATTTTTTTATGTAATTAGGGCTAAGTGATATGGTACAAAAAATACAACGAAAAATCTAGGTAAAATAGTCAAAAGGAAGCAACATCACGGTCCAGGACACTCACTAGGCAAAGACTGTGCACTTCCCAGGAAGAGACGGATATTACTACAGCAGCAAGTACTGGACACGCAGGGGTCAGAGATCAAATCTCGAGTAGGTGGCGTGTACATGGAGAGTGGGTGGGATTGTATTTTGCATGTGAACTCTGGGTTAAATAATTCATTTGGCACCGGTCAGCTGTGGAAGAGAAAGGTACGTGTATGCGTGTTTAAGATCCATGCTCTTACCTGCACTGTTGAAGCCACATCCGAGGAAGAAGCCTCTCACTTCCGGCGCTTCTCCCATCAGGGGCTTGTGGTCTGCAGTGAAGGATTCTGGAGGAAAACCAACCGACAAAAAGAGTAAAAACACATTGCCACTTATTGTATTTTTTTAACTAACACTAGAGGAAGAAACCTTATCTTTTCAAATAAAAGAGATCAGTTATGTTGGCAAACTTGAATGTTCCCAGCGCAAAACTCTGCTGCCTCTCAGATCATTAAAGGATACAATCACTTTCAGAGGAAAAATATACTGACCCCCATGTCATCCAAGATGTCCATGTCTTTCTTTCTTTATTCACAAAGAAACTGTTTGAGGAAAACATTCCAGGACTTTTTTTTTCCATATGGTGGACTTCAGTGGTGGCCAATCAGTTGAATGCCCAAAATGCAGTTTCAAAGGACTCTACACAATCCCAGTCAAAGAATAGGGGTCTTATCTAGCCACACCAACCATCAAAGCTCAGCTAGCATTAACTCTGCGATGCACATCCAACTTTATTGGATGATATTGGAAAAGTCACACGTTTAGTTAAAAAAGCAGAGGTACCAACCCAGTGCTTACAGAGCATGCAAAAATATCCTTGATATCAGGTCATTTTAAAGTAGGAGGAGAAAATCAAAACAATAATGAAGAACTAACCGTGTGTGAGCTTTCCTACATGATTATGTAATGTGTGAAGACGCACATGTGTATCCAGAACTAGAGCAAACTGAGCACTTGTGATTAAAAAGTGTATGAATTCATTTTTTTTTTTTCAGAAAATGACTGACTGTTTCCTTAGATAAGACCTTTATTCCTCGGCTGGGATCATGTAGTCCTTTGAAACTGCAATTTTGGATGTTCAAATCATTGGCCACCATTGAAGTCCACTTTACGGAGAAAAATCATGGAATGTTTTAAAATAAAAAAAAAATAAATAAAAAACAACGTACATTTATAATAATATAAAAAATTCTATTTCAAATAAATGCTGTTCTTTTTAACTTTCTATTTAAGAGTTCACGCTTTCCTCATAGTAAATGAAATGAATAAATGAATAGCGAATTTGGCGTGCTGTCAGGGGAGCGAGCCGGGAGAACAGCGAACCCTAATGGTTTTAACCCTAGCGTGGGCAAGAGTTCGGCGCTCGGCTCGATCCCCGGCTGCCCCCCCGGAGGACGTGAATTGGAAGCGAGGAGGAGAAGGGGAGGAGGAGGGATGCACAAAAGCGAGAGGCGGGTGAAATGAAAGCTGGAGTATTTACAGTGAATGATTAGATGATGCGCTGCCAGCCGTGAGTAATTCATTCGTCCAGTGTTCGTCTCGAAATTATGTTATTTGCAAAACATTCAGTTATTAAAGAATCACATTCACCACAAAAATATGAAGCAGCCCAACTCTTTTCAACATTGATAATAATGAATTATTCTTGAGCAACAAATCAGCGCGTTAGAATGATTTCTGAAGGATCGTGTGACACTGAAGACTGAAGAGTAATGATGCTGAATATTCAGATATGCATAGCAGAAATAAATTCATTTAACAATATATTTAATAAAAAAACAAACAAGTTATGTAAAATACACAATATTACTGGTTTTACTGTATTTTTGTTTAAAAAAAGAAATTTTGAACAGTAATGTACTGTATTTTTCAACATAAAATGTAACATTATAAATCATGATGAAATAAAACAATAAAACAATCTGTTAGTAACCGTTTCATCAATCCTTCATAATCATTTATCCTACACAGGAGGATACTACATTAAGCAACAAACATTTTAAGGTAACAAACTTGCACTATGTCCGTCAGTTAGATGCAAACTTAACTAATGCTTTAAAAGCACTTCAGAAAGAAAAATAATTGCTTTGAGAGTTTATAATGCGGCTCTTTTAAAGCACAAAAGATAAGAAAATATGGGTGAAAGGTGGCAAACTGTGCTGCTGGAGGGTCAGATCAGATCTTTCTGAAAGGCTCTTTAAAAATGTATTGCTGCTGAGCGCTCACTTAATGGTCTATTCGTAACGGTCAGAGCTTTCAGCAGCAAGTTATTGTGGGATGACCCTCAAAAGCATCGGAGACAGAGAGAAATGCAAAGTCGAACGAGTGCGATGAGAAACAAAGGCTGCGAGTGCGAGAGAGAGTGAGAGGTGACACAGAAAAAGAGAGATGAAGAGCAGAGACACACCTTTTCCATTACTCCACATGAGAAAGTGTTTCCCACAGATTCATTTGCTCTTTGAGAGCCAAAGGAGAGGGTGAGGCTGCAGCTATATTTTATTTATCCATCTTCCTTTCCTTTCCTCCCCGCTCTTATTCATACATCACCACACACAGAGCTATCGCCTGTAATGACCGAAGCGCTCCTCAGAGGTCACCTTGTGGTGTCAAACACAGCTTCAACAGCAGACCAAAGGCTAAACATGATCCCACCGAGAATGTGTTGTGCAATCAAACTTAGAATATATATAATACATTAAAAACAGGAGATCGTTATTGAAAATGCAGCTAATTCCACATGTTTAAAGTTGTTTATATACCCGATATATTATTTGATTATTTAAATCTCCGGTAAAAAAAAAAAAAAAAGGAAATCAGTTTATTATACACATTTTAAAATTGTACTGTATACCTGCTTCTGCCATAATAAAGACCCATTTTGAATGTTTACATGCTTTTCTTTTCTCTCTGCTCCCAGTTGCTGTGGTGAAGCAGTTATGAAGTATTGCTCTTTTAAATACTTTCCAGCATTTCAGAAATAAATACACCGAAGTACAACGATACCTTACGGTGTTCAGGAGGGCTCAAAAAGGGTTTAAACACTGATTTTTGAATCGATTTCTTCTCATAAACTCAGAGATGTGGATTCGGACAGAAATTTCATTACCAAACGACCTTGGTGTCTGTCAAAAGACTCAGCTGGGGATTTTCATGAAGGGTGATGAGAGAAAAATTCAGACAGTATGTAAATCACCGATCTCTGCCTGTAAAGGGTGAAAATCAGCTACGTCCCCCTGAGAAACATTTACTGTCCAAATAGAGCTTGAGTTAAAAAAAAGGGGTTAATATTAGATGAATGTGGAATGAGAGTTTGTCCTTCATTACAAATGACATTATCAGCATGAGAAAAATGTTGTTTCCTTTTCATTTGATGTTCTTTACAAGTACATTTACAGAGATTCAAAATATATCTGTTAAAAAGCAAATGAAAAGAAAAAAATTGGTCCGTTTCCACTCAAATATTAAGCAGCAAATCAGTATATTAGAATGATTTCTGAAAGATCATGTGACACTGAAGACTGGAGTAATGATGCTGACAATTCATCTGCGCATCACAGAAATAAATTACATTTTAAAATATATTCAAATAGAAAACAGTTAATTAGAATTGTAATACTTTTTACTTAATTCTTACATAAATCATGTTACTGTTTTTACTGTATTTTAATCAAAATTGTTAAACATGCATATACTGAAAAAAAATTATAGAACTTTACTTGCATATTTCTTGATACTGTAAATTTCTAAGCAAGAATTCATTACAAACAAAAATAAGATACAGAATGGATGCAAAAGGATATCAGTAATCATATTTTACAGCAATTTTGATGATAACATTTAATGTGAAACCATATAATGGTGTCATAATTAATTGAGTCATCAATGTTTAGTGGATCAAGACCTCTGACCAATGTTCATGTTTGAGTCACGTCACGGCAGGCCAATGACACACAGCACGAGTGTGAGAGGCAAACACTCTTCTACATTTATTCTGCAATCCTGTGAATCACCAGAGCACACAGGAGCTTTTCAAGTGTAGCACTTGACTAAAGTGGATGCAGTTAATGGCCAGAGGGACACCGTGGTCACACCAAAAGGTATAATTATTAAGTGTTAAATGGGATTTGTGCAAAGTCCAATGACAGCAGAGCTGAATTATACACGTGCTCAACTTCTGGTTTTTAATAGCTGACGAGTGGGTGAATGGAGTCTTTGCTAGCACTCTCTTAAAGTGATTTGAGGAGTGCTCATCCGCTGACCCGAAACCCGTCTGCAAGTGACCGACAGCCACTACAGTGTGTTAGCGGCATTTCACACCTGTCATCTTTTATTACAGACAGTAAAGGTTGACTGAATCTCTGGGGAGAGCTGGAATGATGACAAATCAGCCAATCAGAGTGCAGAGTCATTTGACTGGCAGTCTAGTAAACCAATCACCCGGTGAGATCAAACTCATAAAGTCTGCGTAATGCTCTGATGAAGACAGAAATACACAAAAAAAAGATAACTCATTCAGATAACTTCCATCGTGCGTTCCAGTTAATCTCAAACTGCAGATGGGTTATTTGGAGTAAGTAAAAAAAACAGCTAATGAACAGAATAAAAACACAATAAAAAACTTGATTTAATGATTAAAAAAAAAGTTTTTGAAAATAAACTCTTTAAATGACATTTAAGTTTTTGAATCAAAGAAGTAAAATGTGTTTTAGTAAAGTATGATTCCTGATTTAATGTTTTTTATACAGTGTGAAAAATGTAGTTCGACTACCCCATGAATCAGCTCTTTCCAGCAATTCAAAAACATTCAGCAGGTGAAAAATGTAGCTTGATTTCTGAACAGTTTAGTTTTCAGCGCTTCAAGAACACACAGCAGGAAAAATGTCAGATGTGTTTGATGTTTTTGTCTGTCTGTAAGTGTTCATGTACCTGGACCGCAGACAGTGGACTTGATTCCAGTTTGTTCCAGAGCAGGTACTCTGTTCACGGCACCGCCAATGTGCTGCATAAAGACATCCCAGTCCAGATCAAACAAGCTGAAGGCAAACTTATCGGACACCTGCCGAGTCACAGAACAAATACACATATTAATAGCCACACACAATAATGGAGTGACCTGGTCAGAAGTGATGAGCTCACTGAATCTCGCATAAAGCTCATAAATCCAGCACCTTCGGGAGGAAGGTCCTACTGGATGATAACATGTTCCACCAATCATGTTAAACTGCTGGTGTCCAATGGACCCTTTGCCAAACCCTGGTGTTTGGAGTTTAAAAAGCAATGTTTGAAGCCTGTTTCTGCCACAGGATAAAAAAAAGGTAATTGCAACTTTTTAATTCACAAAAAAAATAAATCCCACAAAAGACAGAAATGTTTTTCTTTTGTTTTTTTTGCTATTTCAGCAAATGGGAATACAAAAAAATATATTTCTGGTTCTTTCACATGCACTGCTGTTGAAGTTAACCTAACTATGATGACTTCAGCTGCTAAGAAACCCAGAAATGTGAAAAATTCACATTTTTTCTCCATTGAACTGCAAGTTTCTTTCTCACCATTCTGACTTTACATCTCAATTCAAGTTTCAATTCTAATTCAAGTTTTACAAATCACAATCCAGGTATTATATCTTGCAATTCAGATGTTATAACTTAAATCTCAGACTAAGTTTCACAATTCAGACTTCTCACAATGTGGATTTTACATTTTGAAATTCGGGCATTATATCTCACAATTTAGATGTAATACTGTATTTCACCATTTAAA
>JAUMHR010000059.1:3180698-3196427 GCA_032361145.1 Enteromius fasciolatus
TTGATCAGAACTGTAATATAGTTTGATATTCCTCTGTTCTGTTGTGACAATAAAAGAAACGTACAAACAATAAAAAGTTTCTTTTTAAAATGCATTATCATATTATGTTAGTTGATACTCATAAATAATTACAAATAACTAATGTTAGGGAAATCTGTTAATGTTTTGTTACGCGTTTCTAAAATGTAATAAATAAATAATTATCGGCCGATATATCGGAAGATCAGATTTTAAAACGACAAATATTTTTATCGGTATCGGGCTTCAAAATCCTTTATCGGTCGTGGCTCTAATGTCTAGATAGTATATCTTAAATAATTTGTTTTGCATTTCATTGCCATTTTTATTGGCCTCACTACAAACAGGCTCAATTTTAGAAACATATTTTTAATATTCTTAAATATTTTTTGGAACAAGTGGATTCAGGATTCTTTGATAGAAAAAACTAAACAGGATTTATTCAAATTAGCAATATTTTGTTACAATATACAATACCATTCAAAGCGCAGTACTTTTTTCTTTCTTGTTTTCTCAGCAAGGATGTGATAGTAAAGATTTCTGTTTTTATATTTTGTATAATTGCTGTTATTTTTAACTTTTTATTACATCTTTGATACTTAATAAGCAAATAAGAATTGTTTTTGATGGATTGTGACACTAAAGACTGGAGTGATGGCATATAAAAATTCAGTTTTGCTTTATAGAAATAAATTTTACTTTAAGCATATTAAATAGAAACTTTTACAAATGTTATTTTAAACTGCAATAACATTTTTGATCAAATAAACACAGCCTTAATGAGCTATTTAGAATCTATTTTAAAAATATGAAATACATTTTGTCCAGCAGTGTATACATTCACGATTTCATCATAACATATAATACTTTACTATTGCATGTAAATACATATTAATGTAACTCCATGGTGACTGTGAAACCCTAATCTACATTAATAATATGATTTTCACACCGTTCTAACTGACGCTTGTCTGTCACATGTCATTTTCCTGGTTTCCTTGGTAGCATGTTTAATTTAGTACATTTCCTTGGTTTCCTTGGTAACATTTTTAAATTAGCACAAGTCTTCTATAGACACTGTAAAGACACAAAAACACTTAAGATGCAGCACTAGTGGGACGGGGCCTGAAACGCTCTCAAACGGGTCCCGGGTCAACAAGACATCCTTATTGTTTAAGATGTGCAACATTATTTGTGACAGGCAAATAGCAGCTTAGTTATTAGGGCACAATATATAAGAAGCTTAAATAATTGTTTGTTTTTTAACAAGATGCCAGCTTCATGGCATAACAATATATGCAGAACTTAAGCTACTTTAAATTTGAAATAACTTGAACAAAACCTTTTCCATTAAATTAAACCATAGCATTATTTTAGTGCAACTATGCAACCTAATTACTTCCTTTAAATATGGAGCACTGAGCAGTGATACTGCAGCACGTTCAAAATGGACTGCATATGCTTAGAGAATTAATAATAAAAAAAATAATGCATACTGAAGTTGTGGATAACTGTTCTGCCTTTTTTTTCTTGTATAATCATTACTGTCAATCAATAATAGATGCTGGACTCGGTTTCCCTGCATGCACTGTGATATGAACAAATCATGCAAATGACAGCCTCGCTGTTTTCTAATATGTGCAATTCTCTCCTTAATGATGTGAATTTGAGTGCGTCTCACCTGGATTCCCTCGATTCTTTCTGTGACAACATAAGCGTGGTGCATGGCAATCAAAGGAACACGGACACCTGCCATTTCCCCCAACTTAGTGGCCCAGACACCTGAACAATAAAATATAGTATTTTAAACAGATATTTGATACGAAATACATTTAAAAAAAATACTTAAAATATTGAAACATTTACGTAAAATAATTAATAAGTAAAAAAAAAAAAAATTATATTAAAATAATATTCTGAGAATATTTTAAAGGGTAATTTAGTGATTTCAAAATACTAATCAACTATTCTATTTAAAAATTCAATTTGACAATTTAGATGAATAATTGAGAAACTGATAAAAGGCAAAGCAGAATCCTTCTGAAAAGTAAATTCATTATATGATTTATTTCATTATACATGTATATGCATATATTTTGCATAATTTAATTTGCAAGGCAAATGATTAAACTCTATAAATACCCTATAGGTTCTAATTAAAGCAAAGAGGTCTGAAATGTACATCTAATTAAAAAAATATATATATTTTAATAACCACCCCAGTCAATATTACATTTTAAAAATAACAACACGCCACATTGGAATGTAAGAAATCAGTTTTCAGAATGGATCGTTTAATGAAGTGCCTGATATTTTGAAAAACTTGTCCAGTAGCTGGTGTTAAATGGTTTTATGCTATGACAGACTGCCCTCTGCTGGTGAAGTCTGCATCACTCTGACCTGCACAATTCACCACACATGGTGTTCGGATGGTCCCATGAGCAGTTTCCACCGCTTTCACTCTCTTAACGCCCAAATCATCAACCTTAACCTGGATACCCGTGACTGGACAGTTCTCAATCACCTGTAATCAATGATAAACATATCAATATGGTTCATGCACTCAGTTAAACCAGACAGTAATTCCCCATGAGCTTATATACAGAATAACTCAAGCACCACTTGATAAAGTAAAGGGTATGGAGGCGTACAGTGGCCCCGCGTGCGGTGGCTGCTCTGGAGAGGGTGGTGCAGGTCCCTGCTGGGTCCATGGTGCCGTCTTTGGGCACATAGAGCGTGCCATAAAGATCTTTCACATTCATCAGAGGATACAGCTCCTTGGTCTCAGCAGGTGACAGGACGTATGACTCAATACCATACACTTTACCCAGCTAAAATACAAAATAGTTTACTTATCACTCACATTTCTTTCATTGTGCTTAATAAATTATAGATTTTCTAGAATTTTCTAAAACCATTGTTTTTGCAATTTTGCGGAGGTTCAGGATTTGTGCCATACCGTCATGAGGCGCTTGTATTCGTCAAGTCGCTGCTTGTTGGAAGCAATAAACAGGCCTCCATTTTGGATCCAGCCCGTCTCCAGGCCAGTCTCCTCCTCCAACTCTGAGCTGATCACATTGCGAGTGTGAGCCAACAGCTCCACCTCAGTATCACTAGGTCTTAACTGCCACAAAAGTCCTATGAAAAGGTAAAAAGACTGTATTATACAAACAGAAACAAAATACAAAAGACGAGCTGGAGCTCATTTGTATTTGACAGACTGCTACGCCTAAGGATTTGGCTTTAACTATTACAAAAGCAGCTTTGTAAGCTTATTCATAGTGTAAACTCTTGAACTACACTTTACAAGTGAGGAATTAAAGCTGCTTTGCAACATAAATTACATTTTCTACATTTTGCACATGCAACCCAAGTTGTTTTCCCCCCACATTATGCACTGAAGCAAAACTGATGTGTTTTTGGCTTTTTACACTTTTGGAGCACAGAAATAAACTGTAATCACAAAGTAAGCAAAGTGCAATACCTGCCGTGTGCCAGGTGGTGCCCGCAGTCAATCTGTCCCTCTCCAGCAGAACCACATTGGACATGCCTAGTTTACACAGGTGGTAGAGGGTCTGGCAACCCAGGCTTCCTCCTCCAATCACCACAACATCTGCAGACTTGGGCAGCGGTTTGGTGGGCCCACTGAGATCGTCCTCTTGTTTGAGGGTCTTCTCATAGGGGACACTCTTCTCTGTGGTGTGCGTAGACTGGGACGTATAGCAGCGGGTGGTGGCACGACAAAGGGGCGAGAGGGGCTGTCGGCATGCCACCACCCTCCATGCTGTTGTTCCCAAGAAGGCCATGGCCCCTGTAACATTATAAGAACAATATTTTTACTCCAAAATGTTAACAGGCTGTCAAGGAGTACATCAGAGTTCGGTGCTGGGCCCATTTTTATTTTATATTGTTCATTTATTTATTCATTCATTTTATAACAGTATCTGGCAGAGAATAAACATTTGCACAGTTTAAAAATACTTTCCATTTCCAATATTACATCAGTATTATAATAGCTAGTTGCACAATAAAATTAACAATAAAAACGTAACTATTCATTTATTTGACGCTAAAAGTATAATTTCTCTTTATTCTATTACAAAGAGTTAGCTGATCATTATTTTACAGGTATTTAGATACCATGTGAGTCAGCTTGCATCACATCTTAGTGCAGCTTTGTCACGTGAAACAATTTTTTTTTAAATACAGAAAATACATCCTTGCTCCCGGCTTTGTTCAACAAAACCAATCACCCAGAAATAATAACTTGTCTCTGCAGAACATCATACAAAATCTATGCTGAAACATTTTCGCAATTCTTTACAATTACAATTACAATTAAATAAATAATAACTTGCAAAACAGTCACCATTTCAAACACAATTGACGCGTTTTGTCAAACAGATGGCATGTACTGAGAAAACAAACAAACAAAACCATAAACGACCATAAAGCAGTCAGCGTGTGGAGTAGGGCAATAGTGACTTCGCGTTTGTCGCTCACCCATATAAAACTTACTGAAAGCGCGCGACTCGTCCTCGGTTTGTTAACTGCTTCTTTAAGAGTAACGTTACGAGTCTGCTGTTAGATATGTTGATAAACAGAGCAACTGGTGCTCAAATATGGCTGTTTGCTGACTGAGCATGTGGACGGACACAGCTGTGCTGTGGCGAACTTCAGAACTGCAGATGCGTGAATGAACCAAACAAGCGGAGAGCTGCGACGTGTCTGAACACTAACTACAGCGAAACACGTTTGGTGTGCTGCAGATTTCATACTTCTCACGGGATTAGACAGTTTGTACTCAACTGCTTCTGTGTACTCAGGTTTAGGCAGTTCCCAATTCGTTCTCTTTGCAAACATATTGAAGTGAAAAGTTGACGTTTTTATATTGACGAATTAATTTCATTAATGAGCGTCGGAGAGCACGCAACCTTTTGCTTGCCCCTCTGAACGTTTTATAGACAAAAGTGCATGAATATTTAATAAAGTAATGGGCTTACGGTGTAAAACGTTAAAATGTGTTTAAAAGTGGCCTTACGTTTTCAGTTTGTTAACTTAAAAGAGAGTGTCTGGCAGCTGGTTTTTAGGCAGCCTGAGTATGGCAAGCCGTGTTAACATTTAATCTATAAACCGCTCTAGTATTTATTTCCATGTTACTAGTACTTTAACCCCCAGTTTCACAGACAAGGCTTAAGCTAGTCCCAGACTAAATTGCGTGTTTGAGCTGTCTCACATGAAAATATCTTGCTCTCACATATTTTAAAACATGTCAGTGTCATTGTTCTGTGTTAAGATCCTGACCTGTAATATTTTCTTTTTAGGCATTTTTGTTAAAGTTGCTTAAATATCTTAATTTAACTAATGCCTAGTCCTGGCTTTAGCTAAGTCCCATTTGTGAAACCGGGCCTGAGTCCATTAAGTACTAGTGCTTATTCATTAGCTACCAGTGCTTATTCTTTAGGTACTAGTGTGTTTACTAAAGTTACTTCTTAATCATTAGATACTTATTCCAATAGTGACTAGTACTTAATAATACTCTCTAATAATACTAGTTCTAAAAGAATCTAGTTTTTACTTTATAGTTACTAGTAATTTTTTAGACCAGAGATATCCTGAACTTAATAGATACTAGTACTTTTTCAATTTGCATTTCTGCCCAGTATGCTAATCGTATGTTGAATATTAATGAACCAGCAACATTGGCTATAGAAGAGAGATTAGACAGGAAACTGAAACGATGGATGTCATTTTTTTTTCAAACCACATAGAAAAGAAATATTCATTTGTACACAAACACATGGAAAACGTATTTTTGTTAGTTTTGTAAACTAATTTGGTAAACACGCTAGCCAAATGTGCTTGTTGGTCATTAAGCGACCTCTAGTGGTTGAAGACACTTATTTTATTATCTGTTATTTTTCATCCAGTAAAAGCAATAAATATCATATCAGGTTTGTACATTACCTTGTGTTTTTTTTTTTTTTTTTTTTGCATATTGCACTGGTGCTACAGGCATTGAATGTTTTTATATTAACATTCTGTGGGCACTGGGCACATTGGTGCTGCAGACATTGAATGTTTTACATTAATGCTCTTTACAGGGCACACAAAATCCAAACCCTACACATTTTATTTGTTTGGAAAAAAAATACATAATCATAAAAACAAAACAAAAAACAGGTTTGATAAAAAAATATTTACTAGTACCTAATAAATAACTACTAGTACATAAACTTTGAGTACTAGCCAGTAGTGGAATACATACTAGTCAAAACTGATATATCAATGACAGATCTCCATAAAAGTCAATGGCAAAGAAATTTGAATTGAAAAGTATCTAATGAATAAGTACTTGTACTTAATGGAAAAGATACTAGTATCTAAATAATAAGTACTAGTAACATGGAAATAGATACTAGTGCAGTTTGTAGATTAAATGTTAAAAGGGCTTGCCATAGCCTGAGGGTTTTTTTATTGAGTTCCAGAACAATGCATGCATTGCTTACCTGTCAGATGAATAAATCCAGGAGGGAAAAATAAAAAACACAAGAAGTAGTTTTGCTGTTGAAGACCTTGTGTGCTGTTTAATGCACGCGTCCTATTGCCTGCAGCTCAGGTCCATTGGTTTGCAAGCTGCCAAATAGACGTGTTAACCCTAGTGTAAACTCCCCACCCACCAACCGTAGATTTGTAGTAGATTCAGTCTGACTGCAGAAACAATGCTAAGAAATGTTATTTACCACGTTATATATATATATATATATATATATATATATATATAAGAAATTTTATAGACTAGAAGAATGTGAGCTTTATTCTGATTTATACATTTATTTGGCATGTGAAGACTCAGCTGTTAGCTTTCGCTCAGAGCAGAGCACAATTAGAGCAGAAAGGTTGGTCTCAGACATCTGCTCTACTGTTAGGATTCTGAATTATAGGAGGCTTCATTGCTCCCAGAAACATTGAGGACATAATTGAGCATCACAGGAGGAATATAATGGGATATAACCCTTAAAACTATGTGGTGAAAGATCTATCCTTTGAACATGCATTATCACAAAAATGAATATACTTTATAATAAGTATGTAGATGAATTCTTATGGGTTCTTTTAATGTAATGTCCTACAATTTCACAGACAGAAACTCTGATACTGACAGAATAACAACAGTGTTTTCCAGATACCCTGAACTTTGACCATTATTGGCTGACCTATTTATATATACAAGCCCCAAAAAAACATCCTGGAGAGCTTGGAAACTCTCTGTTTCAGACATCTCGCCTATCCAAGACAGCCAATCAGAGCAGGTTTATTGAGCCCCACCCCCCTGGTCAGGGAAATATGACAACACACTGCATGGAGCAATGACAGAAGCCTATCAGTGACAACACCCACAATATTACTGTATCCATTCACTCAGATACTCACAAACTGTTGTAAAAGGATATTTATGGCACTGGAGATTATTTGTGATCGTGGAACGTGGTGGTCATACGTGTCAATTTTTCGACACTGAGGTTTATACATAACTTGAAAGCTGAATAAATAGGATTTCCATTGATGTATGGTTTGTTACGATAGGACAATATCTGGTTGAGATAAAACTGATATAACTTTAAATAACTGGAATCTGAGCATGCAAAAAAAATCTAAATAAATTTCCTTCTAAGATGTCCAAATGAAGTTCTTAGCAGTGCATATTACCAATCAAAAATTAAGTTTTAATATATTTACAGAAGCAAATGTACAAAATGTCTTCATGGAATATGATCTTTACTTAATATCCTAATGATTTGGCATAAAAGCAAAATTTATCATTTTGACCCAATGTATTTTTGGCATATTTGCTACAAGCTCCAGGGTCACATTTATTGAAAGGTCAGAGCAGTGTTTAGTCTAAAGAAGCACTAGAACTTTGGTTTGACATGATATTACACAGAAGATCAAAACCATCTGATTAGACATTTCAAACTGCTGTTTCTGTGCAATAATCACTGCAAAGCCATTGATTGTGTGTCATTTGAGAATGAACTGCTCACTGGGGTCATGAGGGGAAATGCCTTCATCTGAGAAGACTCTGAACACTTACTCACGCTGATCTAAATCAATCATGTATTAATCTGCACAATCAACACCTCAGTATTGTGAGAGACACCGTTAAATCATAAAAGAGTAACTCAGTATATATATATTTTCTAACTGTTGTATGATTGTTTCCTGTCTGGTAATTAATGTCTGAAGAAACTGCTGGTGCTTGTCGATGTTCATTTATATGGAACTGAAAACACTCTTTACTCATCAGTCCCATACTTGCGCAATTTCATGCAAGTAATTTAATCCTAACCCTAACCATTTAGTACAGGTAGTTAGTTAATATTACTCAGTACTTAAATGTATAATTGCACTGTAACAAGGACACCTTAAAATAAAGTGCAGCCAAGTCATTTGATAAAAGTCCTAGTAAATTAAAAACTCAAAATACGGACACTCTAGAAACCCAAAATTGCAATTTTGTACTTTTCTACTCTAACCAATAGATGGCGGTAGAACTGCAGCAGAACTAGCAGCTGGCCATAAAGAAGTCTTTCTTGTTCCTGCTGGACATGAAGTGAAATTACTTCCCAGAATGTGATTTAATAACATCTTATGATTATATTCCAGCCCTAGTAATAGGTTTACAGCCTCTGTATTTATTCTCTGTCTGAGAGACGAGAAGACAAATGTCTGTCAAGATCCAATACATGTGAATGACATCCAACATTGTCATTTTTCAAAAAACATTTTAATTTCAAAAAGAAAAAAAATTACCAAAACTGCCTTGCATACTCTTGTCATGTCATTTCATTTGGTCCTGCTGTTCAGTTTGGAGCGACACAGAAGGGAATAAGACAGGGAAGAGAAATAAATAGAAATTACACATGAACAGCAAAAACACACCAAAAAAGACAAATCTTCTTCCACACACACACACCATTTCTAATATACACTAAGCTCTGTTTGATTGTCTGAGTAATAACATTTATAACGCACCACTTCCATAAAAGCTATCAAATGCTTTTTTTATAGTTAATAAGGAAAAATAACCTAATAGAAATGCAAAATTTGCTTAATCCGTATCAAAAGATGGACAAAAACCTCCTAAAATATATACTAAAAAGTTTTTCTCTTCAATCATTCTCAAATATAAGAGTCATTTAATGTATTGCACCCTATTGCCTTTACAGTTCTTGTTTTTCAATAAAAAGTGTTGGACTTGTGCATAAAGCATGTCTTAATATCTTCCATATTAATGTCTTTTTTACTAAGTAAGGAAATGTATCTTGTTAAAGCTATTTAGATTTTTACTGGAAAATCAAATAAAAAAAATACTGATTTCAGAAATGATTTTTGCTGTTGTAGAGTGATTGGTCCCAGGTCTCCCTCGTCTCTTCCACAGTTTTGAGGTCTCCGTGATGAGTAACATCTGCTCTTATAAAGAGCTGCTGCCTCCTCCTCTCATTCCTGTGGCTTTGGGGCTGCGCTTCACAACTCGTCCTTGTAGGTGGCGCTCTGCAGGCCGGCGGGGGGCTGAGAACCCTTGAGTGTTTTATGCGAGCCTCTCCAGTCCGTGCGCACATTGTCGTCATCCCACAGCGTAGACGTCTCTGTGTCGCTCACCCACTCTGGGTCCCCGGCGTAATGACAGGGCTGCACCAGAAGGGGGTGTGTGGAATACACCATGAGATTCCGATTGGGAAAATGGGATTTGTAGTCCTCACTATTGAGAGAAAACAACACAATAAAACCATTGAGTAACTTGAGGTCTTGAGGCTTAAGAAAGTAGGGTCAAATATGTTTGTCACCAACCCCCTAACCATAAGGGTAAGCAATAATATAACACACTAAAATGAGCGCTGTCAAACGACTAATCACATCCAAAACAAACATTACATGCATGTATATATTTCAGAAAAGTATGTTGTTATGAAATATATTTATATGTACTATAAATCATATGAATATAAATATATACATGTAAATACATGTAGGGGAGAGCGGGGTAAGTTGTGACACTGTTCATAACTCCAACAATAGAGGCTCTATCTCAAAAATGAAATATTCTTCTATAGTCAACCTCCTGTTCACAAGACTGCTCTAATCTGAGGTGAGCACATTTTTTTTTGATCACTTTAAATTTTCTTCAGTACAACTTTGTTAGGTATAGATGTTACAAATGATTATTTTGCACAAAATAGAAGAGACATTAACGTGTCTTTTGATACTTCAGCTGACGTGCTATGTTGAGCTAACCCTGACATTTAGCCAAAATTAGCATAAATGTCATTTTGGGGCAAGTCGTCACATGTGACAACTTGCCCCAGTACAAATAAATGCTTAAAAAAAATGGTGATATTGTTATTCATTTGTATTTATAATAAGGTTTTTGAAGAAAAGAAGGAGAGGCAGGAATTAAGGAAGGAAGGAAGAATGTGAGATGGTTCGAAATTATCAACGAAAGACAAGAGCGTGTCAGTACACCACCTGACATTATGTTTATGGCAGTCAGGCAGGTAAAGATGCAGAACAAATCAATCAGAAGTACAGCAAAGGATTTTGACATAAATTACCGTACTCTAACTCGGTATTGTCGAAAGATTACCAGAGAAGAAATTGAAAGTCAATTTCTACCTCTGCACTGCCCGGCCCCAGCACCAACTCTACCACCAGCTCACCCTTACCCAGCACTGCGATTACTGACAGAGGACTACCAACTCCAGAGGACATCCGGACATTTCCGCCGAAAACCATCCAGCAAAGGAAGAAAACGACGCAAATCAGCAATTCTAACCGACACGCCAGTGAAGCAGCAACTAGAAAAAGAAAAGAATAAAGCTGAATCTAGCAAAAAGCTGTTTCAAAAGAGATGGAAGCGAGGGGGGGAAACATCTGGACCTACGAAGAACAAGGCAGCTAAAAGAAGAAAAATCGTCATCAGATGATGAAGAGTGCTTCTGCCTTGTCTGTTGTGGAGCCATTTTCAAACAGTCGTCCAAAAGAGACCTGGGTAAAATGCGTAAAATGCAACAAATGGGCCCATGATGCCTGCACCTCAGGCCCGGCAATTTATGTGTGCCAGAATTGTGACTCTAAAGTTGAGTCTGATCAATCAGAAATAGGGCTTCTGTTTTGTTCAGAGGATGAACATGTTACGTAAAGCAGGTTATTTGCAGCATTCCGTTCAGTTATGATGGATTTATGTGCAAGCCAGAGAACATTGGAGTTTAAAGTTCAAACTAAAGTTTCCTTTCTACTTTATGTTTTGATTAAAATGTGTATTGGATTGAAAAAATAGTTTTTTTCCAAATTCTCTTGGCATAATTGTTCAAATGAATTTAACAATTAAAATCAATAATCACAAATAAGTTTTATTTTAAGATAATCTAGTGTGACAACTTACCTGCCGATGGGGCAAATTGTTACAAGTGCACATTCTCTATTCAACAGTCTACAACTCTTATAATATATAATAGTATATAAAACTCTATATGATATGTAAACAAAAACCTTTTGGATGCAATTAATTGCAAGTAATCATTTTTACAGTAATAAATATAATAATATTATATACAAATATATCCAGGCAAGATAATTAATAATACAATAATATAATATTAATACTATATATGTATTTATACTATATCCATATTTTATCCTAATGTTAAAAAAATCTTACCCCTCAGTATGAGCAATATAAAATAAATCAATATTTTAACCCCCAAGTATATACAAATAATATTTTAAATAAATAATATACGTACAATACGATAAAATAAAAGCAAATAAAATAAATTATACTATAATGTGTATCTTTAAATTATTTGATCCTATTTTATTAGTATATATATACATAAATCCTACTATGAATAAATACTAAAAATAACCATTTTATTCCTGATTTGAAAAATAAATCCCTAACGATAAGCGTAAGCAATAATCTAATCTAATCTAATATAATAACAGTGAACTACATATGAAGAGTTTATTTACAAAAACAATGTTTTTTCATTGTGCCTTTCAATTAATCTCCATCAAACTGCAGTTGGGTTATTCTGACTAGGTAAAAAAAAAAAAAAAACTAAAATGACTCTTTATATATTTCTCTGCATAGTAATTTATCCCAATTTTAAAAAGTACTAGAGATGCTTGCATTACAACCTTTCAAAGGAAAGAGGTCCCTGCTTTATCTATTTAATGACTCTATTGGATCCAGAATCAGATGGCGAATCACTTTAGGGCTCGTGCTGCTCGACTTTACCCTAATGAATGAATACAATATCAATTCCATTCAGCAGAAGCCTGAAGGGGTACTTGATGTACTGAGGATAAACGTGTGTTCTGGGCCAGCTGGCAGAGGGCCCTCGGCTTTGTCAGACCTGGAAGAAGAGCAAAGCAGCAAACACCGGCTAAAGCAGCTACTAATTCAGCTGGAATGCATGACGGAGAGGGCAGGGCAGGGTGTTTAAAGGGTTAGCCGTCAGCGGGCAGCAGCAGCACGCCGGATCGCTGGAAACACTGAATAACCCCGCTCTGATCTGTCTCTGTGGGGATGAGGAGCTTCAGGCGGGACTTGCCAAGCAAAACGAATAAGAGTCAGAGATGGAGAGGAAACGGACAGGAGAAAATAGATGGCATTACGCCAATCCACAGCACACACACAAGCACTCGCGCTGAGAAATCAAAGCTCATGCCATCTCAAGATCGGACTATTACATAGTTAAGAGACTACGAAGCACACATTTGTGGTGAGTTATTTCAGTCCTACTTTGCACAAATATGAAGTAGTACTTATATAATGTAATTAATGCATGTCTTTTAGGTGAGAAGGCACACTTTCTCAACTAAAATCAGCAACATCACCCTTTAAAAGCCACTAACAATTCCTTCTGAGAAAATAATCAAATCCCGTTGTCTCTCAACAGTTTTTGCTTGTAAACAGAGCTTGACCTGTGCAAATTTCTCTCCTGATTGAGATGAGACTTTCAATATAACGAAGCAATAAAATGTCAGAAGAAACAGTTAAAACATCTTAATGATGGATTTGTTACAAACATGCACCTTTTAGCTTCCCAAGGCATTAACGGATAGACTGGAGTGCTGTGGATTATTTTGATGGATTTATCAGCTCTCATTCTGACGGCACCCATTCACTGCAGAGCATCCGCTGCTGAGAGAGATGCAATGCTACACTTCTCTAAATCTGACGAAGAAACAGACTCATCTACATCTTGGATGTCCTGAGAGTGAGTGCATTTTTTATTTTTGGGTGATCTACTATGTGTAGAGGCCTGAACACCGTCTTACTCACTTAGGGTGCTTGTCATACATGATGGGTAGAAACTCATCTACAGGAAGCATCTTGGATATCGGTTCGGCGTTCAGGAGTTTCTGAGCTCCCTGAAGAGAGATGGCATAAGACAGTGTCCAGTAGGAGTAATCGGCGTACACCAGGTTCCTCACGTTCTCCACCGCAACTTCCTCTTCAGGGTTCACCTTCTTCCTGCCCAGGTATCTGCAACAGATCACCGCAACAGTTCAAGACACTATATATCTGTGACGGGTTTTATCCTTGGATTACACATGCTTTTAAATATTCTGATTCTGGGTTCTTCCTGTTACCAGGGCAACCGCGTGTCACTCACATGATGTCCCAGTCCAGCTCCACCTGCTCCACCTCCTCCATCAGCCGCATCAGGCGACGTTTAAAGTTGGCTTGGAAACGCACGTCATCCTCAAAGATCAGCGCCTTATCTAGCTGCATGTCTACCATCTGTGAGTAACATACGGGAAATCACTTCGACATACTAAAAACACAGCATATTCATTTTCAATTATTTCAATATAAGTAGGCTACCATTCAAAAGAAATTAATACATTTATAAATTACTTTTATTAAACAAGAAGCATTGAATTGACCGTGAAAACATTGATATATTACAAAGGTCTCTGTTTTAATGAAATGCTGTTTTTTATATAAACTTCATACTCATCAGAGAAGCCTAAAAAAATATTATCACGGTTTCCACAAAAATATGAAGCAGCGCTGTTTTCAACACTGACAATAATAAATGCTTCGTGCAGCAAATCAGCACATTATCATGATTTCTGAAGAGTCTTGTGATGCTGATGTCTGGAGTAATGATGTTAAAAATTCTAAATTTAAATATATTCACATAGAAAAGAGTTATTTTAAATTCTAATAATATTTCACCATATTACTGCTTTTTAAAAAATATTATTTTCAGCAACAAAAACTGGTTTTAAGTGGGTTATTTCTATGTTTTGCGCTAGCGTGTCAGTTGGAAATATCAGTTTACTTTTCCAAACATTTTTGTAATAATGTATATAATGTATATAATAATAATGTAGTCAGATTATTGTCTGATAACAGCCAGTGCTCCACACAGAGATCTTGTATTCACTTAAATTTAAGTAACCCACTTAAAACCAGTTTCCGTTGCTGAATATACTAGTGGACTAAGCCTTTTGCACAGTACTGTATATTGTACATTTTAGCTACATTCAACACTTCATGCTTAAAAATGTCTGTATATCTTGCCATTCAAATTCAAGAACTTGAAAAAGACTAACATTAGACGATTATACTAGTTAACATTAACTAACATCGAAAACCATGTTCTAAAGTATTTATTAATTAAAAGATGTATCTGTTAATATTATATTATTAACCCTCAACTAACATTAACTGATAATGCACAGTTGTATTTTTATTAAAGCTGCAGTCTGTAAGTTTTGCCTCTTTGTTGCCATCTCTGTTCGAAAACCTGGAAATGCGGTTCCTAATTAGATTTTATCCCGTGTGTGGGTTGTGCTCCGGCACGGCTTCAGCGTGGATCAATCTAATGTTTAGAGGTGAATGTTCTGGAGTGAATCCTGTACTTAGTAATCACATTTCTAGACTATGTCTGGAATTTTCAAGTCTGCCATGCTTTGTTCGGACTTTTTTGTTCTTCTAATGGTGATTTAATGTAACGATTGATCATATCACATCAAACCCTGCAAATCATTATTATTGTTACTTTTTTATTTTAAAATGATTAATGTTAACAACATCAGCACAGCATGACTACGAGTATAGTGGTATTAGCGTGTAGATTTCAATTTAAGTACAGTCTAATTTAATTGTCACATCATTCAAACTTCATATTTAGAAATCCTTTTAACCCAAAAAGCAAACTATGCTCCCTTCAAACTCTAAAATACAAATCCTGTGTAATCCCAGGCTGGAATATAATTTTATTTCATTCACCTGTGTTTTCTGGATTAAAATCTGTGATGAAAATGCTATATTTCATTATTCTAGCTGCTGTGAAAAAGACTATAAACCATCCGCCTCCTGCAGGATCCTTAGGTGATAGCCTAGTAGCCAGGACAACTTCTTTATGTTTACAAACGTGACATAATGACACAGTGCCATGCTCTAATTTGTTGCGAAAACCTACCTGTTCCGCTAAATTAGAAAACATTATCCACTAACCGTCGTGAATTGGGCTAAAGTGAGGTGAGAGTTTTGTACTTGCTCAAATATTGATTTCGAATAATTTTTAAACCAAAAGTTACAGACTGCAGCTTTAACTAAAATGAACAAAGATTGAATAATACTGTAATAAATTAACTATTCACTTGTTAGTTAACATTAGCGAATAC
>JAUMHR010000059.1:3206717-3217434 GCA_032361145.1 Enteromius fasciolatus
GTAAAAGTTGCTTAAATATCATAATTTAACCAATGCTTAGTCCTGGCTTAAGCTAAGCCCCGTTTGTGAAACCGGGCTTAAAGGCCTTATTTTAGGACAACGGAATTTAAGACTTTTTAAGGATCCGCGGCCACCCTGATTATGGCATTATGCAGCTGCACGTATTAACATAAAATTAGATTTGTATTTAAAAAAAAAGGCCATGATAATTTACAAGATTATAACAACAGTATTCACTGAACTGCGCTGAAGTGATGTTGTGCATCCATGGAAATTTTCACCATTAAATAATCTGTACGGTTTCATATTATGGCCTATACTTCTCCTTAAACTGCTACAAAGTTGATATATGCATTTTAATTGTTTCTTAAATATTATTAATAACCATGTCTCAGTCTGTAAGGACTTACAGTTGTGCTTAAGTTAATCTATAATGTTCTGGTAATGTTGAAATGCAATAAATAAATAAAATCTCTCTCTCCACATCATTTCCCATCCCCTATTTACGTTCTATAAAAAAGTGAACAGAATGGGATGGGAAAAAACATAAAACTTAGTAGTATACATTTCCTCTTAAACTGAAAATATTACTATATTATAATATATTATGTATAATTAATATATTATTACTACATTATTATTATATTAGAGTGGTATTATTCTGATATATAAAAAGACAGTGTGTGTCCAACCTGTTTCTGACATGAGGGAAAATCAGGTTGACATTTCAGTGCTGCATTGAAATATCTTCTAATTGATGTAAACATTGTTTCTGTTTATAAACAGGAGGAAACATCACTTCTGTTAAGACTAAAGCTTCTCCAAACGAGTTTACGTCTACATAGATTATTAATTTGTTCAGTTTAATTTGTGAAGCAGTTTATTATTTTAGTCCATTTCAAGTGCACGCGACTCCGGCCTGATTGACAGCTCTGACAACACCGTGAACGCGCGCTGCTTTAAGAAAATATGTAACATGAATTTCACTTTTATAAGGTGTTTTCATTTAAACCGTGTTTTCTTGTCGCCACAGATTGTAAACCGAAAAGTAACAATCTGCATCAACCCAGTCCCTTGATAAAGCTTCAGTCGAGTTGGTTTGAAGGCTTTTCATTCATTACGTATATTAAAGTAATCACTGAAACACAAGGCAAAGGCGATGAATCATAAACAAGGCGATGAATACAAACCCAAACTCCAGGTGCAGACCTAAGGGCGCTGCCATGTTGCTGTAAAACCCGGAAATAATCACAAATCTTCACCGGAAATGACATCTTCCTCCGAGGAACCCATTTGCTGAAGAGGGCGTTTCTGTTCTGTGTGTTGACTCAGAAACAAGCTTTGGTTCTTCTTTTGGGAAGCTGCTCCATTATCCACTAAAAAAGATATATCTAAGAATGATGTAAAATATTTTTGTCAGTTTTATTACATTGCAGGTACGAAACTTTGATTACGAAACAACTAAGAACTGTTCTGTTCTATTCTATTCTATTCTGTTATCATGAAACACACACACACACACACACACACACACACACACATACTTTAAGATGTCCACAATAAAAAAGAAAAATCCATAAAAATTATTTTATGTGTATGGAAAGCATTTTAAATGTAAGTGTCTAATTTTAAGGTTTTAAATAAGTTAAAAAATATTACAATTTGGTTGAAAAATGTTACATTGTCATTCAGTGTAACATGATATTTTAGTAAAAATTCAAACAACATGCTTATTTTAGGTTCAAAAATAACAAAAAGCAAAAAATAAAACAGATAACTAACACACACACACACACAAAATCATGATAACAAAATCAATGTTTTTGCATATATACTCTTTATATATATATATATATATATCTGTGTGTGTGTGTGTGTGACCCTGGACAACAAAACCAGTCGTAAGTGTTAATTTTCCAAAATTAAGATTTATACATGATCTGAAAGTTGAATGAATAAGCTTCCCATTGATGTATGATTTGGATGGATAGGGCAATATTACAGAATATGATCAAGATACAGCTATATGAAAATCTGGAATCTGAGGGTACATAAAAATCTAAATCACCTTTAAAGTTGTTCAAATGAAGATCTGATCAATGCATATTACTAATCAAAAATTAACTTTTAATATATTTTCTGTAAGAAATTGACTAAAAACCTTCATGGAACATGATGTTTACTTACTATCCTAAGGATTTTTGGCAAAAAATAAAAATCTATAATTTTGACCCATGCAATGTATTTTTGGCTATTGCTTCAAATATACCCCAGCGACTTAAGACTGGTTTTGTGCTCCAGGGTCACACACACACATATATATATATATATGTGTGTGGGTGTGTGTGTGTATAATGCATAACTATATATATAAAATGAGGTTATAATTAAACCACACTCACATAAATTTGAACATAAAGTTCACAAGATCATTTTCATGACTGTTTAAATTGTGGTCAAAAGTCCAAAAAGAGATTTACTTGCACTTCCAAATCCAGCTATCGTATTGTTGCTTATAATTATTATTTTTAATGTGATTTAAATGTTCCTATAATGTGCAAAATGTCTTGGTGAGGCAAGGCGCTGGAGTGATGGCGGTCCCCCGCCCCCTCGGCCTCTGTCACACTGCTGACAGGTCTGTCCCGACTAGAGCAGATTGAATTGCAAATCTCCTGCCTTCTGTTGGCGTCCGAGGCTGAACTGGCCCTTTGCAGCCGGCCATTCATGTGATAATGTGAAGTCTGAGGGGCAAGGGGGGCCCCGGGGCCACAGAGAGTCACATGAAGGGACACTCCGGACTGACTCCCAAAAATACCATTATCACTGTGAATTTGGACTATCACACTGGTATGTGCACACTCAAACTACATAGATAGATATTTAACACACAGCCACGATTAAGCAAGCGGATGGGATGTGTACTTTTCTTGGCTTCTGTTGTGTTTTCTTTAAAAGCACAGTTGTTAACTTTGCAGGTTGTACACGGCTGACAGTAATATGAGTTCAGTTGTGTGTATATGTGTGTGTGTGTGTGTGTGTGTGGTGGATGCGGCATGAGCACTAGATTTAGATGACAAAGTGTTAAAGCACCAAGACATGTAATCCAGTCACTTTACATGTACTTAGCCGTTCAGGACATGACAGGCTGTTCCTGTGCTGTCACCAGAGGATCCGTCTGTAAATAAATCAGCTTCCAAAAAAAGAGAAGGAGCAAAATTAGTGCTAACGTACATAATGACATACATTTTATATGTAACCAAAATAAGCTAAAAAAGAATGAGTTGCTTATGTTTAAAAGTGTATATTACCGTTTTTTCCCTAGGCATTTCAGAGAAGTAATACCAACCCCAGAACCCTGTTGTGTTGAAAAACACTTCACCCACAAATAGCCCACAGGCACACAAAAAGCCTTTTCACATGATTGAAAAACAAATAGAAAGTCACATACTATAATACTGACAGGTTCACCTTGAACTTCCATTTGCTGTTTATTTAAAATGTTCAAAATATTCTAGTTGCTTGCAGAGTGTGTGTGTATGAACACACACACACACATACATACATACAACTTATTTAACATTACATGCTTTTTATTTGTATTAATATTTAATAATTTAAAAAAACAACATTCAAAATATTAAATGCAACATTCCAGTTAAAAAATCATACATTATTGCACCAGTTTCAGTCATATGCATGCGAAATCTAATAAAAAATATTATTAATGTTCACAAAAACACATACAAATTTGCTGTTATTATATAATACAATATTCCATAGCTATCCCAGCTTTGATAAGATGCTGTTCTCTCTCAGAGCAGATTGTGTATGTGTGCTTTTGTGTGACTCGTCGTTCGAGTTTGCCGACCACAGTTGCCTTCAATAAAAGATTTTAATCTGCATTTCCTCAATATTTTGAGCACAGTGGTGTGTGACGGGCAGCTCGGCCGGGTCTTTGTGTGCTGAGTGGGCATTCAGAGCCTGATGTCCCTGTGTCTCTGTCAGTGTGCCCGCTTTGCCAGCAGTGCCTGGTGGACCTTTCTCTGACTGACACAGCTGTGCGGGGGACATCACACACACACACACACACACACACACACACTGAGAGATTGCATCATGGCTTCGCTGCAGCCCCACTCCGTACCCACCATCTTGTCTTGGTGAAGTCACTTTAGTCTGATGCACTCACAACTCAGACCCAGCACGCATGCTCTGTATCGCAGTGCATTCACAACTGCACCCTCACACACACACACACACACACACACACACACACACACACAACACACAGATAAAGCAAAGTGTATATTTCATCTTTACACTTTGATGTAGTTCTATGAATGGAAACTGCATTTAAAGGGTCAGATTTGATCACTTGAGCATAAAAACAATTTTTAGCAATAATACTACTAAACTTGTGTCTACAACAAACATATTTCCATGTGTGGTTTTGAGTAGGGTCAAGTGCAGTAAGTTGAGAACGCTGACGTCACTGCTCTGCGTCTCTCTGGAGCTCGAGCTCGACGCTGCTGCCACCTTCTGCTCATATTGTAGAGTTACACTGTTGAAATTCAGTTTGTGGTCCTAAACCAGGAAGTGTACAACCCTAATATATATTAATATAATATTGTTTTATTCAAAATATAATCGTTCAGGCTGTTAAATGAACTGGCCCTCTTATTCTAAACCTAAAGAAATCTTGTAAACAATATAACATTTGAAAGCTTAAAGACTGATGATTTATTTTAGCAACCTGAATTTTGGAATTTCAGACAAAAGTAGGCTACTCATCAGGGTTAGAGAGCTCTGACCTCTATTTTGAAATAGCGCTGCATGTTATTTTTTAATAAAAATATTTTTTTGTAATATTAAAATAAAATATAAGTAACTGTAAACTGCTAGTAAACACTACAAATTCTCAACAGTTCTCTTTAAGCCATGTATTATTAGTTATAAATATTAAATAGTTAGTATGCTACACTAGGAAGAGTCTGTACGAATAGGGCACAATCTACTATGTGAATACTAATTATTGTATGTATTAGTTTTTTACCTTCATTTTAAATGACACATTTTCGGGTTACAATGGATTACAGATAATGGATAATGTCTTGGAAAATTATCTCTTTTTAATTTTTCTTACAGTGTACTTACTGATCATCAATTACAGGTGCTACTAACAAATTGTATAATAAATTAGCAATTATTATTATTATTATTATTATACTTATTTAACAATTTCAAATAGCAGCTAAGCATCTTTGGTTTCCTCTTTTTGTGAAATTTGGATGAAAAATGTGTGGCTTTTTATCACATCACAAAAGTTGCTAAAAGTTGCCAAATACATTTAAAAACGGCAAAAATTGTTGCTTGGTGCTTTTGGAAGAAAAAGTTTCTAGGTTAGTCTGAAAAGTAAGTAAAAAAAAGTAATTAATGGCGGAATGTAAATTTTTAGGTGAACTACCTCTTTAAATAATATTTAGAGCAAAAACAAAGCACAAAAACACAAGCTTACTGAATTTTATTTTCTGAAAAAAGAGTGCAAAACATATGACATACCAGTATGTACAGCACATAATAAAAGGATGCAATCACGTGACCTCGACCACCTCGTCTGTCATCGAACGTTTAGGGGTAACTCTTTACAAAACGAAATAGTCACACATTTACCACAGGTTACAGTCCTAGACCAGCAGGCCTCGTTAAAAAAAGTTTCAAAAGGTTCAAAACTTGCTTCCATTTATTATTATTATTATTTTTTTTAGCTTACTAAACAGAGCCCTCTGCTGGCTAAAATTGCATATGATCCACTTTTCATCCCATAATGCTCCCCTATCTGTGACAGACAGCATCGTCTACTTTCAGATGTGCCTTTATTAAGATACCTGAAAAAATACCTTCAGAAAATTCCCTGGAAATATGCACTGATAGACTGGGTGTGAAGTATAGCAGCCTGTATATGATACACAATAGATCGCGTTAGAACCGGATACCTACTCTTTAGGGTACCCAGAAATAAGGGTAGAACATTTACACTGTTGATAGAGGTATACGTATGTGACTTTGGGTTTTGTTTGGCTAAATCTACCAGAATATGAAAACAGTATTGGACTAGTGAGTGTATTTGAAGTTAATGAGAATGTTGCTATTATCAGCTGAACTCTTTCAAACATTGTTTTTCTATTAAAATATAATTGGTACTCATACAAAAGTCGCCGCCAAGATGTCAAAGTGTTTCGGGGGGTTGCTAACACTACCTAAATCAAAAGAGCCCACATTCAATCCCTCATTCAGCCTTTTTTGTTGTTTCATTAGAACCACCAAAGTGAAAACTGTTTATAGCCCACCCTTTCTTAAGAGATTTTTTTACTGTATGAGGTATAATTCATATTTGTTGGACAAACGGATGATTTATGCATCAAAATAATGAGTTTTAGTAAAACTCCTAATCATAAATATGATCATTATGCATTAGCATAAACCACTAACACAGTGATCCTCAATATATTAGTTTGTAACTTATTGCCATAACATTACTTTGAATATTTGAATGAATAATCAAATGTCTTTGTTGACTTGCAATAGAAGATCTGGACATGGATTCGATCTGTAAAATTTGACTATATGGGTCTCTTAAATAATTTAATTTAAACTGACATGAATTGTAATCCAGTCATATTGAGAATATACATTATGCATCATTGCCACGGCCATACTGACAAGCACGGTCTGTCATGAAAGATAATAAAGCGGTCATATCATGACTTTTGCTATTTTAATTTGTCGTCCAACAATCATAATTTCGTTTTTCATTGAAGTTTTCTTTCTGATGTATTTCTTTGCATGTGAAATGCCCTTCTTTGCATGAGCTGTGGTGTTGCTAGTACAGATTGTGCTGCTCCGTGTAGCAATCTGCACTGTAAATCAGCCGTTGAAGGATGTGCAGAGCAGTAGGTGCTACACACAGCCAAAAACAGCACAGTATGAGGTGGATTCCACCCCTTTCACAATTATACTCTGATCATTACCTCTTCTGGGTTTTAGGAGAATGACTGCACACCCAATATGCCATGTTGATGTGTGAAGTGGGCGGTCATATGTTAATGAGCTCGGGTTGCCAAGTTTTGATAAATGCATTGTTTTTGCGCAGGATTTTTAAACTCGATCATTTGTAATTACAAGGAACGTCTAATTCCTAATGATATGACCCATTCAGACAAAAATAAATCCCCAAAATGACAGAAAGCGAGGAAAGAAAACAGCATGTCGTCTATATTACACTTCTTCTGTAACGCATACAGACACCAAAGCGCTCTGAGAAGCATTGCTGTCAGACCTGGAGAGAGTGTGAATGTGAGCATCTGTTACACACTCATTAAAAATAAAGGCCCAATTCCTCACAGTAACTGTCGACTCCATTGCTATCGATAAAGCCATGACAAGTCCGAAAAAAACCCCCACAGCAACACGGAAGTGAACCCAAAAAGTGAGCATAAAAATAAGACTCTTTATCCAGCAGACATCTGTTTGAATTCACGGTTTGGCAACTTACATTCAGACATTTGAAAAGTGAGTGTGTGTTCAGTCTATTCCAGCAATAAATCGTGACCATGTAATGTCAATGCAGTCTCATCTCCAGTACAGAGACGCGTCACCTCTGCAAGACATCTTTGCTTTTTGTCGACATAAAAGGTGACAGAAACTAAATTATGGATTCACATAAAACAGGATTCAGACCCATTAGGGTTAAAGTCAACTTGCACTTCGTCACATTCTCTCGTTTTGAAAAGGAAGTGCCCTTGGTCACCACTGAAAAAGGGATTTTGGCTTTAGATTTTTATTTCATTCCATTGCTGCAGTTCACCGCTGTGTTCTTTAGGGGGTGCTATCATGCTCGCATAAAGCCTGTCCCCTTTTGTGCCTTGTTTTGCAGAGCGAGTCCCTACCATGTTCTCCATCTCCCCCCACAAAAAAAGCATGGTCCGGTCTAGGAGTAGGAGTGACAGGAAGGTCAGGGATCATACCATTTGTGGGTGCGGGGGTGCTATAATTCACTGTGTCGTACAGGAGGTTCTAGCTTGTGGGACAGAGCGGTGAGGACCTTGTCAAACTTCTCGTAGCGCTCGGACTGGCTTCCTTCAGAGCCACGACTGCCCCATAAAAGCCTCATCTGAAACTCAGTACAGAAGATTTCCAGCACCTCCTCACGCTCCTGGAAATCTGTGTTGAGACAGAAAATATAAGTAGCAAACTACGAAGAATGTACGTCTTCGATAGTGCATGCTTTTTAGGCTAATATTAGTCAATCATTTTTTATTAAAGGGTTAGTTTACGCCAAAATGAAAATTTTGTCATTGACTACCCTGTTGTTGGTGGAAGACATGAGGGGTGAAGAATGGTTAAGTCAACTGCTATTTTTGTTTTCTTCGCTCAGCAAAGATGAACGAAGCTCTTTCGGGTTTAAAACGACATGAGGGTGAGTAATAAAGGACAGAATTTTCATTTTGGGGTGGACTAACCCTTTCATTTCAGTTGAATAATTGCGTCTAATAATACATTCTTTTATTTAATATTTTTGCCAGTACCCTGAAGTTTGCTCTCAGCGTTGGTGCGGTACAGTCCTCCGTGGTGAGCGATGGTTCGTGCTGCTTCCAGGTGACTCATGACCACGTCCACCCCAGACTCCACGCTCTCCCAGGACTCCAGCGCCTCTCCAGCAGCTACACCACGCTCCAGCAGCGACAACACCGGCACCACGTGAGGGAAAGAGGTGTTCGAGAGCACACAGGTCTCTGAAACATTCACGCATTATTATAAATAAATGCATGCTTACATACATGTATGGGTTAAAGACGTCCGCATTAAAAGCAATGAACAAAAGTGATGTTTTGTGCATAGAAAGCACAGTAAATGTAAGTAAAGTGTCTACTTTTAAGGTTTCAGATAAGCTTTTGGAGAATAGAATGTCAATGTTACATTGTCATTCAGCGTAAGACAATACTCATGTAAAGATTCGAACAGCATGCTTATTCTGACTTATTACATATTAAAATATATATAAGGAAGCATATTAATGTTTATTGTATTAATTTGAAAAAAAAAGCAGAATTACTGCAGTTATCATTTTTAAATAATAATAAAAAAAAAACAAAAATCTTGATTCTGTAATCCTACTGCAGTGGTTTGTACACACTGGGAATCATATTTTCTCAAATAAAGACCAGATAACACTAATTTTTGATAGTGGTAAGAATAAAAATACACACACATTCAGTATATACTGTATTTTGAAAATATTTACCTGCATATAGGTTTATATATTTATATTATACGTTATATTAAATACGTAAACATAACATATCTTTCTTAAAAATATACATGCGTGTGTGTGCATTAATATATGCATAATAAATATACACAGTACACACACATATAATACGTAAACAAAAACTTTCAACAGTCTTGCCACTGACAAAATAAAATCTACTTCTGACACTTATCAGCCAAAAAACAACAACAACAAATTCTAGTCTAGTAAAACAACTAACATGGCCCTTTGGAGATATATCGATCAACCACTATCAAGGAAAAGGCTATATTGCCACTGTAATTCTTTACCAATTGCTTAGGAATGTCACTAACAGCATCAGTATTCCACTTCTGTGGAAGATTCTTTAAAGCACTTTGTCCTACCTTTCCCATCATTCATGGCCTTCAGGAATGGCTTGAGCTTCTTCTCATATAGGATTGCTCCTTCTGTGTGTCTCTGTCGCAGTGTGATCCACGTCTGCTCCAGCCGTGAGATCTACAACAAACATCACAGAATATCTGGAAATACATAACTGTATAATAGAATTAATGCATGTTTACTGGAAATACCGGCAACCTTACAACAGTATAATGCAACTAAACCGGTGATTCTTAGCTGGTTTGGCCCCGGGACCAATGTTTTCCCATGGTCATCAAGTCATGACCCTCTTTCTATCCCAGTTAGCACAGGTACGTCTGCAATATGTCTGCTAGAGATCTCTTGATCTGGAAAACATCTCCTGTCTACAAACATCTGGTAGACGTCTTTCAGATGTCAGTTTTACATACATTCTAAATCATTAACATCTTAAAGACATCTAATAGACGTCTTTTTTAAAAAATTGAGACGTCCTATAGACGTATTGGAGATGAGAAAACAACCGAAATAATACGTCTTGCAGATGTAAATGCTGACGTCAAATAGATGTCTCCTAGGATGGCTTGAGGGTGAGTGATTCATTGGGTAATGTTCAGTTTTGGGTGAGCTATACCTTTAAGGAGAACAGAGGCCATGGTGTGAGAGGACAGGTGTGTGTTCTCACCTGCGGCAGCTCCAGGGCTCTCATGACTGCGGCGAATCCGTACATGTTGCCCATGTTGCTCTTGAGTTCAGCAGCCACCTGGATGGTTTTATGCAGGAGGGCTGCTCTCTCCTCTGTGCTGCCCGTACAACCCAACAAATCCACCGCCATCATTATAGACATGGTGTAAAACCTGTCGAACAGGAGACAAAGCTAATCATTCAAATATATTCGACACAGTCACTGCTGCTCACCAAGGCTGCTTTTATTTAAAGGGGTCATCTGTTGTTGGTAAAAAGATGCAATGTGTTCTTGCAGAGGTAAAATAGCCTCACTTTCTAGTCTCTGTGCACAGCCAGCATAGACTGCTCTGTCAGCTTCAGGAA
>JAUMHR010000059.1:3297405-3312070 GCA_032361145.1 Enteromius fasciolatus
AATTCTGATTGGCTGGTAACTTCAGGAAGTTACCAGCCACTTTGGCTGGTGATCAAAAAAGTTAATTTCGAGCCCTGTTTTTGACTTAAGAGTTCCTGACTGAACTAGTAAATTTATGTGAAAATTAATTAAAGGAATCAGAGTTTTACTTCCTCTACTGTCCATTTCTTTTGGAAAATGCAATGATATGTACTTGTTGGTACATTTGTGTCGCGCTAAAAAAGTGCACCAAGGTACGTTTACCGCTTGCCTGCATTGATTTCCCAAGGGCCAGGTGTGGGCCTGATCTGGGCTAACACAATGTTGCATGTCTGGTTTCTGTCTTAAGTGAACCTGAGCAGTTAGGAGAAATATTGATGTGTCAAAATATTTGATTCGTGCATCAGGTCTTAAACTGTAAAGTAAAAAGTTATTAAATGCCTATGAAAAGGATGCAATACTAATCCAATCCAATATTAGAAGTGGCAAAATTAAGGCACACCTACAGTGAGACATTAATTCACAAAAGAGTGTCACAAAACAGGTTGAGAAGATGCAACTTAATTACAAAATATGGCAATAAAAATAATAGGTGTGAAAGTATCATGAACTATTTAATCTCCAGTTTTCCATTTTTGAAACACAATCTCACTCCCAACTCGTCACATACTGCCGCTTGGTCAGGACCCTTTGGTATCACTGAGTCTGCTACCCTTTTGTGAGCCCAGAAAAACTTACGTAACAACAAAGATTCAAATGTCTTTTCATCCTGTGCCATACTTTGGACAAGTGACCACAAATTAAAGAATATTTCTTTGATTTTATAAAGGACTTACTAAAAATTGAGCATGCAGAGATTGTTTTTATTTTAACTTGGTTTGTACATTGTTCAACTTGGAAGTAGCTCTACATTTTTCATCACTGTTCCATCTCTGTGTCATGTGCTTGACCTCCCATTGAAAAGATGCAATATTTCTTATATACGTCAGTAATAGGACTCACTGGTAATAGCTCTTCAACCTTATGACCAATGGGACCTGATTAAAGTATTGTAATGTTTAATTAAACCTAAAGGTCCGTTTATCTTGACCCAGTGGGTGAATTGCTGGACAAGATGATTTCCTGTGATGGCCAAGGGAGAATATCACGAGTAAAAAGCACAGTAATGACCTGTTTGTCATGTTTGTCTTTGTTAAGTTGCATCATTTGGTGATAAACATTTAGTCCTTCTTTAACCTTACTAACTGCAATGTTCCTTATTCTTATCATTTAACTTGTTGTTTACAATACAGTTCTATTTATTTTTGTTCATTGTTCTATTTTTATTTTTGCAATGCATTATGTTTATCTAGACAAGCAACACACCACATGAATACAAGACGTGGATATACAGAATAAAGCACTGATTCTTCTATATTAATTTTGATACTGCTACTGAAGAAGGATGCTAAAGCACAAGAGTCTAATCACTGATTCTGGTGCACTTGGTACATTATATATTTATGTATTTATTTATTCTGCCTGATTAAGTCACAAGCCCCTGTTTCAAAGTCACCCACCCTCAACCAGAGTCAGCGCTCAAGATGGCCACCATGTCTCAGCCAGAGTCAGCGGTCCAGCTTCCAGCAAGGTGACACACGTCTGATGCAATAAAGCCACTCCCCCAGCTTCTCGTACTCCAATTTAAAGGACGCTCCATAGTAAAACATTGTTTGAAGATAAAATCATCAGATTTTTTTTAGATGATTATTTTTTTTAATTACTTTATTATTTATATAATTACGTTTTGAGCTCTCTAACCCAGAACATAACCTGCCCCGGAGCAGGTTAGCAGTGTAGCCTAATTTACTATGGCGATGATCACTGCTAAAAGCCAAACCAATTTCATGGTACCTAAAACCCAGCATTGGTGCAAACTAATCCTAAACTTACTTGGCTAGCCAGCTAATCCGGCTTCATGGTACAGGCCCCTGTTCCCGGACCAGTCACAGACACTTCACAACCTGCCACTTCTGAACCTGAACTAATCACCTGAATGCTAACACCTGTCCACAACCACCAGTCACCCCATATATATACAGCCTCAGCCAAACATACTTTGGCTAAGCTCAAGGTTAGACGCTCAATCTTACCTACCTCTGCTCCTTACCTGCTGGATCGGTGTCTGAGACTTTGATGGATACTGTGAAAGACTCGAACTCTAAAGACTTCTAAAGACTGAGTATTCATCTTACCTGTTACCCACCTTTGTGACTTTCAGATTCTCCATTGCCAACCTGTTATACTTACCTGAATTACTTACCTGATGAGAGCCTGCTTGACTTGTGTTAACCTTTGTCTCACTGCACTGTATGTTTTCTGGCTGAAACTAAATATCCTTGTTTACTCACAAAATAAACTCACCTCATTTGAATCCCTTTCGTCTGTGGTCTCTGAGCGCGACAGAAGCTCAGCCCATAACAGCAAAAAAAAATCATGGAGCAAGAGGCTGCTGCATTCCTTCAGACCCCGCACTCAGGATGGCTGTCCCATATCTGAATATGTGGAAGATTTCATCGAGGCTTACCATCAGGTATGCTGGAGTGAGCAGACGATGACGATTCCGTTCTGGCTGGGGCTGGACGAAGATTTGGCCCAACAGGTATCCTTGCCCAACACTTCAGGCTCTATCACTCGGCTGATTGATCAGGCTTTATGGCTGGGAGGTTCCACACTGACCATCGTGGAAGCAAGCGAGACAGAGCCGTTTCCTGATCCTGATCCAGTCCCTAGTTTACGGCCGGGAGAGCCGTTTAATGATCTTGATCCAGTCCCTAGTTTACAGCCAGGAGAGCCGTTTCCTGATCCTGATCCAGTCCCTAGTTTATGGCCGGGAGAGCTGTTTCCTGATACTGATCCAGTCCCTAGTTTATGGCCGGGACAGCCATTTAATGATTCTAATCGAGTCCCTAGTTTACGGCCAGGAGAGCCGTTTCTTGATCCAGTCCTTAGTTTACGGCCGGGAGAGCCGTTTCCTGATCCAGTCCTTAGTTTACGGCCGGGAGAGCCGTTTAATGATCCTGATCCAGTCCTTAGATTGCGGCCAGTAGTACCAGTCCCTGCCCCTAGATTGTGGCCAGTAGTGCCAGTCCCTGTCCCTAGATTGCGGCCAGTAGTGCCAGTCCCTGTGCCTAGATTGAGGCCAGTAGTGCCAGTCCCTGCCCCTAGATTACCTCCAGAGTCTGCTGCGCTGCAAGAGCTCCCTCCAGAGTCTGCTGCGCTGCAAGAGCACCCTCCAGAGTCTGCTGCGCTGCAAGAATGCCCTACAAATAAATCTCCGCCCTCCTACCCACTTCAGCCTTCTGCCTCATTGTCGTCCAACAGTCCTGCTGCTCACCTTCAATATACCATCCAGCCGGGGCCTGTCACGCAGGACTGTCATCCTTCAGATCCGTCTGGCTCGGGGTGCTCCCCAATTTCACCTTCAGCCTCCAAGGCCAGAACTCCACCTCGGTTCTCCGATCCGTTGGCTTCGCCATGGGCCTTGGCTCCCTTCTCTCCTTCGGTGCCCATCAGTTCACTACCTCCACCGGGCTCGATCGTCTCTCCGGCTCCGCCTTGGGCAGTCGGAGTCCATCCGCCGCCTCGGGACTCCATTCCTCCGGCTGCGCCTCGTTCTTTCGTCCCTCTGACTGTGTCAGGCTCCTCCCTCCAGCTCCGCCTTGGTCCTCTCTCGCACCGGCTCCGCAGTGGCCTTCCGGGTCCCTTCATCCGTATCGGTCGCCGGCCCCATCTGCTCCGCCTTGGCCCTCCGGACCCTCACTGTCGGCCTGGCTCATCGGCCGTCTGTCCTCACCCTTGACTCCAGGCCACTCGCCAGAAAGGAGCATTAAATACCACCCCCCCTCCCTCATTATAGATGTAGCTTTTCTGTGATTACGGTGTGAGGACGCGCCTTTCCGGAGGGGGGCGTAATGTCACATCGTCACATCTTCACTACACCTGTTCCCGGACCAGTCACCGACACTTCACAACCTGCCACTTCTGAACCTGAACTAATCACCTGAATGCTAACACCTGTCCTCAACCACCAGTCACCCCATATATATACAGCCTCAGCCAAAGTATGTTTGCTCAAGGTTAGACGCTCAATCTTACCTACCTCTGCTCCTTACCTGCTGGATCGGTGTCTGAGACTTTGATGGATACTGTGAAAGACTCGAACTCTAAAGACTTCTAAAGACTGAGTATTCATCTTACCTGTTACCCACCTTTGTGACTTTCAGATTCTCCATTGCCAACCTGTTATACTTACCTGAAATCATTACCTGATGAGAGCCTGCTTGACTTGTGTTAACCTTTGTCTCACTGCACCGTATGTTTGCTGGCTGAAACTAAATATCCTTGTTTACTCACAAAATAAACTCACCTCATTTGAATCCCTTTTGTCTGTGGTCTCTGAGCGTGACAAGAACATGTTGTTAATGTGTGAATTATGCATTACTTTATGCATTAATATCTAAATATTATCAGGTACTAACATGAGTTAAAAGTCTTTCATTCATGACTTCATTGATGAACAACACCTTAACAATAACAGGTGAGTACATTATCATTATTTATAACTTATTATGCATGATCAGTATGGTTTCTTTGTCAAAGAAAAAATATTTTGGACAGAAGAATTCACAGGCTGTGTAACAGTGAGGAGCAAAATGCAGAAAAAAACAGAGTAGTTGTACAACTGGTGCTTCTTAAGGAAAGATCATGGATTTGTTAAAATACAAATGTGTTCTCATTGGTCTTGTATAACTGTACAAGCCATCAATCCATTTTTTTCCGCTTATCCGGGGGCCAAATGGTGGGGGCAGCAGTGTAAGCAGGGATGCCCAGGCTTCTATGCCCTCTCTCTAGACACTCTAGAACACTTCCGGGAGAAGACCAAGTCGTTCCTAGGTCAGCCGGAAGACATAGTCCCTCCAGCATGTCCTAGGTCTTCCCCGGGGCCTCCTCCCAGTTGGACATGCCCAGAACACCTCCCCAGGGATGCCTGAGCCACCTCAGCTCCTCCAAGCTCCTCCAGAGTGACCAATCTCCTCACCCTATTTCTAAGGGAGTGCCCAGCCACCCTGCAGAGGAAATTCATTTCAGCTGCCTGTATCCAGGATCTTACATTTCAGTCATGATCTAAAGCTCATGACCATAGGTGAGAGTAGGAATGTAGATCGACCAGTAAATAAAGAGCTTCGCCTTGAAGCACAACTCCTTCTTCGCCATGACAGACCGGTACATCGACTGCATTACTGCAGAGGATGCACTGATCCCCCTGTCAATCTCTCGTTCCATCCCTCTCTCATTCATGAACAAGACCACAAGATACCTAAACTCCTCCTGCTGAGGCAGGAACTCCCCACCTACTTGAAGACGACAAGCCACTCTTTTCCAAATGAGAACCAATGAGAACAATGGAGGCAAAGAAAATAGTCCACTCAGACTCAATATCTCCAACTTCCCTCGGGATCTGGTCAAAGCTCTGTTGGAGGTGTGAATTGAAGACCTCTCTGACAGGGGGCCCTGCCAAATGTTCTCAATAGATCCTCACAGTACGTTTTGGCCTGCCAAGTCTGTCCAGCTTCCTCCCCTGCCAGCGGATCCAACTTACCACCAGGTGGTGATCAGTTGACAGCTCGACTTAGTCCAGCAATATCTTTTTCTCTCCTTCAAAACAAAACCACACTCGCATGTTGCATGGAAAAGGCACAACGCTTTCTACTTCTTTGCAAAGTAACTAGTACTGTACTAGACTCCACTCTATGCTTGCGCTCCTGTGGCATCTGCCGTTGTTAAGCAACCATGATTTGTGCTCTCCATGAAGACACAAAAGTTTCAGCAAAGGATAAGTGGATATCCTGCACTAAAGATGCCTTGCAGTAGCTCTGCTACTAAATTCATTTTTAAAAAAAATGGCTATCCTTGTTACAGCTATGATCAGCTTTCAGTGTTGTTATGGGAAAGGATGAAAAGTTAGGTGTTTCTAATTTAATTATTAACGTCTACACCTACCCCAGCCCTAAACTTACCCTTTACAATAATGAAATGCTAATTATTGTTGCAGTGTGATGCTGCATTTATGTGCACTTGCCCAGTAATGCCAAAATGTATACATTCTACTTTTTATTTATTTATTTATTTATTTATTTTATTATACATTCAATAAAATTCAAATACAACAAATACAAAAACAATTTCAAATTGCAAATACTAGGGGGAGATATAAACAATTTGATTGGAAAACATTGAAGAATGCACAGCTTTTTGTTTCTTTGAGAGCAATATATACTCAATATAAAGCTTTAATACATTTTTAAATGCTATAAAACATAGTTTTTTTTCCTGAGAATTTACATTTATGGATATGAAATTTGACCATAAAAATTAAAAAAATAATAAAAATCTCTAGAGTTTTCAATAATGCCTAAAAGAACATATTTCCACTATAAAGTCATATTTTCATTAACATTGTCAGTAATAAAATCAAGTACATTTTGCCAAAAAAAAAGACACATAAGGGCAATGCCAAAAAAAACAGAATGGCTTCTGTTTGCAATAGCAAAAAGGAATATCAATTTAAAAAAAAAAAAAAAGCGTATCTATTCTAGCCTCTAGCAGCATTACACAGTATGGTTTTACACAGGGGCAAAGGTAGGCAACTGCCTTGGGCCCCCAAAAGCTAAGAGGCCCCCAAAATGCTTTTCACAAGATGCGCATTAAGCACGGACATGCAAATGGTTACGGTGTGTACTGCCACAAACGTCTCTGTGTCCGAGTTGAATATGCTTCATGTGTATCCTACCTGTAGCAAACGAAAATATTCTGCTTCTGAAGCTGTCTGCGAAAACGCACTGGGGCCAATTTTACATGCAAACACAGCTATTGTCATTATCTTATGTGTAGCCTGTCTGATTTTATCAGACGACGACTCAATCACTGTTCAATCACTATTTTATATTCATCCCATTTTATGACAACAGAAACCGTAAGACAAATGTAAACAAACAAAATATTTATGGAGATTTTAGCTGAATCAAAATACAGTATGAGGACACATTAGGTTATGTTTAGCCTAAACAGGTTTGTCTCTGTAAATATAATTTAATAAGTAATATAATAATTAATATCTCTGACTACTTTTTGTATTGCAACTGTAAATCAATTGCTATTCCGTTGTTTATGAAAGAATAAAAGTGTCTGCTAAATTAATAAATGTAAATGTTAAAAGAATCACATTATAATATGTACAAGAAAAAATTAGAAACACTGGATGTAACTTTGGGGCACAATTGTGCAGCAGCAACCTTGACAAAAAAAAGGAACCTCAAGGTTGATTGAAGTAAATGTATGCAAATGTATAGGGCCCCATTCCTATATTTGCCTAAGGCCCCAAATTCACTAAATCCGCCCCTGGTTTTACAAACCACAGATAATTCTTTGACGAAACCAACCCAAATTAAACACTTAAAAACTTGAACCAGCTTATCAAGCACTTATTACACTAGGAAATCCAGATAGGTGTGTTAAGGCCAGTTGGAAATAAACTTGGCATTGGCCCTTCAGGATCTAGTTTGGAGACCCCTGCTTTTTGATCATTACAAATAATAATGCAAAACGTCTTGGTTACGTATGTTACCCTCATTCCCTGAAGAAGGAAACTAAGACGTCACGTCGGATATGACCGACAAATTGGGATCTCGCTTTGAGAGGACCAATCTACTTTGCGTGTATGAAAACGCGACAATGAAATTGGCATGTGCTGATTGCATGCAGGTGCAGCTGATCACAGCATGAGTATAAATTGGCAGCGGATACAGCGCAGTTTAGGTTTTCGCTGAGGAGCCAAGCTGGTAATTCGGCCACTCAGTGGCGGTACAGTACCATTGGTGATGTGACGGCTCCGTTCTCTTCTTCAGGGAATGAGAGTTACATACGTAACCAAGATGTTCCCTTTCAGTTGGTCACACACACTCTTTCTTTGGTCAAGGCCCACCCATAAGTCAGTTTGACCGACATGTCAAACAACCAATAACAGTTAGTTTTGTTCAGTGTCATATTTAGGGGCATGGAAATGTCCCCACACCAACAGAACGGCGTGCAACAAATCAATACTGTACCCGATACTGAATCGGCCAGCTGCGATGCCAGCGTCTGTTGTTTCATGTTTGCCAGCAAACCCGGCTGATATCCCCTTCTCAGTTAGGTACTTCACTTGATTTTCCATAATAGATAGGAGGGGACGCACAACTAGTAAAATTGGATTGCATACTTTTGAGAATCCAACATTTAACTCAACAGTGAGAGGAAGACTCACTAGAGAGGAACTCAACAGGGTCTACTACATGGACACTCTGGAGAAGTTAACAAGCCGACCCGAAACCGGGCCTCTCAGTGCTACCCGTTTGAGGTGAGATCACAGGAGGATACCGGTTGTTAGGGGTCGCCCAGCCCGCAGCTCTACAAATATCTGTCAGCAAGGCGCCACGTGCCAACACCCAGGACGATGCCATACTCCTTGTTGAGTGGGCCAGTACACTGAGGGGGAATGGCACACCCTGTGCTTGTTAGGCCATTGTGATGGCATCCACTATCCAGTGAGCCATCCTCTGCTTGGAGATGGCATTCCCCTTCTGCCGTCCACTGTGACAGACAAAGAGCTGATCTGAGGTCATGAAGCTTTGTGTTCGGTCAACATAGCATCTTAGTGCTCGGACGGGACAAAGCAACGCTAGGGGTGGATCTGCCTCCTCCGAGGGCAACGCTTGAAGGCTCACCACTTGATCTCTAAATGGAGTAGTGGGATCCTTGGGCATGTAGCTGGGCCGCAGCCTCAGTGTTACCTGGGAATCTGCCAGCCCAAACTCAAGGCATGATTCTTCACTGCAAAATGCCTGCAGGTCCCCTACCCTCTTGATAGAGGCCAGTGCGAGCAGGTGCAAAGTTTTCATTGAAAGAAACTTCAGCTCGACTGCTGGAAAAGGCTCGAATAGGACCTGCTGTAGAGTTCTTAGCACTAGAGACAGGTCCAAAGAGGGTATAGTGGGAGGCCGTGGGGGATTTAACCTCCTGACCCACCTAAGGAACCTGATGACCAGGTCATGCTTACCAACAGACCTGCCATATATGGTGTCATGGTTTGCAGCAATAGCAGCCTTGTAGACTTTGATGGTGGAGGGAGACAGCCTTCGCTCCAACCCCTGCTGCAAGAATAAGATAACGACTCTGATCAGGCATCTCCGGGGGTCTTCACGTTGAGAACACCCCTGACGAACAGGTTCCACTTCAGCTCTCGAGAATGGCCTATGGTGCGGAAGAGTCAAAAAATGAAAGTACGCATCATTCAGGTTGATCCCTGCAAACCAATCCTGGGGACGGATGCAACCGAAGATGCGTTTCTGCATTAACATCTTGAACAACACTGTGAAGAGCTCGGTTCAAAACTCACAGATCCAGGATCGGCTGTAACCCACCGCCTTTTATGGGCACTATGAAGTAAGGGCTGTAAAACCTCATCCTCATATCGGCTGAAGGGACCAACTCTATCGCGCCCTTTGCTAGAAGGGTCGCAGTCTTTGCATGCTAGATAGGAGCATCCGCAACGTTCACTGACATGAAGTGGATGCCAGACAAACTAATTGCATAGCCAAGTCGAATGGTCCAGAGGAGCCAGCGAGACGGATTGGGAAGCTTTATCCAAACTTCCAGACTCTGAATTAGTGGCACCAGCGAGACCTTCGAAGTGCCAACGAGGGGGAACGCAGGGACCTGGCTCGGGCGACTCGTGGCCGGTGTGAAGCAGGGTCTGAGTTTGTGCAACTCTTTCCTGCATTCTGGCAGAAATGAGGTGGGTCCACAACGCCTCATAATCGGCCATCAATACAAACTTGTCTAGGCCAAGCTAGGAGAAACAATATCATTTAACTCCATTCAACGCATTAATCGGAGTAGGAATGTGATCAAAATGTTTATTTGTTTACAGACATCATTTTTATTGTAGCTATTATTTTTATCATTATTCTCTGTAATGTGCTAGAATGAAATAAATAACACAAACACATACTAATTTTTTTCTCTTCAAGTTCATGTCCAATACATTTACCAGTGCCTTGTGGGGAACCTATTTTTGTGAGAAATGAGAAATACACGTTTCATGAAAGGTCAGTTAAATTTTTTTTGTCATGTTGGCAGATGGGATTAGTACAGAGCCCCTTAAGGGACAAGGTGGAGAAAAAAAATCGGGGTGGGTAAAAAAAAATTCTAGGTGGAAAGATTTTTTGCGTTCTCTCGCAAAATGATTTGCGTTCTCTGGCAAAACTTTCGCATTCTCTGGCATAACCAGTTAAGCGTAGATAAACACTTTCTGTGTACTTTACGTAATGGTAAATGACAAATGGAGCAGTTCTACATCACTAGACGCGGCGCTGCAGAGACCGAAAGCGAGAGCAATCAACCAGACACTAAAACATGTGCTGCGATATTTAAGGCATCAGAGTGAATTAAACACATAAGATTCGATTGGAGATTGTAACATGAGTAGCTGAATTCCACAGAGAGCCCTCAACAGCACAGGATGTCGTAAATACCCTTTCGCACACCCTGTCGTAAGCAGATCTAACAGACATTGTCACAGCACACCTTGCAACATTAATATTCAACATCAATATTGTGCAAATAACCAAGATAATGGTCAAAGACACAGGACATCATTATCATTACATGGGCAAAATAATTAAAGATTGTATTGGATGGATCCACCCCCCAACTCAGGATAGCTTGTGACCAGCCAACATGAATCATTGATATGCATATTATATTATATGCATCCCACACATTTAATCATCATGTGTTAATCACTGATTTTATATGTGTTTCAATAACTTACGAATGGTTCGTATTTTAATATCTGTGTTTGGTATGTTTTTGTTTCAGTTTTCTTGCTTGTTTCTTCCCTCCAATTCTTAGTCAGATGTAAGAATATCATGTTATATGAATCATGTCCAAATTATTCTCTGCAAAAGCGGGAAAATTCAGGCCATGTGACTGAAAAGATAACATTCTAAGATTTATGGTATGGGAGGAGAAATCTCACAACACCCCAAGCAAGAATCAAATCTATTGGTTAAAACACGATTTTGGGATGTGTCCGAAGATGAGTTTAAAACTCAGGACGCTATTCAAATCACTCTCTTAGCCTCTCTCTTACTCTTGTAACACTCTCTTAGCTCTCCAGGCTTGTGTCATGTGTCACATGCTTCAGCAAGCACTACTGCTGCTGCCTTGCCACGATGAGAAGAAAACCAGTCTAGTCTTGTTTCTTTATTTCTTAACTTTCTTTTCTTTCCGTGAGAGTTCGTGTAAGTTACGTTTTGCCTGCCATGCCTTTAAGACCGCACTGCATCAACTCCAAACGAACTGCAACTGGCTCTTCTTCAGCCACCGCCCACCTCCCAAGGCTTCCACAACGACTGACTTCCAGCCAGTCAAAAACTTCGGGTAAACCCCTTTCGGCAACAAGGACCACAGAGGCAATCCCGTAGCGCACAAAAGCAACGCAAGTAAAAACCTCCAGATTCAAGCTGAACTGGTGAACTTGATATAAATGTTAACCTCATTGACAAACTCAATGCGAGAGTTAATCTTTTGATTGATGGTTGTTCAAGTCGATGCAATAGCACCTATTGCTGTAGAATTGGGATTTCACATTTTCATTCTCTTAAACTCACCCTTTTTTTACTTTCTCTCTTCATGCAACTCGTATGAATGCGCGTGTTTGTGTTAGTTTAGATTATGTATTTGGTTTATCCAATAAAGCCATATTTATAATTGAAAAGAGAAGTATCTGTGTTTTGTGCTTACTAGTTAATGTCTTAAACTGCCGATCTTGCTACTGTGCTTATTAATAGTGTTTACACTAAAATCTGGACATTTGCCCGAGAAGCCTGTGAGCACGTCACCGAGATTAGGGAGAGGATTTACCGTGTCATGCCATTAGTGCGGGAGCACTTGGTCCAGGCGCAGCAGGCCCAACAGCGCCACTACAATAGAGCGGTCCCCAGTTCAGCCTGTAAGTCCATGGCCCAGTGGCAGAGCCCCTACACTGTCCTGGAACGTGTAGGCAAAGTAAACTACAGAGTCCGACAGCCTGGGCGAAGGAAAGAGGTGAAAACTTACCATATCAACCTACTCAAGCGATGGTTTGGGGACCGGGACCAGCTCGCCGCACTTACCCTCATGTCGACATGAGTTCCCACCTGTCGTCCGCCCAGAAGACAGAGCTGCAGCAACTGGTTGGTCAGTTCCAGGATGTGTTCTCGGAGACCCCCGGCCACACATTGGTAATCCAGCATGATATCCATACCCCACCAGGAACCATCGTCCAGCAGCAGCCCTATCGAGTCCCCGAGGCCCGCCAGCAAGCTATAGAGGAGGAAGTAAAGAAGATGCTTCAGCTGGGAGTGATTGAGCCCTCCCGGAGTCCCTGGTGCAGCTCCATCGTGTTAGTCCCACAACCAGACGGCACCCTTGGGTTCTGCAATGACTACCGCCGGCGTAAAGTGCGATGGATGGATGAGACAGAGGAGGCCTTCCAGGCTATCAAGACAAAACATTTTGCGAGAGAATGCAAAGTTTGCGAGAGAACACAAAAGATAAAAAAAAAAAAAATCTTTCCAACCTTGATTTTTTTTACCCACCCAGATTTTTTTTCTCCACCTTATCCCTTAAGGGGCCCCGTAGATTAGTATGGATACTGCAAAATACTAACCATTATTGATTGGCCAGTTCTTACATTTTGTACTGTGCTTCAGCAATTTCTGAGGTTTGAAAATTTGCAAGGAAAAATGCTTTAATGGTGAGTGTGGGGGCAGTGCTGTCTCTCAATAAGAAGTGGTCAGCCATGAGGGCTATGTGGGCAGTGCTATGCTATTCTATGATTTATTGCACTTGCAATAAGAAAATCTGTACAGGTGCGTTAAAGGACAATTGTTAGCCAGTTACATAAACTTAATTTATGTAAATAAGCTTGTTTCTTAATTTTTTCAAATGTATGTAAAGACAATTTTAGTGACTGGTATTGCCTTGTAATGGAAAAAAATAAAAATAAATAAATAAATACAGTCTTTCATGCTTGTTGTCACTGTCTTTTGAATACGTCATATGGCATTTTGCATTTTTTAATTTTTGTGAAATAACAAAAAATATTACAACCATTAAACATTTACTGTCATTACTATGTAAAGGTAAACAACAACAAAAAAAGAATATGGCGCATGGACTTAAAATTAGGAGGTTTTTTTTATTTTAGTTTTTTTTTTTTTTTTATTCATATGACAATAACATTATTATCAACATTCATGATGTCTTTACTAGAACATTTTACTAATTAAACATCTGGGGCCGGTTTCCCGGATAGGGATTAGATTAAGTCGGGACTAGACCTTTGCTAATTTAGGACATTTAAGAATTTTTTGAGACATGTCTTACAAAAATGCATTATCTGTGAGCATTTTAAGACCAGACAATGACAATAATGTATTTTAAGATATCTCAGTGCAAGTTTTTTCCAGTTTAGACAGCTCTTAACATTTATTTTAATCTAGGATTAGTCTTAAACCCTGTTCGGGAAACTACCCCCTGAAGTTTAAAGTTATTGGAGTTTATATACATGTACTATCCATTCAACTGACAAGCCAAAGGTTTACAGTTTGGAAATGCTTACAAATAATGTAACAATGTAAGTCCATTACACAATAATAGCATTATGTATGCAAACGTAGACAAACTGCTTAAATTGGTTCTGGTTTGTAAAAAGCAAAAAAAAAAAAGATTTAAATGTTTGGTCAACCTAAAGGGCAGCACGTAATAATAGAGTGAGACATACTGTATTTGCCAAAATATGTCTGAGCAAAGTTTGTAAACCTTCAAAACTGCTCAGCAATCTTACACTGCAAAACAAACAACATTACAGTGCATTTACATATGGTTTTATATACACCAAGTTTTAGGTATTAGCATAAAACAGTAGGTTATCACTCATTTGTGTATCCTTTTACATATACGTTTATACTTTACATTTGTTTAGAGATGGAGTTGGTTGACAGAACCTGTTCCACGGATTCCACCTGTTTTAAGTGTAATCTTTGATTTCTTTTAATAATAGCTTCCTTTATTTTTTCAGTTTTTACCCCATACATGATTGGATTTATAATAGGGGACAAAATAAGAACATACAAAGAGAGTGTAACACGAACAGTGTAAGGCACATGACGCATATTAAATCGACTTTGGAACAGTTCAAAGCAACTACCGATTACAAAGTTTAATAATGCTATTAGATGTGGGACACATGTGCTGAATTTTACTCGACCTCCTTTTGATAGCTTTAAGCAGATAAAGATGATTCTTACATAAGTATAGAAAATGATGACAACCATTAAGATAGTAAGGGACATCATAACAACTCCATATATATTATTACTTAAAGTATCAGAGCATGCTAGCTTAACAACAGAAAAATTGTCACAGTAGACTTTTTCAATAATTATCCCACAAATGTTAAGACTAGCTGTAACTGAAATTGTGATGGTCGATCGAACAAATGGCAAAAGCCAAGAAACTGCAACACCTATCACCACTTTTGTTGGTGTGATTATGTTTT
>JAUMHR010000059.1:3326325-3340989 GCA_032361145.1 Enteromius fasciolatus
AATGTAGACCAACTTCCAAATATTAGGAGGAATAAAGTAACGCAGTGCTTACTTTGAGAGATTACATTTATCAGGCCGCTCTCTTAAGCTACTTCAATGCGATAAAAAAAAAAACTGCGTTATGGATTGTTTTTAACTAATCGCGATTAATGCTGACAGCCCTAGAAAATATACGTTTTGCGCTAAAAAAGTAGCGACTGTATTCAACAGTTTCTTCTCTTCTGTGTCAGTCTTCAACGCATGAGAATACCTTGATGCATATGCATGACAAAAATATTATTTTATTTTCATAGATGCATAAAATTACAGTTGAACCACTAATTTACTGTTTTAACGATGTCTTTATTGTCTTTCTGGACCTGTTTATGGAGGGTCAGAAAGCTCTTGTATTTCTTAACCCTTTGACACGTTAGTTTAAAAATATTCTAGCTGAGCCTCCAGAGGGAGTTTTTTTAGTCGACCGTTATTTTGCAACGTTTAGCCTTATTGTTTCCATGGCGACGCGTCATACTTGTCATGTGACGCACCGTGGTCACAATAGCGCTGTGTGACACACAGATCGTTCTAATTTAATTTTTCCTTTTTTAATGATTAATATTTACAACCATACTGATTATATTATGAAATATTTTATATTTCAAATTTGAAATCTGTGCAAGTAAATGTATTTGGTAATTTAAACACTTTTATAATGACCATGTTAGTTGATCTGTACCGGGTGATGTCCTTCCCTCTCACTCTAGCACGCGACGCCACTGTGTTAGCATTTAGCTTAGCTCCATTCATTCCTTAGGATCCAAATAGAGAGGAATTTAGAAGCCAGTTACTCTTTTCTCTATCTCTCACTCTCACTTCCGTCAATACAACCAAGGAGTGATGATATTACTGCGCCGAGGTTAAAGTGCTATGAAGTGCTCTTCCACCATACATTATAGAAAAACAATCTTTATTTTGTGTCACCATACTTAACTAGTTATGTAACCTGTTTAATTGAATAAGCATTTTGCATGAAATCTGAATCTAAATTCTGATAACCGACCTGCCCCTTCGGTAGTAATGCATCAGTTGAATGAAACTTTAGGCATGGCTGGCATGACCGGTGTATAATACGTTTCTGTGCTCATTTGGAGGGCTGTAAGCCTAAAGCTGGGATGGGATGAGCTCTGTTTCTGCCGTGATACGACTGGCTGCCTCTCCGCGCTATCTTGGGAATTCTCTGACCCACTTTGCCTTTCAGTTGGAGTTATTTTTACATATTAGAAGAATAAAACAATGGCAGTCCTCAAAATGTCTCTGCTTTTACGCTTTCGTCCTTTCTTACCTTTGTCGCTGTCTGTTTTGAATGAGGAGGTGCTGGGGAATGGATCAAGGAGTAGTTAGTACCTATTAAAAAACCAAACAGCTTGGCTCTGAGGAAGATAGGAGTTCTGCAATGTGACAGACATTGCTCCATGTGAGATGCTGATCAGATGGACTGACAATAAGCACACATGCAAACACGAGCTTGCGCACACACATTCGCACGCGCGCAGAATTTGTCTTTGTCAGCGGATGCTCTCTCAGCAATATTCGTCGAAGATGGTGCAGTCTCTGGAGATCCGAGTCTGAACTGATGTAAACCTCAATCGTTATTACTAGCCTCCTCTTTCACAGAGAGGTCACAGGGGCTGCATTTACACTGGAAGGACTGATGCACAGATGTGAGATTTTGACATGCATTCGATTTTTATCTTTCTTCTTGGCTGCTTATATTCACTCAAGACGTAACCGACTGTGTTAACCTGAATACCCAGCCAGACGGTGGCATAAATCGATTGGTCAGAACTACTGTTTGACCGTTTGCGTATGGTCCTCGGAAGCGTCTCAGCAGCGGATTAGGACACGGAGACCTCACTGATTATAAGCCTTTAATGTTAAGCTGATTACAGGCTTTAGATATCTCCTGCTTTCTGCTGGTAATGCCCGTGTCAAGTACCAGACTCGTGGAAGCATTCACAATGTGTCCCGTAGAGAGACACACTCTCACTTACTAAAAGCCTTATATGTACAATTTTTATATATAATAACTAAAAGTAGTTAATGATGCTGCTAAATTAACAAGCTGTAGGTGACTTCGTAAACATGTAGATTTTTCAAATTAAATAGTTAGTTAGCATTAGAGAGTTCTGAAACTGGTTTCTTGTTAATAAAACCTGTCATTTTAAACATAGATGCAGTGTAAAAAAAATCACAAATTTATTTGCTATCTTTTTATGCGAAATGTGTAGTTAATTCTTGATATCAGTGCTTTTAAGTATACATTTATCCAAATAAATAATACACCTGAATAAATGTAAACGGAAATAGAATGCGTTTCTAATTAATTTTATTTCATGTAAATTGTAAGTCTAATAATGTTATCATAATTAAGATATTTTACATTTGTGTGTTTGTGCCAAATAAATATAAATATTGTTGTGAAAAACACTTATTTTCAAATTAACAGCAAAGTTAATTTAATTTAATTTCATTTCATTTTTTAATTTAATTTCATTAAAAGATTTCCATTATGTTCCTGATTTAGTCTTGATTTAGTTTTTGCTGTACTATAATAATTTAGAAAACTTGTTGTAAGTGACTATAAAATAATGAAGTTCTTTAATAATTAGAGTACATTGAAATCTTTGGATTTTATAATCCGTTGCACATTAATACATTTGCTTACATACAAAACATTTCTTTTATATGATTTTAAAATAATTATTTTATTTAATTTTTTTCCTGAACATTTTTTGATTTTTATTTTTTGTAAGCAATAATTGCGACTATTTATTTATTAATTTATTAATTTATTTATTTAATTTATGGCATTGATAACTGCTTTAATCAGAAACACAAGTATCTTAATGTTGTTTTGAATTTTGCTATCGTTTTCTTACAAGTAGGCAACAGCGTCCCCCAAGTACAAATACTGAAGAAGCTGTTTCTTGAAAAGTATTTTCACAATTGTGGATTGAAAATCTTAGCTTTCATAGTTTCCAGGCTTTGGTACAGCGATGCAGTTAATTCCAGGCCACAATGAAAGCGATTTGATGATTTCCATTAACACTCTCGGTCACACTCCACACACCTCGGGGTGAGCTCCGCTTCTGCTGGATGTCTGATGGAGTGAGGTGGCGTTGACCGAGTCGTCCTCCGCTTATTAGCGACTTCACAGCTGTTTCCTGTTGTGCCAGTAAAGCAGAGCGCTTAAGAGACGGCAGCTGCGTTAAAAACAAGAGGGGTGATAACACAAACTGCACCGCGCTTCAGGCTCGGCCTCCAGCATCTCTTAACACCCGGGAGTGGGAGGGAGCCCGTCTCCATGGTAACTGCAGGAGTAAAATAATTGGGCATGGCCCAGATTGTGTGAAGAGTGACGTACGGAAGAGGGGCTTTTCTTACCCTTTCCTCCAGTTTTGTTCATAACTCTAGCGGTATGCTTTAAACAATGCATGGGGCAAAGAAATTCACGAAAGTGATTTCATGTCAAAAAATAACAACAATTTAAATCAGTATTATACTCATTATTTATTTTTTTGTCTTTGACACATTTATGAAGACTTGAAGATCTCAGATGTGTCCTACGTGACTGGATTAACCGCTGTAATCTGTTAACCCTGACTAGTGGCTATCAGTTTATCATTTGCTAATTTGTCTTTATTTCAGTAATCAAGTCATATTTTCTCTGCCTGACTTGCATGTGTGTGTTAAGCCGGTGTACGGTTTCTTCGGCGCTCAATGCAGGATGAGAGAACATGCAATGGTAAATATTTGGCTCTTGGGCAAATGAGAGCCAGACGCCGAGTGTCGGCTTGTTTTATGGATGGCTGAAGCTGGAATGGCCCTCGTTGGAGCTCTATATTAAGCATGGGGCCGCTGAACAGAGAGCCCTTTCAGATGATTTCAGGTCCACTGTTGCCGTTCAGGCCAGACTTGAGAAACTGCTGTTTAACACGATAACAAGAAGTTGCTGTGAATGACCTTGTTAAATGAACTTCCTTATTTTAGGAGCATGCAAAGCTTCAAAAGGGGTAATTCATCGAAAAATGAAGTTATGTTTGGTCGCATGCATTGTTACACCTTCTTGTACACTCATAACGGAAAAAATTAAAGTTTATTTTAATGATTTTTCTTGATATTTTGATATAATTCCAAATTGTGAATTTAATTTAAAACAATTCAGTGACTTTGCAATCACTCTTTTCACATCATTTTATTTTTTAACCTTCCTTAACCATTCTGTTGGTAACGGAGTAATCAGTTGATTGTTCTGGTGATTATTTATCATGCTATTAAAAATAGATCTAAACGAACAAAAGACTTTAAAATGACTTGAAATATGCATAAAATTGCAATAATCACTGGTTCAAATAAAATACCAAGTGCATGTAATCAAATGGTTTTATTGAACAGAACAGTTAAAATATGTAATATAATAAAACGTTTGCACATTATGTATTATGTGCATTATGTGTCGCTAACAATGAAGAGTAGTAATAATTACATGCATTTAGTAGCATACATTAATCTAGGTATTTTTAACATTTCATGTTTATGTGAACATTGTTCCATGAATGAAATTTCATTAACAATAGTTACACAGGATGGATTTATAAATTATGTATATTTTGAATGTATTTTTATATAATAACTAGTTCTGTCAAACAAATTAATAACTTTCCAAAATAAAAAAAAATGGTTTACATAATATAACTAAATATAAATACTTGCACAGACAGTGTTTTGAAAATATTGTGTATACATTTATATTATTATATTTGTTATTTTATTTATATATATATATAGAAACATTAAAATGTTTTTCTTAATATACATGCATGTATTTATATATAAATAATAAATGTTTGGACGAGCCACCACACATTATGTAAACAAAAACTAAGAGCACTAATACTAACTTGATTATTGTCTAGACATTGTTAGTTCATAATACATATACACATTAATGAATATTTAATTAATTTAACATTAGTTAATCTATTCAATAAAATTACCCAAAAATTTGCAGTGCATTTGTTACTCTATTAATAAATATTACTAGTTAATAAAAATACTATTTTTAGTTTTGTTAACTTGGGAAATAAATAGTAATAATTGTTGAAATGCTTGGTTTTTTGTTATAACTTATAATAATAATGTTATGTTACAGTACCTTTTCATGTATATTTATATATATATATATATATATATATATATATATATAAACAAACAAAAAACATTATGACACAATAAAAACAGAAAACACTATATTATGTAGTATATGAAAATGTGCTAATTTTTATTTTACTGATATTGGTCACCCCCACTGGAAGAATCATGAATGAATACCGTCTCATCGTTCAGCGATGCTGTTAAACTCTTCAACACTTCAACACACTTCACCAAATAGCTACCTTCAGTAACCAGCGCTACTATACTGCTTAAACTGAGCTGGGGTCAAAAGTCACGATCTGTCAGATAAAACATACTGTTGAGGATCATTTTCCTCTCGGGCAGGGACAGATCTGGCTCTCTGCTATAATATCTTTGCTAAGCCATTGTCTGCGGGAGTCGAGGCTTTGGCAGTGGAGAGTGCCGTCTTACTGCTCAGACAGAGCTGGAGATCTCTGCAGGACGCGTCTGGGCTCATGGAAGGTGCTCGGAGCCCGGTGGGAAGCTGTATTTGTTGAATGGCAGAGGAGAATGGTTTCATCATTCGTGAGTTTAGCGAGTCCAGCGACACGACTCCGACCTTTCGTGGGCGAAGCACAATAATCGCGCAGGTGCATGTGTGACTACGCCGTCTGAATCCTCGCTGAAACTCAATGCTATATTTAGCTGAAGAAATGCAGTTTAGAAACGCCGTTTTTTTTTTAATGATTGAAAAATAATCGGTGAAATTCACAGTAAAGGGGAAGCTGTGGCTGCCGGAAGTTTAGAATAGTAAAATAACTGATATTATGTTTATATACATTAGCTAGCGTTTACATACTGTGTGTGTGTACGGTGTATATTTAGGAAAATGTATATATTTAAGAAAAATGTGTATATTTAAATTTGTGTGTGTGTATATATATATATATATATTTATGTTAATGTTTTCAAAATATATATTTTATGTGTGTATTTGTTTGTACATAATACATTTATTTTGGATGCGATTATTTGAAAGAACTAAAACTAGTATATTAATATATTGAAGTGCTAATATAACAGAAAGACGGCAGCAGCATTCATTGTTAGGTCTGTTAGTGAAATCTTTCTTGTGTCTCGGTTCAAAAATGTAACAAAGTATTTAAAAGAGATCTTTTAGACACATAACTGTTATTAATCTCATCAGTTTATGGCCCGGTCTGCTTCAGACAGCGGTCAAAAACCAAATGTGGGCCACTATTTACTTTTAAAGAGGAATGTTTGAAAAGCAAAATAATGTTTAAACTAGAAATAAATCTTTTTGTTTTCTTTCTATTAACACAGTTGCATAAAACAGATCCGTCTGTCAAATATTCCTTTCATAAGTTTGCATATGCAACTCAAAGTATTAAGGAGGCAATTTTAGGTTTTGGTTAAACGTTTCCTTTTTTTGGAAAGACCCTGCATGTTTATTTCCAGAGGTGTGAGAGCTCTGATGCAGCGCTGTGTCTAAATGTAATATTTAGATGTTGATGAGGTTAGAGGTTCATATTTAAAGGTTGATAACCAAATTGTTATTTATATACATCTATATATACATCTTTTACCTTTAATGATTGGCTTTCTTTATGCATTTCTTTCACCGAAAAAAATAAATATATATGTATATATTTAGGCATGACTCTCCTGCCCTCCAAAAGATTTGAGAAAGTGTATTGTTTGATTGCAGCACACTGCTTTACAAAAAAGCCGTTCGTGTGGCACGGCTCTCTGTTCAGACGCAGATGTCTGAGCCTGGCTCTCGCAGTCACTCACACTCAGGTCTTTATGGAGTTTCACGCTCATTTGAATGAACACAGAAAAGAATCTGTTCAGTCCAGTTCATCAACACATTAAAATTCTGCAAAGTCAGAAATGAAACGCATCTTGGCCAAAAATGAATATGTGATTGTGCTCTTTGCCACGCTCTTGTAGGGAGTCCAACATTTAGTTGGCGTTAATGTTTACTAGACTTTGTTTCTGAATCTGATTTTGTACTAATGAAGGAATCCTAAAAGAGAAACCAATTCTATTTTGATTAAAGCAAATCGTTCTTATTTTCAGTAAGCTTAGGTTTTTTATTTTATAGATATTCTCTGTTTGCAGATTTCACTGCGTTTCTTAATGCAAAACTCTTTTACACAAATATATATATATATATTTTTATATCAAGATATGCTTTTGATTGAAAGCTTCACCTGTCTCCAAGAATTCAAGCACTGAGCACAACTGACTAAAAACTGCTTGGAGACGTGTTGTGGAAATGAATTCAGATGTTAATTTCCTGCTGAATTATTGTGTTTCAACATTTTATGGCAAGTCCTTTTTTAAATTCCTCTATAAAACTTGTTCAATAATGGCATTTCCTGAAAGCTAAAGGCCACTGGTACTTCATAATAATGGCATCCCTGACCTTTACAGCTGCTGACATCAGAAAGTTAGGGTTCGGCCGGTGAGCAGCAGTCAGACTGGTTCATCCGTTGCCATTCAATGAGGAAACTCATTCTTTGGAGTGATGTAGCTTTCATTTTTCTGACACAACACGTTCAGGAGGGCGTTGTCCTTTTTCCAGGAAGAACGTTATCTGACAAGGAGCAGGTTTGTCCTGAAAAAGCTGCCATGAGGCGGAAAACCACCAGAGGACTGTATTTATATTTTCCATCTGTGCCGTTTTATAATTCGGGGCTTTACGGCTCAATGGCAGAAGATGCCGTTTATGAGATATCTGATCGTGGAGCTCAAGTAGGCGTCTGTAGATTACATCGGCCTTTACCAATTAAAATTTCTAGCACAGACAGCGTCTGCTTGACATGTATCCCACAGCGGAGCTATTCTCATCCGGAAAGCGACCTTTTCTCCGGCGTTGAGAGCGTAGCGCTGTGTGGGAGACGCTGTCTGAGAGTGTAATTGAATTTCACTTTCCATCATCACCACACGCTCCTCTTTACTGCACCGATTTAGACGCATGCTCGTTCTGACAAATATACAGCGCTCGTCTGGATCAGAGGGCTGGAGATGGCTTCAGAGATTGTTTATCATCTAAACTGGATTTAGTAATCTGTTCTGCATCCAGGATGGTGCTTGACTGTACGTCCTAGAAGTTAGAATAATATTCAGAATTAGATTTACTTGCATTGCTTTTAAATAATGTAATATTTAGTTACTTTAGTATTAAGAACCATTTTTTGGATTAAATGTATTTAATGGTTTATATAATAATTTATAACAACCCAAATATTTGTTGATTTTGTATGTAGTTATTCATAAAGCGTGAAAAGCAAAAATGTGCCTGGGTTGTCTCTCTTTGATTTATTTTTGGTCTTTCATGCTTTCTTCCATATTCTCCCTTCATTTGCATTTTCTGGTCTCCTTACATGTTTTTTTTTTTAAGCTTTTATTTTTATTACATTTTAGGATTTTATTTTAATATATTTTTTATATTATAAATGATTTAGAAGGAAATCTGCGCTGACGGCATGTTATGATGATTTTATGCAATTAATGTTACAATTAGATTTTTTTTTACATTTTTGAATAAATGACTGAAATATTTTGTCTACATAATTATTCATAAAACGTTGCAAGCAAAAATATACTTTATTTTTCGGTTTCACAGTATATGCTTGCTTTCTTGCTTGTTATCTTGGTCACGTCCTGTCTTTCTTCGGTGCATTTGAACTTTTTTAATGTCTAGTCTTTTTAAGAGTTAATTTTTTATTCACATTTCAATTATCAATTGAGAAGTATTTTCAAATAAATTAATAAATTATAGGACACTGGCAGTGTATTTAAATTCATAAAGGTGACAAGAACGTTTTTTTTATTATTAATTTCTTTTATGGTTTTTTTTTAATCTTGATTAGTTTGCAATCTTGACAGAAAGCAATTAAAATATGTAGCCATGGCCTTCATCTTCTGGAGGAGTCATAATTCACTCCTGTCTCAGCTCTCTGTGTGATAGCAGCTCATGGAAGAGTGTGATTATTGATGTTTGAATTAAGGCTCTGTGCATTGATCACACTTCTGCTAATGCCTCTATTTCAGCAGCTTGATCAATGTGGCGCTAGGACTTGTTGTTGAAACACATCAATGCGGTCTTCCAGAACATCTGTGTGCTGCTTCCGTGTATCTTCACAGTATTTAGTCATAAACACTGTTTTCAGTGTTGCTTCTGTAATATTGACTTCCTGCTGTGAAATGCACGTTTCATTTCTGACCTTTCATTTCTCTTCTTTATTCCCCTTTTTTCTCTCCTTCATTCCATTCCTCTTATTAACCCTTCATTCCTCCTCTTCTTCCTGTTCTTCCATCTTTACTTTTTTTTCTTGATTTTTATCCGTTATACTTTCTTCCTGTTTTTCTTTTTCCTTTGTTGCTTTCTTTCTTACCGTATTTGCTTTTTATGCTTCTTTCAATTATTCACCTTTCTTCAACTAAATTCAATTTAGTACGACACAAATAGTTGCAAAGCAGCTTTACAGGAAATTAAGTTTCCACAATATATTTATATATTGTACAGATGTAATATATTTAACTTATGGCAAAATATGTTAATTCTGTATGTTGTCTGAGGGGCATCTCTCCTCAGGTCATTTAAGGGATTTAGACTGAAGCTCATGTAATTCCTAGTTACCACAGGATCCCAGAAACAAATAGACATAATTAGCATAGCTGCTGTCCCAAGCAAAAGACTAATGATGTGCATTTGATGAGATATATCTGCAGTACTGGATTATGAGAAGCATTATGTTTTAGATTTAAACAGAGAGAGTGTGCCTGAACCCTGAACATTATCAGGAAGGCTATTCAAGCGACATATATATTGAAAATAGCAGAGGACCTAGGACAGATCCTTGTGGTACCCCATACTTTACTGGTAATAATTAGGGCCGGGCAATCACAGTATAATCACTGTATGATACTGAACTCTATTGCTTAGCTCGTCAGTGATCTACAGCTCTGTGTACAAACTCTAGAACAGCCCTAGAGACGACTACCCATTTAAATAGACCCGCCCTGTTTCCTTTCCATCTTCTGTCTCCGTTGATGTTTTTGGTTCTCCTTGCTTCCTGTATTTCCCCTGGCTTTCCTCTTACCCCACTTTTAACTTTGTGACCTAAATACTCCCATGGATAAAGTCGCTGTATGGCTCATGAACGCAGACACCGGTAGATTAATTTTTCAATTGGAAAGATTAGAGACGGCCCGTTGTCACCCGTCTCCCGGCAAAAACAATTTTCGGCGCCTTATTTACGAGGACACAATCAGGCGTGCTGCTCCACGACAGCTTCAGTCTTGGCAGGAAGCCCATCGACGGAGCGAGCATGAAACACACGGTCGGTCAGTTTGAAGAGTGCTCAGACGCAGCGGTTGAGTGCCCACTAGACACTGAATTATCATTCTGGAATCGGTGGGAAAGAGCCGGTGTTTAACAGTGATTGTTTTCATCCAGTGTGCTTCCAGGACTAATAGATGATGGATCTGTATGACCCAGAGCATGCTTTCATAATCGTTTCCTCTCTCGATCCTTGACTCAGGAACTGCTTGCTGACCGCTTCCATCAGGCCCGTTGAAATCACTGCATAATAGCCTTATCTCAGCTAGCTGACTGTGATAACAGAGCACTTTAAATTCCAGTCACATGTTACGGTTTCAGATAAGGCTTTTAAACGAGTGTCTTTGTTTACTGTTGTAATATTTATAATAGTTTTCTAGAAATGTTTAACATTCAACTTGGAATATTTGTCAAAGCCTTTAAAGAAAGATTTCATCTTCTATAAGGCTTGCATAGAAAATGAGACTTCCATATGCTTTGGAAAAATAAAGGAAAATAAAGTTGATTCAATAGCTTTTTTTGTAAATGATTAATCATTGTAGAACGAGTACAGCAGGGCTGTCCAAACTCTGTCCTGGAGGGTCGGTGTCCTGCGGAGTTTAGCTCCAACCCTAATTAAACGCGCCTGAGTCAGCTAATCAAGCTCTTACTAGGAATATTAGAAACATCCTTGCAGGTGAGGTGAGGCAAGTTGGAGCTGAACTCTGCAGGACACCGGCCCTCCAGGACTGAGTTTGGACAGCCTTGGATTAGAATTAAATTTTTTTGGACAGTATGTCCTCACTAAAGCATCTCTAGAACTGCTCTGAGACTCACTTCATGGGCATTTTATTTGAGAAGAACTACTCTCGTATCATATTCATTGAAATTGATTGCTGGTTGCATGTTATGGACCTTGCTTTTCTTTTCTTCCATCAGTAAACGTGGATGGTAGAGCAGCAGTGCAGTGGGAATGGAGGGTGATTTGATGACGACGGCTGCGGTTATTGTTTACAGAGCGGGAGGTCATGTCATTTCTTCCCCCGCAGCCGTAGAACTGAGCGATCATCAGCAGAGTGATGCTGAACCGAGTCCGTTATCTGTGTTTCTTTCGCTCTGAGGCGGGTCAGTCAGATAAAGTGTTGTCCTCCTGTCGGAGCCCATCGAGGGTGTAGATGTAGAACAGGAGCGGATCAGTGGTGATTCACAGAGCGCTGAGGTGATGGAGAAAACACAACAGTGCTTAACTCTCACAGCACTGCTCAGAGCCTCAGCTGCGTGAGAAAGGATAACGGTGTGTGACAGGAAACATCTAATACTGCTGCACACACCGACAAATAAACACACGGTTCGGATGTTTGGGGTCAATAAGATTTGATGTTTTTGAAAGTCTCTTAAGCTTCTCAAGGCTGCATTTGTTTGATCAAAAATGCAATAAAAATATTACTATTTTGAATTTTTTTTTACTATGTGAATATATTGTAAAATGTGATTTATTTCTGTGGTGGAAAGCTGTATTTTCAGCATTATTACTCCGGTCTTTAGTGTCACATGATCCTTCAGAAATCATTCTAATATACTGATTTACTTAATACAATTTTTTTTATTTATTATCAATGTTGAAAACAGTTATATTTTTTATTTGTATTTGTTTTTAGTAATTTTTTTTTCATTTTAAATAATATATATATATATATATAATTAAATTATACAGTGTGTGTATATATATATGTATATAATATATATATATGTATATGCATGTATTTTTTCATTATTATTATTAATATTACTATTGGTTATTAAAAATATTAATACATTTTTGTTAATTAAAATGAAGTTGGAATAAAATAATAGATAAAAATTTATTAAACTAAAATTAGAAATGTTGCCTTAATACAGTACATGAAACCTGAAAAAAGAACTAATAAAAACCTAATAAAAATGAAATATTTTAAACTTTTTTATATTTTTTTAAATACAATAGTGTGTATTATATGTAATACTAAAACAAGACTGGACGGTGAAAAGGGCTCTATTTAACCGAATTTTTAACCGAAGTATAAAAGATGAAAAGGTCAATTAATCATACAAAACAATACATGGTAACCATGTTTCTTTCAAAATGCCATGTCGTGTCTGTTCTGTTGAATGATTGCTCATCTCTCTTTCTCTCTCTCTCTCTCTCCAGGTCCAGATCTGACAGCGTCTGTGCTCCGAGAGAAGCTCTGACGGTAAGTGACCCTCTCTCTTGACCTCTCCGACAAGGCCGTCCTGAGCGGGTCAGGCCGGGTCACCCCAGGATCAGGCTCATAAATCAGCAGTCCTCCGGACCACCGCACCGTTCTCGGATTGGTTTATTTTGAGGACATGCTTTATGGGTGTGGAGCACAGAAACTCTTCCCCCGCTGCTTATTTTGGGAATAATTAGTCCAGGGTGGTCTGGATGCGGTTCAAGTGTGGAGTCTTAGTTTGTCAGCGTGTGTTTGCCCTCACAGCCTCTGCTGTTTGTTGATGAAACACAATTGTTACTGGGCAAATGCCATGTTTTACAGCATTTACCGTCCACGTGGCCTTTGGGATGCAGTTGCACATTGAGGAGGATTGTAGTTTACATGCTTGTTTCTGTGAAGCTCTTTAGAGATGTTTAGTTAAACGTGATCGGCCTTCTCTGTGCTTAAAGAGACGGTTTACTGACAAATATTTCATGAAAACAGAAAAAGATTACAGTTGTAATGTGAAGCTAAACTATTTAGCATTTTTAATTATAATAATAATAGTTTGTTCATTATTTTGTTCTTAAATGTACAATTCTATTTTATATTGAATTTACATAGAAATATAGTAGCATTTACTAATTTTTTAGATTATTATTATTAATAAACACACTTTTTGCAGGGACATATTAAAATAATGTCTTGTTTTGTAGGAACTTTATATTTTAGCAATAATAATATGGATACAACTACTAATAGTTGTTGTTATTTAATTCTTGAATGCCCAATTTTATTTTACAGTGAAATATTAAAATAGTAATATTTATTTTGTTTGTAGTATTTTTGTATAATCCTCATAATCATTTAATATATTTATTAAATTAAATTTATTGCACTGTACTTATTATACTCATTGAAAATGTAACCATAATGTTGTTTAATCTCAATCTTGCAGCCCTACGAGGTTGTGTTTCACCCGGAGGAGTTTTGGGATGATCTCAGATGGCTGTGTTCTGATCTGAGATCACAGGACAGAGATAACTCCTCCTCAAACATCCCCTGACACTGGAAAGGCCACTTTATCACACCTACTAAGTTGTGATTGTGGAGTGGACCTTGAGCACAAAATAAGGCAGTACTGCTTGAGGGTGGCATTGATCCTGTCTTGGCCTGGGCAGAAATGTAGCAGTCAAACTTTGTGAGGTCTGTTGGTTCTGGCTCTGGATGTTGATCGTGGAAGGGGCTCAGGTAATGGAGTGTGTCACTGTTCTCAGGCGGAGGATAATCGGTCTCCGCTGCTTTCAACTACAAACGTTAGCAAGTTATGAAGACTAACTATTTGTGTCCACTTGAATCCGCTTTCCTCTTCGGTCTTGTAACCCTAGATTCGTTAGCTGTAGAAATAAATCAACCTAATTCTTTCTCCCCAAAACCTGCCATCATCACTCTACTTCCCCGGGACGCTTGGAGCACACACTTATGAACACCCTAGACACACACACACACACACTCACAGACGTTCTCTCTCTCACACATGCACACACACTCACTCACGAACACACTTACGGACATCCTCAGAGACACACACACACACACACACAAACTCAATCACGAACACATGTTGGTTTTTGTAATTTATGAGGACTCTCCATAGGCGTAATGGTTTTTATACTGTACAAACTATATGTGGTATTGCCCTACACTGACCCAACACCTAAACCTACCCCTTACAGGAAACTGCATTTTTAGATTTTCAGAAAAACACCATTTAGTATATTTTTTAAGCCTTTTGAATTACGGGGACACTAAAAATGTCCTCATAAATCACCTTCATGTAATACCTGTCATACCCATGTCATTATACACATTGTGTCCTCATAAACCACATAAACCCGCACACACACACACACACACCCTCACGAACACCCTCAGCGCCACACTCTC
>JAUMHR010000059.1:3364752-3377566 GCA_032361145.1 Enteromius fasciolatus
GACCAAAACAACACACACCGCCCAAAACACACATTGACCAAAACAACACTCAACTCCCAAAACAACACACACTGACCAAAACTCACACCACCCAAAACTCACATCGACCAAAACAACACAATGACCAAAACTCACACCGACTGAAACACACCACCTGAAACTCAGACTGCCCAAAACACGCGCTGTCCAAAACATGCACTGACAAAAACTCACACTGACCGAAACACACACACACACACAGACCAAAACGCACACACACTGACCACCCCACCTCCTGTACTGCTGGAGTGGATACTGTAGATATACGCCTGAAAGACACTTGTGTTGGATCTGGTGAAAGACTGCACTGCGTTACACTGCAGCTAGCTTTCCATGAAGAGCCAGAGACGCTCGCTTGTAATTGACAAGTTTTTATCTGAATGTAATGCTCTGTATGTTAATGCACTTGTTAAAATATGCTTGTGAAAGTGATTTGTTACCAACTTAATCTTGCAATACCGTTGCGTTTTTTCCTGTAATGACAGCTCAACAGCTTCTGAAATTTCCATTATTTTGCAATACATCCAAATACTACCAGTATTACCAAAAATATGAAATATCATGTTTGTTAATTTACATAAATGAAAAACTTGCATATTAAATGAAAAAAATGTATTTCTTTTATTTCTTTATTTTTTTTATCAAATATATAAATTATATCAATTTGTTGAAGTACTAAGATTACTAAATTTAGAATGAATAAATTAATAATAAAATAAAAATCAAATAAATATAAATGTTAATATAAAAAAAACTAAATAAAAATGACAAGCACTAAAATAAATAAATCATTCATATTATAAAATATTATATAGTATATAAATATTTTTGTATTATTTTTTTTTCATTAATAAACAAATAGAATAAGCATGTTTGGGGTGCTGTCCGGGGAGAGGGCTGAGAGCTGAGCTGAGAACTCGGACTCTGAGCCCTAGGGATTTTAACCCCTTGGCGGCAAGGGTTGAACTAATCTCGGTGTCCTGCCGAGAGACATGAACGGGACAAGTCGCTATAAGATAAGACAGTCTAAGGAGTTTAAAAGCAGAAAGCAAACATTTGAAATGTGTATTTTTGCTATTAGGTATTCTGACATCAAAAACAGCTTTAATAATTCTGCTGGTTCATGCAGGTAAACTTTCAATTTTGTGAATATAATTCCTGTCCAAGGAATTTGCTCCATGTAAACAGAAGTTATGTAGCATCTGTTTCTGATTTCTTGCCCTTTTCATGTGGAATTTTTTTCTTCTTCAAATATTACCTGAATATAGCAAGTCAGGTAATACAGAACTTCCAAAACAGACCTGCTATATTTATATTCATCATGTGTAATTAATATAACCTGCCAGCAACCGGCTTCCCTAATTAGACACTTAGGACAGGCAGAGGGAACGGGGTGGTCAGCGGTGACACACACACACACAACAGACACAGATCCCATTAAAGCAGACCGTACTGCCAGCAGGTCAAGTCTCTGTATAATGGATCTGTTCTTAATGGAAACGGCGGTCGACTGCTTTACCCTTTCTCTGCTTGCTTCCTCTTTCTCTCTCTATCCGCTAAATCAGCGATTGAGTGATAGACAGGCAGAATTCCAGTCTTAGCAGGATGTGAAAGCATGAAGGAAATGTGCTCCCCACACACACACACACACACAGGTCACTGCAGTAGAAGATGTAATTGATCTCTGGTTTACATGAGAAGAGCAGGCGGATTGAGAATGTGTGGCTGGAATTAATTAAATGGATTACAGAGCCGTCCCTCACATCAAACCAGATTACATTACACATTAAAGCCAGCATCTGCGCTCTCTTGGTCCACCTCATAATCTGGTTTGTAAATGTATTGTGACCAGCTGCGGCCATGGGACTTAACCTTTCATTCTTGTCCAGTTTGCACCTTTAACTCAGTTCTGAGGAACGTTTATTTGTTCATTTCTCTAGCATCAGTGTAATGCATTGGTCATAAAGCTAAGCGTTTAAAAAACATCTCACTACCACAGGAGATCAAAAATAGAAATGATTAAAACCTTGCCTAGTGTACTGCGTTAGACTGACCTGAACTCATCACAACATGATTATTGAGTGCGTTTACATGGACCCTCTTAATGCAATTATTTTGACAATATTGCGATTAAACTTTACCTCATGTAAACACAATGCTTCGATTATCATAAAGCGATTAAAATAATCGCAGCAAGCATAATCGTATTATCATAGGTGGACTACATCGATTTTAATCGTAGTATTGTCGCTCTGGCCAGTCTTTTACGCTTTTACTACTGTTTCGGGTATTAAAATAGTTTAGTTTTGTGTGTAATGGCACAATTATTATTTTTCGTTTTGTTTTTTAAGTCAATTTAGAAAAACGTTTGGAGCAGTTTTGTTTGTTAAATAGCCTATAAGTTTTTATTTTTTAAAAGTAAAGACCAAGAGGCCAGCGGCAGAAAGTAGCTAATGCCTTTTCAAATCCTCACGACTCAGTGTAGCCTACATACTAAAATAATTCAAGTATATAAAAATGTTTTAACATTAAATCTCACTATAATAAAATTGCGCTATAGCATATCCACATGTGTTCAGAGACTGGAAGCTCTCTCTGGAGTCTCAGGGCAGTTCGTGATTTAGTCACGCAATTTAATTTAATCTATTTATTCGTGGCAGGGACACGTTTATTTCGTTATTTCCGTAAGTCCAGCACGCAAACTAATGCATATCAATTGGATGCATCTTAGTTTAAAAAACGTGCTGGACTTACGAAAATAACAAAATAAATGTGTCCCTGGCACGAATAAATACCATGAGACTGGGCTGCGGAGGCAACAGCGCAAACACTTTTATTCTTTCAGTGGAAACAAAATAACCTTCGTTGTCATTTTTTCTGATAAAGGTAAGATCCATCATTCAGAACTGTAAAGGGTCTCATTTGTGTGCAATATCAACAAAACGTGATTTTCTGCCTTCGCTTCTTGAACAGGAGAAAAATGAACCGAAAAGACATGATAAATGTATCTGTAGAAAGCTTTAAATTAACAAAACAAATTGAAAACAAAAACTCCTTCATTATCGTAATCTATTAAGATGACGTCTAAGTTACATATGGGGAGATTGTCATATTCGTCTTTGCGACACGAACTCCTGGAAAAAAAACTATTACTAACTATTTTAAATATCTGATTTCCCCCGACACATTTATAATTACTATTACATGAATGACATGAATGTAAGGTAACGCGTCTGCGCTCTTTCTGAATCCATAATTTGTCCTATCCAGTGGGGTATGTGATTATGTGAAAATTAACCACAATTCTTAGCGAATAATAAGAATATAAAAATAGCATGTAAACGGGAGTGAAAAGCTTGCTCTTGACATGTAAACATAATAATGCGATTAAGTCCTTACTCTGATTATTGGAAATAAACGCATTATTCGCGCACATGTAAACGTAGTCCGTGTTAGTGTTATACTTACATTGTTGCTCTTTGGTTGATTTGATGGCTTGTTTGTAAAAAAGCATCTGCTAAATGATTAAATCTAAAAGTATGTTTTCATATCAGTGTTTAATTTTTTAAATATGGTCATCATCAAAACCAGAATATAGTCATACTGTAGTCTACAGTAGAGCGTCAGATAATTTTCAGATAATTAATTAGCATTCTCATTCAGACCAAGCTTGAAAGATCAACAAGTGTTCATGCTGAGATCATGTTGAGATTTTAAAAACGACTCGTCGACTCTTTCTTTTGAGAGAAAAGATTTTAAGATTTTAAACTCTGGAGGATGTTTTCCTTCAATTAGAGCTGTGAAAATCCATAATTAGGGCACTTTACATAGCTCACAACTATACCGGTTACAAGATAATTCATTCTGTATCATCTCTGGCCCCTGACCCTTACAGAAGCTGACAGAAGAGAAGTATGAGATACAGAGCTCTATTCCTGAGGCCGCCATCTTGGTCCGCACCACAACAGACCCCAAACTCACGCTGAAGGTGACACTCACCTCCCCACAGCTGCGAGACGACGGTGAGACAGAGGAGCAAGGTTTGTGCTTGCCTTTCCGTTTGCTAAACAGCAGATGAGGGAGGGGATGGATGAATGTGTTTGTGTGGGTGTTAGTGATGGTCCATTAGAAGAAAGCGCTTTCATCTCTTCCTTACTCTGCATCTAGAACACTCTCTCAGCACTGGACTCATCTCATCTCGTAGTCTAAACACACACACACAGAGCTGATTCAGCAGCATCTTGAGTGGTCTTCAGGCTGTCAGACTCTTGACCCTCAGGCCACTCACAGGAGGTGCTGCTAAACAGCGTAAAGGGAGATAAAAGACTGGGACATTACAGAGTGAAACCAAATGTTAAGTTAAGAACGATGTAGGGGGATGTTTATCCATATTACAGAGCAGTAAGAGAAGCCCAGTGCATTCTGGGTACAATTCTAGCAGGGGCGCCAGGTGCTGTTTTCATGCCTTTCATCTATCAGTTAAAAGGACAGTTCCCTGATGAATGAAAATTCAGTCTTTATTTACTCACCCTTATGTCGTTTCAAACATGTGTGGCTTTCTTTCTTCTACAGAACACAAAAGAAGCACTTGTTAGTTCGTATAATGAAAGTCAACGAAGCCCAAAAGCACACTAAACACTGGTTACTTTCATTGCATGAAGAAAAAGATTTGTGAAAATATCTATTTTTGTTTCTACATGAGGGTGAAGAGATGATGACAGAAATTAATTTTTTGGTAAACGATTGATTATACTTCAATTATACTTGTATTATAAAAAATATAAGTCTCATGTGACCCATAATGTGTCAGCTCAAAAACACCCCACAGATCATTTTTTATATCAGTCTGAAAATGCGTATTTTGAGTGGACGCAGAAACACGTTTTCGTGCATGTCTCTTTAAATGCAAATGAGCTGCTGCTTCCCGCCCCCTTTCCTCAGATACTGTGACAAAAACGTGTTTGGTTTTGATTATCATGTCTATGTTGTTGTATCAGCTGTCACGTGACATGTGAGTATCAAACTAAGATCGCTTTCACATCTTATTGTGTCCAATGCACACGTTTATGTTAAAAACATCACGTTTATATTAGATCTGTGTGGCAGCAGTGTAATACACAGTAAATAAATCAATAAAACAGTGACAGAACAGTTAGCATGCTTTGCTTGAACTTTCACTATGGCGTTAGAACTGCTACACGGTTGTTGCTTGGGAAAATGACATAGCAGTGGGTGGAAACTTTCAGATTAAGAGGCAGTGATATTATAATAAGATCCCTGTTCTACACCACCGTGGGAGAGAAACTGAGCTGCTTGTTTTTCACAAACTTGCAAAGAAAGAAAAATGCTTGCTTGTTCTTTTTCACATTTTCTGGGTTGGTAGAAGCACCAGGGACCCAATTATAGCACTTAACCATCTTCATAAGTCAGATTTTCATAATATGTCACATTGAAATCACTTTTTAAAGTTGCTCTTTTTTTACTCCTGACACTAATATTAAAATGCTGTGTCAGATTGAGCTTACCGTCGGTTGTTGCTGATGCAGAGGCACTTGAACTTCGAACACATGAGTGAAGTCTAGATGGAAGTGTGTTATTGTAGTTTCTGGTGCCGTGACCCGTGATGAGCCGCATTGACAGCTGAACTGATTATGTCTTTAAAGGACAGTGTTTGGCTATGACGATTAGAGCTGCATCGATGCAATGTGCTGTTTCTTTCCCTCGCTCTCTCCCTCACACACACACACACACACACACACACATTCTGTCGCTCTATGCAAATATGCAAATGTGTTGGCAGTGAAGTGGAGGGGTGCAGCCCTGCTGAACACGCTTGAGTGCTCATCCGTTACAGGGACAGCAGCAAAGCACAGTACTAAAGAGGACGATAGGGCTAGATGTCTTATTAGTGTGGCCTTCATGGGATTCCATAAAGTACATTTTAATATTGAATATTGCTATATATAATAAAGATTGATTGCAATAAAACATATTATTCTAAAAAAAAAAAAAATCGATAATCAATGAAAGCCTTCTATTAGTCTCTACTGATATCAGTATCGGGGGAAAAACTATTTTAGTTGACTACTTATTATTTAGTGTTATGATCAGTACTGCACAAAATAACTAGTATTCGCATTGCATTAAAGTAATACTCCACCAAATGTGTCAACTTGATTTGTTTATGCATTGTATTATTATTTACATAGATGGATTTTTTTGCTATGAATATTTCTTTGTGTTGAATCAGAAGAAAGTAGTCCTTGAAGGCATAGTTCACCCAAAAATGAAAATGTTGTCATCATTTACTCACCCTCAAGTTGTTCCAAACCTGTACCTGAGATTGTTTCTTCTGCTGAACACGAGTCAATTTGAAGTACATGGATAACCAAACTGTTTCTAGTCCCCATTGACTGCCATAGTATTTTATAGAAGTCAATGGGGACGGTAAATGATCACAGAATTGTAATTTTAGGCCAATAAGCCTAAATCTCGTTCTCTCCGACACAAACGTGCTCATTTTCTTATGGGTTTGCTCGCTCCGCCGTCCTGTTTGATGTATGTTGTTAGAAGCGTGGAGAGGAAAATGAAAGAATGTATCCGGGTTGAGGAATCAATATCTGTGGCAGCACACAGCTCATCCATCTCTCAGATGTGTCAGATGTGGACACTGCCCCTGGAGTGAGGGATGACAGATGACAGGAGGGAGGGAGAGACGGACCGATGGGGTGTAGATCACCACAGGAGCACCTCGTATTTTCCCGATCGGGTCAAGGTCTCAAGGGCCCTGTCCCGTTGAAAAAGAGCTCAATCTCAGGACCGGTCCGAACGAGCAGTACACGTCAGTTTGTGCACACACACACAAACAATGTAATATTAGAACATGGCTGGGTTGTATTTCACTCCATAAATCAAAAGAAAGAAATAAGAAACTTTTTAGGATCAGAAATATTTTACATTGTGATGTTGTTAGTTGAAATGTATGCACATTTCATCAAAAGGTCTAATTGCTGTTATGCATAAAAAAATAAAAAAAAAACTTTAAACCCTCCCAAAAAAGAAGGGGAAAAAAAGGAAAATATAACCATGACAGTATTTTGTTTAAACATGCATTCACAGTAATTATAATGAAAGAGTAATACAAATATGCTTTTCTTTTTTTCTAAATTTTTATTTGATATTTTATTATAAAATTTTGCTTAAAAATCAAATAAATGACTACATATATATATAATACAACTAACTGGAGGTCTCAAACGTTTGGAGCTAGACTCCTGTGTTCGTGTGCAGGAGGTTTGTACAGTTTGATTATGACTCATTTGTCTCATCTTGAGAGTTTGTAAGGTTGCGGGGAGATAAATGATGGCTTGATGTTGATTTTTGCAGTATGTGTGTGTGTCATTGATTAGAGGGTGTGCTAAACCTTTCTATCACTCTGACAGATCTTCCTCTTTAACCCTCCTCAGCTGGGCTGCTCTGATTAAAATCCAGAGAGGAATTATGAAGGAGCAAAGCTTCAGTTATCGTCATATAATCTCTAAATAACCCCTCATGATTAATACCCCGTACACCTGCACACCTTGTCCTGGATTTACACTGCGGCAGCCTTTTGTGTCTTTTATCTGTTTGTTTATCTGCAGAGGAACAGTGGGATGATCTCACTGGAACATAGACTCTCGCCTACTGAGACAATGAAAGAAAAACAATTATCAAACAAGTTAAAGAATGATCCTTATGTATTGTTTGGGTGGGAGAGATGAAGAAAAGTGTTCTGACAGCTCAGATTGTGAGTGTGTGTCGTGTGCGAGCGATCTCTTCTCTTGTTGTGACTGGTCTGTAACAATACCCACTGCATGTCTTCATTATTCCAGTGTCAATCCAAGCACAAACTGGCACTAATTCGCTGAAGTTGTTAGCGTGCGTCGCTGCTTTTGACGTTAGCTCCTAACCAGACACGCCAGGAGGATTAGTCTCTGTCCTTCCTGAAACACACAGATGTTTCAGTCTCTGGACTTTTAGAAACTAAACTTTAGTTTTTGTTTGTTTGTCTATTGACATTGTCTTAAATAATATATACGCTACTGTTTGTAAGTTTGGGGTCTCTAATATAAGTAATTGGCAGTATTATTATTTGTACTATATTTTTAAACAAATATTTGCAGCCCTGGTGAGCAGAAGAGACTTCTTTCATATTTTATTTTATATTTTAATTTAATTTAATTTAATTATTATTATTTTTTATTATTTTACAATTCTTAGTGACCCCAAATTCTTTTGTTTTTTATTTTTTTTATTTGTATCTTTTATGAAACAAACAAAAAGTTTATTTACACAACAAATGATGGATTGCCATTTTTCAAACAACACAAAATAAATAAATGGGTCAAAAATGTAAAAGATTTTAATCATAAAAATACCCAAATTCTAATTAGTTGTAATTTTACATTTTTAAATTTGACACGGTCCTAGATTTGACCCATTTGTCAGTAAGAATTTTAGACTAATTTAAAACAATACAATTTAATATGCCCTTGTATTGTTTTATATATTTTAATATGGAGTCAGAATAAGCATGTTAGAATTTGCACAAAAATATTGTGTAACATTATTTCAACCAAATTTTGACAATTTATTTTCCAAAAACTTATTTTTAATTTGAAACCTTAAAAGTAGACACTTTAATAACACATAATGTGCTCTCTATGAATATAAAATCACGTTCGTAAATATCTTTCGATGCGGACGTCTTTGACCTATATACATTTGAAACATTTTTTTTTAATTAAAGTTAAATAATTAAATATAGTAATTAATCATAATTAAACAAAACTATTAAATTTCATAGCTAGCATTTTATGAATCTTAAATCCCATGATATTTTCATTTTTGCATAGTTTTTTATTCTAAAAAGGAAACACAAAAACTATTAGTTTCCATAAGAACTGTAACACTCTAACACCACTGCCTCTGCATGTTGGGAGTGTGGACCAATCAGAGTGCGCAGTGGGTGGAGCTATCCAAGCATCGAAGCAAAAATGAACACAAAGTGGCCAAAACTGTATTATTGCGGCTCATCGGGCCAAAAAAAATCACTCAAAACAGAGGATACTGTATTTAATAGCGTGCCTGGTTAAGATAGCGCCAATTGAACAGCTTCATCCAGCCTGGTTCTGTAGGCCGTGTTTAGCATTTGGAAACCCTCAGCACATGCTAACACCTTCTGCGAATCCTTCCTCCAGTTTCCAGCCAGCCAAGGAGATGCGCTGAGCTCCCATCTCTTTTGGATGCACTGGACCACCTCGGCCTGGTTGGCTTCCTCCTTTCTCCTTCCTGCTGTGCCTTAACAGCCCCCTCCCTCATCACGTGTGTGTATGTGTGTGTGAGCGTGACTACGCGTGTGTGATTTGATTTCCTGTCCCGTTCTTCTCACCGATAGAGAGCGTTGAGTCGAGCGAGCCGGCGGACCTGTTGGATAGACAGAGGTGCCTGGTGGCGTTGGCCTCTCTGCGACATGCCAAATGGTTCCAGGTTGGCGCTCACTTCTTCTCATTGTTATTGTAGCCTTATGACCCAAAACTACATGCCATATTTTCCTCGATTTCCTTCAGCTCTCCAAATGCTCGACACCTCATCACGAACGTTTGCGCATCGTAAGGCTACAAAAGCAATTGTTACACTTTTTGTTTTCTTTTGCCTGTTTTTGTTTGTCCATAACCTGCTTGTCATCATATAGGATTTGTCTAGTGCTTTCCTGCACCGTATCTTCCCTTCTCCCACCCCGCCCACATAAGCCCCGCCCCCTCCTCAATCATCCGGCCAGAAACGAAGCACAACACGCACTTGCGCACTCACACATAGATCTAGAGCTCTAGGGGTTAAAGGTTGGCCTTGATTGTTGCTCTCTGTTGACTGGGCGACTCCCTCTGGTTTCCTCAGGCTAGAGTTAACGGGCTAAAGTCGTGCGTGATCGTCTTGCGAATACTGAGAGACATGTGCAATAGAGTCCCAGCGTGGGAACCTCTGAAAGGATGGGTGAGTATCAGACTTCTGATATCCTTACAGATACTACAGTAAAGCTCAGAATTTAGTCATAAGTTGAATTATTGAGGGTCTGTGGTGTAACTTCAGGTATATAACAGCTGTTGATATTTATGGTGGTTGATGTACATGGTTTTATGTATCCCCAAAACCCTTCTGTTCTGTGTAGCAATACGTCTGTACCTACTGTAGTAAATTCAGTATTTTGCTCAAAGGCTTAGTTCAGTCAGAAATGGAAATTCTGTCATTAATCACTCACCCTCGTGTCGTTATAATCTGGTTCATAAATTGAGATATTTTTGATGAATTCTGACAGCTCTCTGACCATCCATAGACAGCAAGGATATCACCATGATTTTTACAAAGCCACAAGAATACTAGAAGAAAACAATAATAACATAATTTATTACGCAGTTCTTCTTCCTGGGTTACCGTCTTCTGCCATTTTGGAGAGTACCCAAGAACATCAACACACACTCAGTAGAAAGCTGAACGTAAATAATGTTGATTATGTTTTGGGGTGCTATTCAAAATGGCAGGAAATGGTTACTTGAGGAGAGGATTTGTTGAATAAATTAGGTTGTTATTGTTTTCTTTGCGCACAAAAAGTAGTCGTAAAAATGACGGCGTTCCTGTGTGTTATGCTTCAGAGAGCTCTGAGAGTTAATCAAACGTATCTTAACTTGTGTTCTAAGGATGGACGGGACTGGATCGACACGAGGGTGAGTACTTTATGAGGGAATTTTCATTTTTGGGTAAAAAAAAGAAAGAAAATGGTCAGTTTCCATTTGTGCAAATTATGCATGACTGACTTATGCATCCGTTCAGAAATATGATAAAAACACAAATGTAATCATATATATTAAAAAGAATTAATGAGGTGAGCTCAATGTTTTTTTTTCTGCATATCTAATGGTCATATGCACAATTATATATTATACCGTAAAAAAGATCAATGTTTTTACAATAGAAAAGAAGTTTTCTGTGGGAGTAGATTTTAAAATTGAATTTATTCCCATCATCAAAGCTGAATTTTCAGCACCTTTACTCCAAGTCTTCTGTGTCACACGATCCTTCAGAAATCATTCTGATATACGGATTCGATGCTCGTATTGGTATTATCCGCACTGAAGACCGTTGCGCTCCTTCATCATTTCGAGGAAGTAGCGTATGTGCCATTCAGCACGTTCTGTTATTAGTATCTTGTATTGGAAGGATTAATCTGAATGGTTTTACAGTAACCACAGATGTACAGTAATCTCTCATTTCAGTGTCCCATAGGCAACATTCTGATGAATTAATAGTTTTTTAATGTAATAAATCAGTCTCTGAAAGCGATTTGCTCTTTTGTTCTCAGCCTTTGGAGTTAATATGTGAGAAGGCCATCGCCACGTGTAACAGACCTCTGGGAGCAGGAGAGGCTCTGCGCCGGGTCATGGAGTGTCTCGCCTCAGGCATACTGCTTCCAGGTATGAACACTTCCAGCATCAAGCAATAAAACAGCTTCAGCTTCTGGAGAATAGTTCCAGGTGCCTCAGACGAGAGTAACAAAGAGGGGCTGTAGTTTAATTAACCGTTATGGTTTTGTAATTCTTAACACATATGTTAGCTATACTGTATCTATGTGTGAAATGTGATCTATTTTATTCATTCAATTTCAATATCTACACTACTCTTCAGATGTCTGGGGTCAGGAAGATTTTTTTAATGTATTTAAAAGACATTTCATGCTCAAAGCTGTGTTTACAGTAAGTACAGTAATATAATGAAATAATATTAACATTTTCTATGCGAGTAATATATTTTAAAATGTAACTCATTCCTGTTCTAATTCTAATATGCTAATTTGCTGCTTCAGAAACATCTCTGAATATTACTAGAAAACAGTATGTGTTTTTCAGGAACAAAAAAATAGTGTCTTTAAATTATATTTATATTACATAACTACTATGTACTTGCATCAGAACATAAGTACAGTGTACTTATAGTGTTCATATTGTATTGTAAATCCCTTCTGCTGTTATTGAGGTGGATATGGGTAAGTTAGTGGGATGGGTAGGTTTAAGAGTGAGTCAAGAGTATAACTATACATTTAATTACATAAATTAATTTCAAATGTAATTACATATAGGCATTTTTCAAAATATAAGTACACTGTAAAATATGGACATGATAAGTACAATGAATTTAAATGCAAGTACATGGTAGTTAAGGCCACCTAATATAAAGTGGGACCTTTTTGTTTTTAATAATTGCTAAAATCTATGCTTGTATCTGGTTTTATTATTAATGCTGTTTTTAATAAAAATAAAGAGAGGAAGTGATTCACTGTAGATTAATAGATCCGAATCTGAACTGACTTTAAATAAACCTCCTAAATATCTGCGCATGTCTGTGTGGTGATCTCTATCAGATCTGGGTTTCATTTGCAAAGCTCTACTTCCTTTCTGAGGCCCAGAGGAATAATGGAGCCTCATTTATCTGCTCTTGACATAACTAGTCCATCCCTCGCTACTCTTATACTCTTTTCTCACTTATTCATAAATAATGAGATGCAGGCATTAATATTTGATTGGCTTGCATGGGAAATAAGCCTTAATGACATATACATATGTGAACATATATATTTGTATTGTACCTTCAGGGCGTGATTGAAACGATAACGGTGCACTCACACGGGGCGTCAGCGTCAACGCTTCCCGTTGACTTTGAATGGGTGACGTCAAGCGTTGCCGAA
>JAUMHR010000059.1:3475552-3489760 GCA_032361145.1 Enteromius fasciolatus
CCATGTCTGGTTACAAAAATCTCGGTTACCAAAAATTATTTAAGGTAGCCTTTGTATTAGCTTTTTTTTTCTATACATCAGTTGTTTGGTTGCTAATATATTTTTTTGTCCGTTCAACAGCTAAATTAAATTCCTGCAGCTCTGAAACAACCTGAGATGGGTAAATGAACACTGAACTTTTATTTTTTGTGAACTATCCTACCTTTTGAGGACATACTCTTGTGTGCAACAGGCAGTTCTAATATCTGACAGCAGGGGTGCTCTCGAGTGCAATCTCACACATTGCAGTGTCCGAGAAGGGCTGTGCATCTCAATATCAACAAATGGGCTGTAGGCCAGTACAGACAGGAACTCAGCCATCTCCCGTATACTGTATGTGATGACCTACCGGCGTGTGCTGTCGGGTCTACGGCAGGCCCCCTGTCAGATGAGAAAAGATCTCTTTTCTCTGGGTCCCTCCTGCTCTCTCAGACCGGGAAGCTGGCCTTTCTAGTCGCTCTGCAGGAAGGGAGTTCCTGGCTAAGGGGAAAGAGTCCTGGTTAAGAGTAAGTGTCTGTCCTGGGGACACCACTGCTGTGTGAATCCCCTATTGTTCTCTTTGACACCCGTCTCTGTTTCCTCTGCAATAAATCTGCCCCTTCGGCCCTGGAACGTCCCTGTGCTGCCCCCCTATTGTCTCTCAAAGGAAACCTGCGCAAAAGTGAGGCCTGGCTACGTCTTCACTCCATCCAGAGGCCACAGGGCCAGCAGAAGAAAGCAGACAGGAGGGAAGATCTGCAGATGTGTGCAAGAGCAACAGCGATTCTTTACATTTGTGTGCTGCGATAACAAAAAGAGCAGCTTTTAATCTCACTAGCGTCATTCCAGCCCGTCTGACTTTATTAATTCTGTGTGAACATAACAGGAAAAATGCTTCATGCTTTTGCGAAAAGAATTCTTGAAAGATGCATTTACTTAACAAGTAAAATGACTTTAGATATTAAGTCTTGTGTTTAAATAGATAAATAAAATCTTATATATATATTATTATTTGTTTTTTGTTAAAATCATAAGAATGACAAATTAATCTAATTGTTTGGCCTGTTCTATTTTCTGTGCAATTGCATTAACCCAACTAGTGTGTCGATTCAAACTAAATCAGGATATTAGGATATAATAGGATATTTTTTTAGAAAAGAAAATTAAGAGAGAGAAAATGACAAGTGCAAATCAATCCATTATAAACAATTTACTGCCATTAAATGAATAACACATAATAAAAAGTAACAGCGTTCTGATGTAATATAATGTCACTAAATGCTTGATCCAATCACAGCTCTGGAAACCATCAGCAGGGGTCATCCATCATGTTACGTTCGGAGTCCTTCTGTTGTATCAGGGTCACAATGAATCATAAACAAACATACTGGATATCAACCATCAACCGGTAATGTGTGCAGTAGCTACACAGAAAATAATTAACTTCATTGTCCACTCATCTGTGACGTCCTCCAAAAGAAAGTTCAAATAATCTGCAGCAGATGAAAAAAGAGAAGCTGGTCAGCAGAAGCATCATTACACTCACTATTTCACTGATTAAAGCTCCAATATTTGTACACGTGTTTATTTTAGTTGGGAAATCTGGTAAACGCGTGTAAGGTTTGCAGTTTTGCACATGTGAAAACAGACTCCACTTTGGTAATAGAAAAAAATAAATTATGTTTAAAGTTTTGTTTAATTACATCATTAAACAGTGTTTAATTTTTTTTTTTTTTTTAAATAAATGTGTTTTTTTTATCCCAGAGATGACTGTAATACAGCTTGGTCCCCACAAAAGTATAAACACTGTTATTTAATTTTAAAACATAACTTGTTTGAGCTTCAGCATAGCAACAGCAGCTTAACCAATGGCATGGTCTGGGGCGGAGCCATTAGTTTTTCTGACCAATGGAAGATGGGGGAGTCTCCACTCTTTTGTTATTGTTGCATCTCTTTAGTTTAGTTTTTCTAATTGTGAAACAGCGCGCCAGGCCAGTGCTGCCATCTTGTGGAAAAAATGATTAGTGCAAAACCAAGTCAGCTGGGTGGTGCTATGTTATGTAGTATAATTGTTCTGGTTTGAATCTATTCTAATTATTCTAACAGGCACGCTGTAAGCTGACCCTCAAAGAATACTTTTGGCTTTATGTTATCACGCACACTTTGTACGCATAGGTCGTGCATGCTCATTGGCTTTGCAGTAATCAGTTGTTCCACAAGGTGGCAGTAGAAAATGAAAATTAAAAAAAAGACAGAACAACAACAAAACAGCGAATACAACAGATGTCTGCATTGACAGTTGTGTGAGAGGGTTATGAGATAGCAGAAAGAGTGCTTTTTAGCACAGACTCAAAGATGTAGCATGAGTGCATGATCAGACTGTGTTTGTGTACGCCTCTAATGGACTATATGGAAAGGCTATGCATAATACTTTGAAAATGCTACAGCAAAAACCTGTTAAACAATTAACGGTAAGTTCCTGTAAAACTTTATGTTCCCAGAATTCTTTTCATTGCATTTAAAATTTTGCTTGAATTTGATGGATTTTCTTTGAAGTAATTGTTTCTTTTTAGTTTTTTTCTGATAAGTGATAAGTGTTTATTAGGGTTGTATGTTACATGTAATGTTGTTAAATGAATGTTTATTGCATATTTGAGTTTAATAAGTCTCACCATGATGGTGTTTAGAGTTTGTGTGAATTACTCTGAGCTCTTTTAGATATGTTCATATGTGAAAGCTGCTTGTGATGGACTGTGGTTCATCATGTGACTTTCTCATCACCTGCAGTGTGGGCTTATCAGTGTTTAACAAAGATACAAAACAGATTTCAGTACTTTAATAGATTGGTATAAAAACACTATATCATTTAATGGAATTATGGTATTTAACTGTACAATCAAAGTTATAATGTAGCTGCTGTTTTTTTTCTGTTAGAAGTCGCAGTTTTTTTACAGCGAATTTTTCTGATTTTTTGTACCGTGAACTTTGGCCTTTAGTGGCAAAGAAATTTGAATTTTCGCCTCAAAATATATGTTAATTCCTTGTTTTTAGGTGCCTCCCAAATCGTGTGATTATGTGCTTAAGTATTGCACATTGTTTTGTAGTATAACTACAAGTAGTATGTTCACGCGAAAAATTCCAAAAAGAATATGTGCGATTTCTGCATTTAATTAACCATAAAAAGTAATGTTGGGCACATCATACAGCATTAATTGCATACAACCATTTTGTACATATTTTATGAGGTGGTTATGATTTGTCTAAACTCCAGTGAAATCATATATATTTGTACAATATTTGTATAGATTTGTCACCACCTCGTAGAATATGTACAAACTGCATTGGAGAGAGGCTATCCAACACCTTAATCCTATTATTAATGACAAAATATCTTTATTTGTAATTTATACGCTACATGGTTGCATGCCTAAATACATACATACAAGTCTGTCAACTTTATTCTCAATATCTGAAATGCTAATAAAACAACTCTTTATATCACATAAACAATATTGAGCAGTCTTGTAATTGACACAGGAATTAAAGTTGTGGAAACTCAGTTGTTCCTCTCAGTTTCTCCAAACGGGACAGGAAAACAAAGTGTGTGTGCAGACGTACAAGAAGCGCGGAAGAAAGCACAGAATTTATGGCATTCCTCAGGGCATGTAACAAACCACAGGAAGGTGTGAACAGCACGCCAGTTCCGATCCGCTCGCTGCCTATGAATGGGACACCGCCGTCCACGGTCACTGCAGGAACCCTTGACGTGTCTTGACATTTGCCTGTCAATTCCAGTGGCTTAGTGGGTGGCGCTGGAGAAAGATTGTCCTATTTGACAGCAGCTATTTTGCTAATCCAAAACAACAGCTGTAAGGTAAAAATGAGCAAGATGGGGGCTTGGAAGGGTAGGGAAAATTAAATCCTCATGTTGTTGAACAGAGATGGAAAATAGCACTCCACATAAAAATGGATTTTGGTGGTGGTGGGGGGGGGGGTTGGTGACAGACTTTTCTCAGCTTGTCTACGAAAGAGGTGTAGCTCTGGGCCAATGACCACACGGAAACGAGGGTGAAGTTAGCGGGGTTCATACGGTCTCTGAGGAGCAGGAGAGGGCCGCGGTGGGGCGGCACATATTAGCATCTACACGGGAGACTGTCATAGGACAGGTGAAAATAATTACTACTACTAGCGCAGAGAAGCTCATTACACATCTGGTTGAGTTTTGGGGGAAACTAGTGTAGGGGTGGTCCTCTCACAACAAGGAGAATACCCTGTTAGCACAACACACTGCTAAACGTCCGCCCCCGGTACGCAAACCTAGTCTTCTGAACGTGGGTTCTGCTGATTCTGTGGGTTGATCCAAAAACGCCTTTCAATTGAGCTATACTAATCAATGGAATGCCTGTAAAACTGATTCATTAGCCTTCATCAGGATACAGAAGGGACTGTGCCAGTGCGAAACCACAGATGTACATCCTTGAGACAGACCAAGCTGCCAAAATTGATAAATCGGTTTTCGAGATGTTCCCTTGGTGACAGTATTGGCAGATCCCAGAAGGGTTTCCTGTGTGGAAGTGCATACATTTCAGCTCGAGAGTGGAAAGACGAAAGCATGGCTTGTGGCTTCTGCCAAAAAGTAAATTAATAAGCTAGCTGAGGCATCAGCTGAGTGAGCCAGTGTTGTCAAGCACAGATCTCGAATTCATTAGCCTGTCGATAGAGCCATTTGACAAAATGATCCTCTATAAAGCAACTCTTTCTTTTAGACGGGATCAGCCTGTGATGTTAAAACGGTTAATACAACCAGGACATGTAAATACAGGATTTTCAAAAGAAATGTGAGTAGTACTTTCCCATTCAACTCTCCGCCCCAATGCTAAGGTGTTTTGGATGCATTGCATTGTTGAATAATGGCCAATGTCATATAATGGTCTCTAAAAATGACTTGTGGTCCCTATGTATGTCATATCCATCTGAGAATATTATAGGAATTTATTATAAGAAAAAAAACAAAGCTAAGCTTAGTGTCAAATAAAAAAATGATTAATTTCTCTAATATTTCCCACAAGAAATAGTGAGTTTAGATATTTGTCTAGCCTTTTTTGTGACATTTTCAAACAGGCACTTTCTTTTTAAATGTCTGTCTTTCTTCATCTTGGAATTCCTATTCCATAATTTTCTGTCATGTTTTCCTTTTTCATTCATGGTGCCTTTTTTGGTAAAACAGTATTTCCAAAGAAGTTCTTGTTTATGAGATCAGTTTGCCCCAAAATGAAAAGTCCTTACTATTTATTCAACTTTATGTCGTTCCAAATTTTCTTTTCTTCTTCTGTGAACAGCAAAATAAGATAGTCTTTTTGCCCATACAGCGTAGATCAGACCCTATTGACTTTTATTGTATAGACAAACATTTTTTAAAAGTATTTTTGGGTTGAAAACTGCTTTTTGTTTTGGGGATTGCATTTTGGGGTCCTTATTGGAAAATAATGACTGAAATAGGACACTCGTAGTACTGTGGTTTTGTCAGAATCATCAGGCTTGACCATCTCATGGGGTCTTTGAAGATGTGACCATTCAGTGGTGATTGCACAGACCTGGTTTCCTTGGCGACCAACACAAAGTAACGCATGCATCTTGGACGTAAGTAGCAACAGATGCTGCGCTGACCTCAGCCACTTCCTGGAAACACAAATTTGTCAAAATACGAAAAATAAAGCAGCTAGATTAATGCAGAAGGTCCTTCATTCACTGCTGGAGAGGAGTCAAAATTGTGTTGTAGTACTCTGTGGTTTTACTGGATGTATACAAAACAGTCCGTGTGAGATGAACAATTGAAGATGGACGAAAATATCAAATTCAAATAACTGTTTGGACAGAGTACTGAGTGAATATAGATGCGTAGGAGCCAAAAAGCTTGCCGGTTCCACCGATCAAGTGATTCTTTTTTAACCAAAACCCTTTGAAGTCGTTATAGATATTTATCAAATTATGATTTCTTTGGCCTGGGAGTAAGTTTACTCTCATGTGAAGCAACACGTGCACAAGCGCAGCAGCTGGACGTCCCCTGCAAAACCCGGAACACCTAGTTGAAATTTCCCTCTTGATTTTTGTCTTGAAAACATCTTGCAGGCCTTCGAACTTAATTGTAGTCAAATTTCCTCGCCACGTCATGTCGATGGCAGACGCTGCATACTTGCTGAGTCCATGTGGCTGCGGTCCAGGGCAGTTTGCGATGGTGATAACGGCACACTTTGATGAGAGCACTCCAGTCCTGTGGCGTAATGCCTCCATCTCGCTGCCCTGGCCACGGCGGGGGGAAGCAATCACAGTATCACAGGAAAACTCTGACCGCATGATATCACCTTCAAAATGGAGGAAACACGCACCGCCACACTCACATGTGATCAATTATTTCGCAAAAACTTATGCAGGGAATTTCAGCCATTAGCTCCAAAGTGGGATCGTGGCCAGGGTAATGGCGGCTCCCAGAATAAACACATTTGGGTAATAGGTCACAAGGAACAGACTTGCCTAGAAGGTAGTTGTCGTTTTAAAATGGTTACATGTCTGAGCGTGTGTCGGAGTTCGAATTTAGGCCGTGGTAAATGCCATAGGCCAGCAGGGCTTCCAGTATCCTGATTGCCGCTGACCTTTTTGGCTCGTACAATTGAGATATCACAACAAACGCAGTGCCATCTCCATCCACTCAGAGATGAACGACGAAACTTCTCAGCAGCTGCGTGACGCGTTTCCAACTCTCGGACGGTTGTAGGCTCATCCTGTTGTTGTGTTTATTCATGCAGGGCGGCCATAGAGCCCAGAAGGTCTCGTTTCTCAGGCGCAAGTCAACTCTCTACAGAGCTGATATCAAAATAGTTTAAAAAGAAATCGTCTGATAGCTCCCAGCGAGCGAACCCACCAAATGCTTCCAGATTCCTCGGCTCTGACAGTATAAACAACAGCACACTGGGAACGAGCTTGCACACTGTGAACTTGCCATAGTAAGACTAGAAGTCAGCACAAGAGCAATGAGGGTGCAGATTTGGCGAAGCCACATTCCAGACCAGCGTTTGCCTGTTCTGAAGGAGAGACCAAGCTGATTTGATGATTTTCCAAAGGTATGTTGCACGGTGGGTGGCTTTACTCGAGAGGATGCATTTCAAGGTCTTTTGTGGGTGGCAACCCTAGTACTCGGAGCTCAAAGAAAGCATGCAGTCCACTTTGTTATTATGCAAAAAAAAAAATTTAATTGCAAAAGAGCTACTTCAGATCTTTCGTAATAAGGTAATGGACCTCTACTGATTACAGGCAAGGGTGACTCATTAAAACGGACATCACCACTTATTTAAGTTGCTCAGTAGTATTCATGTGTTAACTTGAGAACTGTGTCAGTCATTCTGTAGCTAATTCTGTGGTATCATTTCATATTGCCAGTTAAACTAAGCCTGGCTTGCATAAAAGTGGTCCATTGAGGTTTGTCAGGAGGAGGCTTGGGATGCAGGGCTCGGAAACCATTCCACATGCATTGTGACATGCAGCGCTTTACGGATTATCGTTGTCTGGATTTAGAGTCAGAACAAACATGTCAAAAATGTATGGAAAGAATAATTTTCGAGATTTATTCAAGTACACAAATCTGGAAAGATAAAGAGACTAATGTCAAATGGAAAAAAAAACAACAAGCTTCTGTATTTTTGTTGTGTTTAGAAAAATGACTTGTATATGGCGTACTAATTTTGACTTGAGTGACACTGGCATACCAAACAAATCTGTTATTGAAATGTTTCATATTATTTAAAGAAAATCCCATGACCTCTTTACTAAAAAGAATACATGTCTGCATGTGGCATTTAAAGATTCCTGAGTGTCACTGCAAAATAAATGCCTCCGTATTCCTAACCAGGTGTTGTACTCGTCTCAGGCCTAGATGGACACCGCCGAACAAGGGCCTCAGAGGTGAAGGCCAAGGATAAGCAGGAACTTTCCACCATTTTCTCTCCCCTTATTTATTTTTGTCTGTGTTGTTTTCTCAGTATTGCAATGCATCACTTGACATTACCCAAGCAAGTTTGAGCTGCAGAGTATCAGCTGAAAGCAATTTCGTACCGAGCGCAGCTGCCAGGCGGATAAGACTCTCCCTCTTTCGTTTACTTTGAAATGCTGCTTTTTTTTAAATCCAAAATACACAAGGCAGCCAAATTGCTGACATGTGTGCGAAGAGCAGTGAAATCCTGCATTCTTTCATGCCCCTCTATGCAAAACTCCCCATTGTTTATTTAAAGAACACAGAACACTTTAGCACTATTAAGAAACATGTCATATAGTAAACTAAAGGTTTCCTCCCAGGAAAAATCCTCTGCCGTTTATTTTTCTTCGCAAAAAGTTATTTTACTTTCTATTCGCAAACTCACCGCATACACAATTAAAGCTATGGTGGTTGTAATTGAGTTGTGTACGGCTGGACACTAACAGGCAAGGCAAACGTGGAAGTGAGGTGCTTATTTGTGTTCAGGAAGTTGGACGGGTGGACTGGACTCCATCTCTCACTCACATCACATCACATCAATGTTCACACATAACACCGCGTGGTTGCCTGGCATGAGCTGAGGACTCGCTTTCAAGGTGCGGTTCAGCTACTGTCTTTGCCGCTCACGTCCACAAATTGGTCCTCGAAAGTGTTGCTGAAGGTACACTGTAAAAAAAAAAAAATTAAAATATACGGTAAAAAAACTGGCAGCTGTGGTTGCCGGAATTCGACCGTAAAAAATTAAGGTAATAACATTTAGGTTTTACAGTTTTAAGTTGATTTTACAGTTAAATACCGTGATTTCATTAACTGATATAATGTTAATATATCAACTTATTAAAGCACTCAAACACCATCATGGTGAGACTCATTAAACTGAAATATGCAATAAACATTTATTTAACAACATTACATGTAACATACAACCCTAATAAACATAACTGATAAGAAGAAACAGTTATTTCCAAGAAAAACCATCAAATTCAAACATAAAATGCAGGGAATGTCAGTTTTTCCCTGTAAATTTTACAGGAATTAACCATTTAACAGCTTTTTCACAGACCATTAAAATCATGGTCAATTTTTACAGTGTAATGATCGAAAAGTAGTTCGACCTAGAACATGAAAGTAGGTGGGATCTATGGTCAAAGCGATGCAGAAACACATGCATATTAAGTGTGTTCGAGTTAAAGTGGTACGCCTCATCAGTATTTGATAACGAAACACCTCAAGAGCATTTTGAACGCATAAGGAACCGTCTGTATGTTACTTCGATATCATACAACGATCAATCTGCACATGTAAACAAAAAACAGAGATATTTTAGGCAATATAGAAACCCTGGGAAGGACGTATTTGCGAAATCAGCACATATGATCACATAATAACTAAACTCCAATAACTAATAAAATAAGCGTATAAACCAGGGCTGGCAATTTAACATGGTAATTTAATACAATTACTCACTTTAAATAAAAAATCACAGACCCACTGCACTTACCAGGGTGGTGTACCATTCAGAATTCAACTGAGTAACAGACAGGAAGCAGAACGGCTGTTTCAGTTTGAATGCAAGGAATCATGGTTGGGCCTCATGAAGGGTGTTGGGGAGGATTGTGTGCGTTCGCCCCCAACCATTCATTAGAGATATTCCTGTAAGAAAGTTGAATTCAAAATTAAATCAAGAAATTAATATTAAGATTCTTCTGTCAAATTGTCACAACACTTTATTTCGATGGTCCACTTTAGAAATTCAAAGTGGTAAGTAACTTTGCAACTACATGTCAGCTAGCATCTTAGTAGACTGTGTGCTTAATATCTTCTAACATGAGTCCACAACATACATACGATGAGAAGAATATGTTAACTTATACTGACCCTAAATCTACCCAAACAGTCTACTCTGAGAGTTAGTAGACATGTATAAATGAATGAGAATTAGTTGACATGTAGCTACAAAGTTACTTAAAGTTAGTAGAATGTCTAAAGTGGACTATCATAAGAAAGTGTAACCTAATTCTTAATTTCTAAATTTTCAGTACCTACCCTAATGGTACAGTAGCTGTCCCTTAAACATGAATTTGTGTCAAGTAAATGTTCATTTAGTTTCAGCAATTATGTCTATGAAAACCCCATAAGTTTCGACCACCATTTACAAGACAAGCTCTGTTAGCTGTTGATCTCTCTAAGATCTGTTGTCATTCGGCGCTAATCTAAATAGCTGGTGGAAGTGGAAAGGCCAGAAAGGTCACGGTAAACAAGAATGATGTCATGAGAGCCGGTGAATATGGTTGTAATCATGTCAAAAGCACTGACCTTTACATTGAGTGACAAAACTGAATTGGATTCGGGATCCTTCTACCAGCTAAACACTTCCAGCCTTCCTGTCACTGAATGAGGTCTGCGGTGTAAATATAATCTGAACCTTTAACACACCGACGCACAGCACCGAGCACGAACTGATCCTCACATCCTTCTTTTGATTTCCAGGATGGCTGAGCGTATCCATCACAAACAGAGGAATTCTGACTTCATTACAGTGTGCAGAGGTCTCTCTAGACAATGCACTGGACAGTTCCGATGCTTTCGCATCCTCAAGACTATTGTGTCGTCCAACCAGTGACTAAGCTCTCAACTTCCCTGGATTAGATCTCATTCCCAGTGAGCAGCTGCAGCCGTGTGGCTTTCAGCAGTAAACAGGATTCTTCCGACCCACACTATCCTGTGGTTACCTGGAACAAACACACCTCCTTTTATGAGCGCTTTGACTCGTGGCTTTAGTTGGACGTCCGGGCGGCACACAGAAACATTCTGCTGAATGAAACAACCACTAAATAATGTCGCTGCGCCAATGCAGCTGGAAAACTCCACATGACATGGCGGTTAGACCGTATGATTCAATAAAACCTGGAAGTTTAGGGAAGACGCGGAAAAGAAAAAAAAGGGGACAGGTACATGAAAAGGTTAAAAAATAAGACTCTTCATGGAGTGCCTTACAGGTTCATAAAAGAGCAGCAAAGTAGGTGTTCAGTGAAGAACGCAAATTACAGTATGGTTCACTGCCGGTCTAGATGGTTGACCTGCATGGTCTGTCTGGTGATACTGGTTAACCAAAAAACTTTGGATTGCTCAGACAAGACCATCATCCAGCACTACCCAGGTGCAAAACAAGTGCACTTCCATAATCTCCTTAAAGTGCCTAATTTGACACTAATTTTCTACCTAATATACTAAAAATTATTCTTTAGTAGTTTTAAAAATAAACGTACTGACTACTATGTACTTACATTTATCAATCATTTTGGCACATATTGGGAACTAATACTAAATACTAAAATGTCATTATATGTATAAAGTGCATTTTAGTTCATATTCATGGTGTCTCAAAATAGCACAATTGAGTACGCTCTTAATTTTATCTTAAAAAGTAAGCTTACTAAAGAATATTTTTTGTATATTAAGTACAAAATGATTCTGTGAAAATAGGAAGTGTACTTGTTTTTCACCTGTACATCAGCTTCAGGGTTGAACTTGCAGGACAATTAACAAACAGTAGGAAAGTGACCAAAAGCAAACTTACTTGTAAAAACAAACATACTTGTAGTTAAAGAGATGTATTGGAGATGAAATGGACATTAGAAGGTGAAGGGTTTGGGACTCCCTCAGCTCAGAAGCGTGTGGATCAGATCCAGGCTTGGAGTGGGAGGTGGTCCGCAGTGACTGATGGCCTACCACGGCCAGAGAAACTCGAGTTGCAGGGAAAGCTTAACACACCTTGACATCCATTGGAAACTCAAGACCGGCTCGGAGCAGAGTCAGATACGTACCACCAAAGCAGCTCGGCCGCTCAGCACAGCTTTTAACTCGATCTGTTTAGATGAGCGCACAGAAAAAGAATGTCTCCATCCTGCACCTCCTCCCCTTCACCGCTCGCTCCAAAAGCCCTGAAACCACATACACAAATGCATTAAAATGACATGTAGGCAGATACGTATGGGAAATGAGCAACTGCCTTCAAGGAGCATTCAGCGCAGTGCCAACAAGTGAGCCGACATGAGATCGTGCTGTATACGTTTGCTTGGGAGCAACAAATATAGGCTGCTGCCTACAAGACGTGCCAAGATGTTTGGAGAAATCAAGGAAATAGCCCTACAGGAACATGTCAGTATAGAAAGACAGCAAATAGTTTGAGTAAAAAAAAAAACTGTAGAGGTCTGTTTGATGAACGCATGCATTGGCTGGAGAGCTTATGGCTATGATGTAACTCTATCTTAGTAAGAAAAGGAAAAATCAAAGATGGAAAGATAGTCCAAGGGATAATCTCGGGAATACAGATCATTTAATTGCAATGCATCTAAAAAAGGTCGTAGGTACTCTCCCTCAAATAATTCCAAAACTGTAAGCTTTTATTATTTATTTATTACATAGACTACTTGCCTTTTGTTTTTTAGCGACACGGTCACTACGAGAATAATTTTCAAAACTTCCCCTTTTATGTGTTTCTCCATGAAAGTGATGACTAGAAGTAAAATTTTGACTGAACTATCCCCTGAACGTCTCAGTTCATCCTCGGCCAAGTCTTGCCCGGAGATTCTGTGATTATTCTCCCTTCATTGAGCGAAACCAATGAATCGAGGTTGAAGTTTCAACAAACAATGCCATATATAACACTGTCCTTCTGTCAAGAAATGAGGGTAAGGAGTGAGAGAGGAAAAAGAGAGAGAGAGAAAAGGATTTGGAGCTTGCACGAACGCTGCGGCCAGGGCTGTAAATAGTCCTGAAAGCTGTATCTCAGAAGGAGAAATGGGAGGCTGGTCACGAGCCAACACAAACACAGGCCTGGCCCAAGAGGATCTGCACCGCTGGGCCCGTTTTCCTCCTTTTCAAATCCAGAGCCCCATGCCCTCATCAGCTGCCCTCCTCCACATCCCCTCGCAGCTGTCAACAGCTGGGTCTGTCATTCACTGGAACCTCTTTTAATGAGCAATCAATCACTCCGCTATTTGTTTATCTATCTATATACAATATGAAGTCAAGTATGGAGCCTCCAGCCAGGCTTGTTGCATTCAAAGCACGCGTACGCTCCAGAGGACGCGGCGAAATTGCCATGTACAAACGGTTATGTTGCCACAGGCATACGGTGGATGGAGCTCTGCAATTAATCTTTGGAAAAGCGTGGAGACACCTGCAGGCAGGCCGTGATGCGTTTAGACGTCGCGTGTCATCACGTACTTCAGTAACGGTTTGTGACGCACTGACACTTTTTGAAAACTTTAACTTCTGCCCAGCGCAATATCGCATTATGCAGCCAATTCAGAAAATAAACAAGTGTTCATGCGCTGACACCTTTCAATTTCAACATGCGCCAGAGTAACGGTTATTGCGAGAGCGAACGTTTGATACACGAGCTGAAGTAGAGCGTTTCTTCCATTGCTCGCTCAGGTGTGGTCAGGACGGGACGCACGTGTGCTGTCTTGTCTCGGTTTTGGCTTGTGAAAAGAGGGGCTAAATGGATAGCTCCGGCAAAGCTATAACGAGCCTTTTCAAAACAGAAAAGCCACTTCACACGTCGCTTGGAATGCAAAGAGCGAAGTGGCCATTAGTTATCAGATGTCTGAGAGCGTCTGTCATGAAAGGATATGCTGGAAATATGCTAAATCACCGCGGGAGGTCCAAGGATGGTGCGTGTGTCAAAAGCTCGGTGGAATCTCATCAGCTTTCACAACAACATCAAACTTATTTTACATTTAAAACCCTTCTCATTCTAGCCACCATCATTTTGTACAATGTGTATCCATCCATGGAGTATAAGAGTGGGTAATGATCTCACACATGCCACCTAAACATACAAATTCTGTCATCCATTAAATTATAAAGAGTGGTGACTAAAACTATGAAAGGATATCATAAAAAGTGTTATTAACTTAGTATGATAAGAGCAGATTTGTGTTCTGATGATTTACCAGTTTAGGAACATGGCTTAAGAGTTACCAGACTACTTATGAGCAATTTCTTAGATATAGAGCTTCACACATGACATGTGAGGAAAACTGTATATTAAAGTGCCTCTATTATGCCTTTTCAAATATGATCTTTCATGCAGTGTTTCATGTAGCTGTATGTGAACATAAACTATCTGCAAAGTTGTGACGCTGACAGTGCAC
>JAUMHR010000059.1:3496425-3520268 GCA_032361145.1 Enteromius fasciolatus
GCTGATTTCATTTACACTGTAAATAGCATCTACGGAAGAGAATTGTTCTCACAGCGCTGTTCAGTGCTCGCGAGACAAGCTGCGGGCCAGGTGTTTGAAATTCATTCACTGCTGTATTTGGGCCGCGTCGGCTCTTTGGACACCCCTGCCATAGATGCTATTTACAGTGTAAATGAGATCAGCCCATTTTTATAGATGTGCCACTAAATAAAAATAGCCATTTTATTTACGTTATGTAAAAGTCGCAAATCTTTTCCAAAACAAGTCTTTTGTTCTGCACTTTTACTTCTCAAAATATGTAATGACTTTATTCTCGTTATTTAGCGAGTTTATTCTTAACATTTTATTTCGACTTTTTTCTCATAATTTAACGATAATTTAATCTCGAAATGATGTACATTTTTTTTATTATCGCTTGGCCCTAATCCTCTACCGTAGGCGTGTAACCTTTTGTGTTGCAGAGATTATGAATGATACCTTGCAGCTTGTTGAGGAGAGGTGAGCTGGAATACATCAAATAATGTTTTGTGCCAAAGTTGTGCCCAATACACAGTCTGGATGAGTCTACACTAGTAGCCAAATGTTACAGCTGGTCTGAAGATTTTGGCCTTAGACTATGATTCCATCCTACAGTTTACAGTACCTCCAAGTCCAGCTGCAATCTGAACAAGGCATACCGGCATCTACCCACATGAGTCAAAATGCATTTTAATTTTTTTTTTTTTTTTTTGAGCAAACAACTACGGCAGCTCCTTTACATCTATGGTTGTTTTCAGTGGTCATGCATCTATTATTGAGGTGATGCATGTGTCTGCATGAGCTTGTTTTGTTCAGAATTACTTGTATGATGCTATGAAGCTGATAGTGTATGATGCCTGGTACTTTTAAAACCTGTTCTCTGATTTACAGTTTTAAACTGGTGACTTCCATTAAATGAGTACCTATATTATAGCTAGGGTTCAGAACATTGTAAAGACCGGGGCTCTAGGAGATGGACTTTATTGACTTGGACCAATAAGTAAACTCTTGCATCCCAGTGGCATCTTTCATTCTAAAAATGTATTTAAAAAAATTAATTACATTACCCAAATCTTTCCATAATGACACACCCATTTGTCATTGCACCAGTTTCCTCCATAAGATTCCTGGAGAGAAGGGAAGTATAAGGTTTGTCTGCTATAAAAACATTAGGTGATTCCACTGGTTCCTTCCTGGCTAGAAAAGCTTTGAATGTGAGGGGGGGCGTCAATAAAGCCCCTGTCATTACACGACATTTGTAATGAGCCTTGTCTAGCAGAGGTAGCAGGATTATAGGCTTTAGGGAGTACATAGGGTCTCGGTCGTAGCAAACTACCTGGAGCCCAGCCGGCGTTTAGTTTATGATAGTACTGGAAATCCTGTTTACAACCAGCTTTGTAAGTGAGCGAAGGAGGTTGATACACTCCATTTACAGTAATTAAATGAGATTGACCTGTCAAGACATACTAATGTATATTCAGTACTATTCAGTTTATTTTCATACTTAATGTGACTTTTCTGAGTGGCGACTGCCCATGCAGAACTTTACCGTTGATGTTGTGTGTGGTTATAAGATCACTAAAGTGTTTGGGTGGTTTTAGTGCATTGCTGGTTCAAGTCTTACAGCATTAAGCAGTATATTGCTTTTTCCTATTAAATATTTGGGGATTTGACAGTGATTATTCTTTTCAAGCAGTACTACTTTTGTCTTATTTCTTGGTAACACAACTTCACGTGAGCCAGCTCTACTGCCATATGGTTTGCAGTGGTTTCTTGCTTCTGTGATAATTGCTAAAGGTTCATGTTCTGAAATCCCTTCGCCAATGAAAACAGCCCAGGCCTGTCACTGGTTTAAGTTAATATCAAACCTTGTCAGGATATGATCATCCAGCTGTTGAGGATACACACACTCAGCTCCTCGAGCCTTCGAAAAATCTCAGATGATCAGAGATTCAAAGCCGTTAATAAAAAGTGTGCAGCTGTGGAAGGAAATACTTTTCCTTTTGATTGTATTTTAAGGATTAAGATAAACACCTCCTAACAAGGTACAATTACCGCTTCCTTTCTGACTCCTGGGCTTTGATCGCAGAAGACTGTTTTTATTTTATATTTGTTAGGCCACCTGAGTGAGGGCTCAACATGAGCATGAAGACAGCAGGGTTGGCTGACACTATTACTAGAAACATAGAAATATGTTGTGTTGTGCCACTGCAAAAAAAAAAAATCAAATGTTGTGAAAGTAAAATAAACTGCATGGAGTACTTTCTCATGAATAAAAAAAATACTACCATATAAACAAAACAGATGCAGACAAAAGACAAGAAAAAAACTGATAAGGGGAAAATCAGAATTTAAAAAAGCCAAGAAAAAGAAACTAAACATTAGTAATGAAAACAAATTGATGGTTATATGGGTTATGGGAAATCAAGGAGATGAATTTCAGTAACGTATGAGGGCTAAGACACTTCTTTAAACAGCATTCCCACAATGAATGTGCAATTGTGAATGACTTATGAAAGACTATTCCAGTCATTTGTGGTTACTGGACAAGGATTTAAAAAAATAATAATAATTTTATTGTAATTGCACTCAAAATATGTTATAGAATAAAAACTTCTCTGACTGAAAAACATAATTTCAACATTCCTTGGTATTTTTCCATAACCTTGGGACCCCTGTCCAGACATAGGCACCATAAGGACTTGTACTGTTTATGAAATCGTGAATTGACCCAAAGATATCAAGAAGACAGAAATGAATTGAGATTTGCGGCTTGTTAACAAATACCTAATTTTCAATAATATTTTGGCCTGTTTTGTTGTGGTGCTATTCTCACTGCTGTGTTCAAGTCAAGTCAAGCTTTATTGTCATTCAGCTACATGTGTGGACATACAGTGGAATGAAATGTTGTGTCTTGCAGGACCAGCACCGGACGTCCATATTACACCAGACTGACGTTGGACAGATGTTGCATTTTGGTTAAAAATGAAAATCAGGTTGACGTCAGTATTTGACATTGACTTAATGTTGGATTTTGGTTACACAACCCAAAAACAACAAAATATCAACATCAGGTGGCGTCGGTATTAGACGTTGAATTTTTTGCAACTATAACACTATATAGGCTATATAACAACTATACATACACATAACCTAAGACAGACTATAAAAGTAGTTTATATGATATAGCCTATATTCATATTACAAACAAAAGCATTGCTTTTGTAAGCTTTTAGTGGACATACAGACTTACCTGTTCAATCCGAAACACTACCGTCATGTAAATCGCCCGATAAAAGTATAATTTACAGACCCTTTCAGCCCTCGACGAATGATAGGGAGGATGATTTATTTGCTGTAGGTTTGATGCAAGTGACACGTGTGCTCTGAAATAGGATTGTATTAGCCTATGAATTTAGCAAGTGCATGAATGCAAGGCAAACAATAAGTACCGAGGTGCTAATTTCGTGCAAATATAACCGTGCGAACTCAGTCCATTTACCAAAACCCGTTTACCGAGACGTAATTGCAGACCGACCTTGTCCATCAGTCATTGGTTAAAGCGTCCGCGGAGGTATTAATTGGCTTAAAATAGTGATGAAATGTTCCTCTCGAGTGTGACCTGCATGTGGAGAGCGTGAGGTGGGAGCGACTGAATGAAGTGAGACGTTAGCATGCAGCTGTCGCAGAATGGACCGGTCGCGTGCTGGAAAAGTCTCAATTGCCGCGCGCGGGAGCCAGGTAGAAGTGGCGGGAGGCGCGTGGAGAGGCCGTTTAGGGCCATCGCGTGCAATTACCGACAATCAGAGGAGAGCTTAAGACCTGTTCTCAACAATGGGCCCAGTTCGCCACGTTCATGGGGGTGAGCGCTCAAGTGCGTGCAGCTGCGCGCTCACATTCAGCACCAGCAGCAGAACTACCTCGCGCTCCGCAATTAGCAACTCCTTTCAGTTTTAACCATTTAAAAAAGCAGTATATTATCCACTGTTTTTGGTTGCGGAATCATCTCTGGGAAGGCGAAGAAAAAAAGGGAGTGATTGATTGTCGCGTGAAGTAGGCTGCTGAGAGCGAATTTTCATAATTGTTGTCTTAATCCCGCACGTAAAAAATGTAAATTGCCTTTAACCGCATATGAATGAGTTTGACACATGCCTTTTGGAGCTCGATTTTTGACCAAACAATCAGAAGAGGGAAAAAATATCACGTATCTCATCAGCCTTCCTGCTTTTATTATAAATCTAGAAAGCGTTTTTTCTTTTTATCAGAATGACTGAAATATGTATTATCTGTCTTTGTAGACGACCAAGAACACGATTGGATTGTGCAGACCTGCAGGAAGAGCTGGGATGAGTTCATTGGCCGCTGTCCAAGAGAGGAGAAGTGAGGATACTCTCACACAGACAGCCCATTGTTTACCTGAATGATACATCGATGCAGCATTGTGACGTTAATTCGTTAATAAAATTTAAAAATAAAATGTTTGGAAAATCATTTCAAAATTTGTGATCACCACCTACACTGACATAGTAAAAACCGCAACCCAGAGAAATTGCATAATGTGAATGCATGGTTAATGGAAAACTATACGTTTGCATTAAATAATATAAATGCAAAAGCTATATTAAAATATATTCTATATTGAGCAGCTTTGTAAAAATGTGTATTATGTAGCTACTATATGGGCTTTTTTCTTCTTCTTCTTCTTCTTATTATTATTCCTAGAAGTGAAAGAGTCCATAACTGAACAGCTACACAACATTTATATCATTAAATGAGTTTAGGCTTTAAAAGTCAAACAGTTTATTTATTAAGACAAAACTAGATAATAGTTTTTGAGTATAAACTCTAATACCAAAGTGTTGCATCATTGCTGTATTCTGCCCAAGTAAATGAACAATACTGTAAAGACATTCAACAGCTGAATACAGTGTTCTGTTGATGTGAATGAGTCAGATTCTTGCTCAGCTCAAAGGAAATGTAATGCAAAATCGTCTGCGTTTAAAAAGAAAAAGTGTGTGTGCTGGAGTGAAGAGAGGATAGGCTGGTGAAAGATTATGTCTCGGTGGGTCTTTTGAAACAGAACACGGGATACGAGATCATTCCTGTGATGTGGACTGACAGGGAATTCCTGTATGTGATGGCGGTGGAATCAGTGATGGAGTCATTACTGCACACACTGACCCGTGAAGGGTCTGCCAGCTCCTCCATCAGCCTGTGATTACTTCCTGCTTCACTCGTGCACACAGACCCAACACTGGCCCATGCATTTATACCACATGCAGAAGTTAACCAGGGCTCAGGGCAAAAATTAGGTTAAAAAACATCTTGATATTCTTTTCAAATTATATGTTATCTGTAATATTTGAAATATGTCATGATATCCTATCCTGTCATCATCACCTACAGCAGTACGGTATAGAATCAGCATTTCATGTCATAAAAAATGGTCCTTTCAAAATATATTGTACTAGGAATACCATGGTGCTGAATGAAACATTAATATTTAGCTATACCTTAAAGAAAAACAATCCGAGCTAGCACAAGTATTTAAAAAAAAGGTCAAGAAAATAAAATGCATTTAACACATGTAAAAAGTGCCTTAATAATAATAATAAATATGAAACATATATATATATATATGAATCAAATTTCTAATCACAATTAAAATTACAGATGCCACTATTACATAATCGTTCAAAATGATTATTGTTACGTTATTCTGTGTGCGGAAGATACCATCTTTTCTTTCTACACGTAATCTTAAGGGTTTTCGTTTTTAATTTTACTTTTAGTATAGCATTATAATACTAGGCATATTTTTACCTTTTTATTTAAAGACAAAATTAATCCACATTTTAGGCTTATTACTATGGAAAAGTGCTAAGTTTTTCGGTTGTTTTTAGCTTATTTTCCTCTAAAAAATATGGCATGCGGTTGCAATTAGCTACAATTATGTTGCTATTTACACAGTTATGTAAATTGGGATGATCACAATTTCAGGAGTAATCGACAATTATTCTTGTCACAATCGTGCAGGCCTAATATATATATATATATATATTTATATATGTACACACTCACATTCTTTTTTTTTAGCACATGAAAACATAATTTTAAACAATTTTAAATCATTTTAACATTTTGAAATATTTTTTTATTTAAAAAATGCATTTATTTAAGAAATATGCACAGCCAAAGAAATAGTTAATTATTTTATTTTTATTTTTTTTTTTACAAAACAGACATGTGGAAGAGGGGGAAAGTGCTTACAGGCTACCTGTCTTAATAAATACAAGAATGTAGAGGCCTTGTCCCTCGTTCAGAACACAAGAATGCATGTCTCAAATTTAAGTTACAATTTCAGACTTTTCCCCCGGTTTCAGACATGTACACAGCTCCTCTCTGTTAGTATACAGCGTGTCTGAGGCATGTACGGCACACATGTATGAAGAAAACCATGAAACACAGACACATTCGGCTCCCACATAAAGTCAGGACACTGCTTAAATAAAAATACATTACATGTACATTTTCTTTACATTTCACTCAAGTGCTCTTTTTAGTCTCGGCTCGTCTCTTCCTTTCTATTTTCCGCACAAAACACTTGTTTGTCGTTGACAATCCCTCCTTGATCCTTTCTATTCTTGTTTTAGAAAATGTTCAGAGCACCGAAATCATCTCACACTAAGATCAACGTCTGTAGGTTCATTTTGGATAATAATAAAATGAGGGAAGATATCAAGGGTTTAGACATCTTTTTAAACTAAAGAAATTATGAATTTATTTAATCTAAAAGGAAACAATTTCACTTTTCTAAAACTATCTGCTTTCAAAACAAAATGTTGACAAACTAGAAACAATGTTGCAGTTCTTTTCACAATGAAATAACGGTCCTTTGTGAAATCTGCGGACAAATCAAGACTGCTGGCTTTTTAGGCTGGAGAAAACACATATGCTTTGCATACGCTTGTTAGAACAAGAAAGCAAGGGTTAGTGAACCGAACTGTGGCATCAATTCTGGCTTAGTACTGATTTCAATCGTGGCGTATTTCGGCAAGGAAAAAGAGAGAGAAAAATTGTCTTACCACCTGGTTCTATGCCATCTACTTCCCAATCCACATCTCTTGTGCTTTTGCCTTTTTCAATCTAAATGTTTAACACTGATGCTGGTAACTTTACATTCCTTTTGTTTGCATTCAGAGTGTCCAAACGCTGAACAAGAGTCAGACGAGACTATCAGAAGAGAGGACGCACCGAGTCTTTTACAGTGTGTGCTCCAGTCTTTTGTCCAGAAGTCCAGATCCTGGTCTTGGTGACAAAGTTTTAAATTCACAGGTCACAAGCGCGGCTTTCCTGAACCGAGAGTGACTAGATGCAGGTGAGTAAAATCCTGTCCGATCGAACCAGAGAGGAAACAGTCTCTCTCTCTTTGCGAGTTCAGAGGTCAAGAGCGAGAGGGACCGTGACCCTCTCCTTCGGCCAGATCCGACCTCTGGAGCTCAGGAGGTCAGGGGTCGTTAGCGGCTGAGAGGGAGCTGCGGCAGCGTCATGGCCTGATGAGGGAGGCTCTGCGTGGTGAGCACCGAGAACGGATGACCTGCCAAACCAAAACAAAATAAACACAAGCTAATATGAATCTCTATATAACTGTGGTCCAGAGAACAGCTGCAGCAGTTTGCTTTGAAATAATGTGTTTATCAGTACTGCGGACTAAGTTTGATTGGGAAATAACGCTTTTTTGTGTTTGTGATTTTAAAGCTCCATTTTCAGCATCATTACTCCAGTTTTCAGTGTATTATTCTCATATTATGATTTGCTGGTTCTTTTAAATTGTAAAAATATTTCACAGTATTACTGTACAGTCTTGGTGAGCAGGAGAGACTTCTTTCAAATCCACTTAAATTAATAGTTATTCTGAACTTTTGAGCTTTATTGTGTATTACAGTAAACGTGTTAGATATTATTATTACTGTTTAGATATTATTAGCGATAGCAACGGCAGTGAATAGCAGTTTTCTGGCTGTAATGGCAGACACTCACTTTCGATGTAGCCGTGCAGGGCCACCATACGAGCTCTCTCAGGACTGCCGAAGGGCGAGTAATGCAGCTCGTCGGGCAGCGAGGGGGGCATCCGGGCCTGCGGGTGAGCCTGAGGTGGCCCGCTGTGCTGGGGAGTGTGCTTTTTATGCCTCGCTCGGCAGTTCTGGAACCACACCTATCAAAACACAACCAACTGTCAAGACGAGCCGTCTCATGTCCTGCTTTCAGACAGAAAGGAAGCATTAGGGAAACGTTTGTCACCTGTATGACTCGCCTGCTCAGTCCTGTCATGTCCGCCAGCTTCTGCAGGGTCTGAGCGTCAGGGTTGTTGTCCTGTGCAAACTGTGCCTGCATTACCTGTGCATGCAACAAGAGCCATATTAACAGTAGCTAATTTACTGAGGGGAGAATTCATGCTTTAGAAATAATAAAAAAAAACATGTAATTATTATAGATTCAAATCAAATGGAACAGCATCTGTGTTTTTTGTTGAGCATCATATATCTTATAGCTTATATCTAAGGAGGTTGTGGATATGAGTGAGGTGAAATTCTCATATTTTGTAATGTTTATCAATCATTTTATAACATTTGCATATGAATATTAGTTTTCACTCTGTATCAGCCAAATAATGTCTTTGGAGGATGATATTTGTATGGTTTGATCATCAAATCTCTGTAGTTTCAAAGCTTATAATGCAATGACGACATTGAAAGACGACTTTTTAACTTTTAAGCATAAAAATATTTTAACATGATTTTTCTAAAAAAATGATATATGGGCAATCAAGTAAATCTTACTTGCAGCAAGTATATAAAAACTATTCTTGTGTTTACTTTATGAAATCAGTAAAGCTTTCAAAGCAAAAAAACATGTTTACAATTATCCTGATCGTGCAGATCATTTAGAGTCATTGAAAAATTATGAAAACATTTTTTGTTGTGATAAAGGCAAGAAAGATCCCACAAGGATATTCAGAAAAGAATAAATTTTTATATCTTTACGCACCCCCCAAAGCATTCAAAAATTATATTATACATGTAAAGAAGTTGTTATGTAAAGGCTAAGATATATTTGAGTCAGTAGAGTAGATTATTTGTTGCCTGAATATTTTCCTGAAACGGTATAAGCAAATCCCATGGGTAAAGTTGTAAATATATGATGGAGTAGAGATAGTGCCACATGTGGAAGCTGAAGCATGAATGTACACCAGACTTACCTGCAGCTGTTCTGCAGTGAAGGACGTCCGTGCTCTTTTAGCTGGTTTAGGTTGACTGTCCTGCTCTGATGGCACCGCCCCCTCCAGAGTGAGTCCGCTTCCTGTGTTTAAACCCAGAGAAAGTGCTTAAAGAACTCAACCAGTTCACCCAGACTGAAAGCGAGCGCATGTGAGACGCACGTACCGCTCTCAGCGGCCCGTTTCAGGTTCTCCACCATTGTGTCATAATGGATCCGGCAGAGGACTTTCTCCTCCACCAGCCCGAACTCCTCGCCCGTGGACAGCTGCCGCTTGCAGGAGAAGCAGGCGAAGCAGGCCAGATGATAGGCATTGCCTCGGGCTCGCCGTACCCAGTCGCTGGCGTAGATCTGCCGGCCACAGCGGGCGCACTTTGTACCAAACCTACTGTGAGACAGAGAAAGGCTTGGGCATCAATACTTATCCCATAAACCCTAAAGCATGTTACACGTGTGTTTAGGATTATAACCCATGAGTGTAGTGATCAAAGCATGTGTGCATTGTGCTTCTGGTTCTGACTTCAGTTTAACGGCGATGCAGGTATTTGGTTTCTCCACAGAGCGCTCTCTCTGGCTGAAGACAGAATACAGATAAGCTGAACCGTGTCCAAAAGATAACCGCTGAACGTGTCCGACACGGCTGTAAAACTCTCAGCACAAACAAACCACTAGTAATTCTCTGAGCCGCAGGTCGACAGGAAATGTCTGCTGATAAACTGTGCTGATAGGATCCATAAACTCTGATTTTATCCAACAAACTGTGTACTGCGTGTAAGATCGTCTATTTTTAAACCACCTCCACTTTTTCTTTTGTGTAAAGGACTTTAGATGTGATTTATACGCCTGTGTAAATTAATAATGGCAGGGATAATGATATATTATTCAGTTTAATGTATTAAACACTTTAATAGTTGAAAAATATATCATTTTAAATTTTATATATTACGTTGTATGTTTATATACTATATAATATAAATATTTAAAATAATAAAAAATATATATATTGAAATAATAATTATTTTATAGTGTTTAACTATTATTTTAGTATATATTTTATATATTAATGTAAATTTGTAAGAAATTAAACAGTATTTTTATATATCAAGTGAAAAAACATTTTATAACAGTTTATAACAAAATAATCGAATTAAATACATTGTACATTAACAAATTAAAATATATTATAAATATATAAATAGATATAATTTGTAAATATACAATGTATTTTCTGATTAATTTACAAACTAGTATTAAACATTTTCTGCAATCCATTACAATTTATATATATATATAGTGATGATTTTAGAATAGTTCAAATTAATAATTAATCTGAAACCGCTTAGTTTGCATACTTAAAAAGTTAAATTCATCCATCTCTCTGTCTATCTATCTATTTGTTTGATTGTTTATTTATTCTGCTGTCAGTCACAATGTCACTCAGTATCTACTATTGATACTATTGGTTCTCTTTTTTTAATCAATTTGTATACTACCTTGCGATTCTGTTTTGTCTCCGTTACATCTCGTTATATAATACGCTGCAAAGTCGATGCAGAGCTGGAGTTAGGATGCTGCGTGTTATTGATGCTACTGCAGACGCTGATCGTCTCGCTCTCAGCCAAGTGTGATTTGGAAAACACATACGTGTACCATATTTAGTTCAGAGCCGCATGGCCCTGTCGCTGCTTATAGCACCTCTTCTGTTATCCTGCGATCAACAGCGCTCTGTAAACAACCCTGTGGCCATACAGACCAGCAAAAGTGAAGTGTTATTTTGACTGGACGGGGCTGACCGTGCCGTTTTTTTTCTTGACCTAGACATCACATTTGGGTCACCGAAGAGGGTTCCAGTGTGGAGAGGACTAGAAGAGACTAATGCTCAGCAGATGGCCTGAATCCGAGCCCCCTCCAGCTCTGCACCTCTGTCATTGGGAGCCCTTGTGTAAACAAAGTGTCACACACAACCTCCTCCGACCGCAAAGAAACACGGGATATCGAGATAGCCATGTTTCCCCCGTATACGCTACCGAAGAATGATGACACCGGCCCCGAAAGTCCCACAGTGGGGCCCTCGGGGCGTTCATCCACTGGAAATGACATCATAGGGGCCCCCGAGGGGCTCAACGAGCCTGGAAACTCGGACCGGTGTGTGTGTGTGTAATAACTAGTCTCTGCCAATCGGCACTTGAGCGGGATGAGCCAAGAAGCGAAAACAAACCTGAATCAAAAACCTTCAAAAATATTTACAGTCCACTTATGCGCAAAGTATCGACACATAAAACACGCCTCGCGTATTAATGCCTGCGAAAAGCATTCAGAGGGCTTTCTGTGTACACTGCGCACCATTTTCTGACAGCATCGTTCCAGACAAAGAACACAACGTTTGAGTAATGATGCATTTCAGACGTGTGTTTAGAGGAGAAACTTCGTGGAACGGAGCCGTAATCTGTCACGGCAGTTCATTTACCGCAGAACCTTTCAGAAAAGCCATGAAGATCTTAAGGGGGTTTTGCTTTTGTTCAGATCCGCCGCGCGTCTGATTGTGCGTTGTTGTGCTTATTCTGGATTTATTTCTGTCCTGCAGATCATAACTCGCCGGGGGAAAGTTCCCGCAGCCGCAAAGCGTTTCCCTCAGAGCCGGAGACATTCACCTTTGGCTGGAAAAGAGAAGTTTGTGGACGTACAAATTCGGCAGATTAAATTTGATATGCTCTCGGAGTATGATAATCTGGGGGAAATCTCCCTCTCAAAGACTGCTGACACATTAGCGAGCATCACTTGTACTGCTGCACATGGCGGTTTTTGAAAACCAAGTATTTCATTTTGGTATGTAACTCGTCCCTTTTTCTGGCTTGTGCAAATCTTACAACTTTTTGAGATGTGCTTTTCCACACTTTAGCAGTCGCATCTACAAAACCTCATGGATGATAAAACACAGTAGATATATATCAGCCATGTAAGCATAACAAATATTATCATCATTTACTCTTCCTGAAGATGTTTTGAAGAATGGGTCTCACCGAACAGTTGCTGGTAGCTGTTGACCTCCACTGTATTTTTTCGTACTACAATGGCTACCAGTGTTTTGTTTGATTATCAATATTTCTTTTCTAGATATCCTGTTTTGTGTTCAATATTGCACAAAACAGGTCCCATTATTTAAAAGTATCACGTCCAAATTTAATTTGAACACTATTGTGACTGATCTAAAACGATATGAATGTCTATGCCTGCTGGTACCTGTTCCACTGTATTTTTTATACTATGGAAGTCAATGGCTACCGTCAACAGATTTTGTGTTCAACAGAAACAGAAATTCATAAAGGTCACTTTAACCCATTTGAGAAATGTCTACTTCTATGCTATATAGAACGCGTATGTTCCAATTTATGGCATTCAAAAATAGGCGAAAAGTAACTGGCTGAAGCTTTTGATGACTCTTTACTATCCCATAAGGCTAGAGGATTTGTGCGCGGCAGTGAAGCGATGTGACTGGCGTCGTAGGTCACATGACATCACGTCAGATAGACTTACATTCATACTACACATACTGTATATCCTAAATAGAACATACTTTTTATCGCCACAGTATCAAACCAAACGTAGTAGCTACTAGAAAGCATGTGATTTCAGACAGCCCAACAGCACCTTAGAAAAAATATTATTCTCTTTATTTTTTATTCTCAAACATATCCATATGTTGAGGCAATCTCTTCCTCTGTTAACTATAAAAGGACACATTTCACTTGGTCATGGTAATTTCAGTCACTCATATAATTTCTCCGGCGAGTTATGAGTTACGCGAGCTCTGTTTACTTCTGTTTGCATTTAAACACAAGGAGTCGTGTTCGCGCATATGGCCTTTACAGTGCGTCATCTCCTCCAAATCTATCCGATCTCAGCTCGGCACAAACCCACTCGGGTTACCGCCTAACTCCATCACCCTGTCCTTATCCTTTGGTTCCTCTGATTAACAGCCTCCTCTGACTTCCTGTGTGGCCTGATGCTCGTGCCTTTGTGGCTGTTTCTTTTTAGTGTAGGTACAGTCTCCGCTCTGACCCTTACCGCCAGATCTGCCCCCCCGCCTCGCACACACAGCAAACCCACGTTGATTTCCTGTAATTACACTCTATTAGAGCAGCTGTCAATCTGGCCCAGATGAGAGACCAACGCAAATGAAACATATCTCCTTATGTTTTGTTTTCCTTTTTTTTTTGCAAGAAATCAATGGAGATCTTTTTCCTTTCAGGCATGTGATGGCCGTCCTCTAGCGAAACAATCCAGCTGACAAACATGGCATAAACTTGTGCCACAGGTCCACCAATCACATCAACGGAGAAAGAAAACAAATCTGAACTTTAAACCAGTTTATGGATAAATTTATGTCCAATTATATCTTAAGAATGTAGGCATAAAAGAACCACTGTTAGTTTGTCAAACAACCTACACTGTAAAAAATGACTGTGATTTTAATGGTAAAAAAACTGAAAGTGATACGGTAAAAACTTGTTAATGTTAAATTCCTGTAAAAGCGTAAACTGATATTCCCAGAATTCCCTGCATTGCATTTCAAATTTAGTTTGAATTTGATGGTTTTTCTTTGAAATAACTATGTTTCTTCTTAGTTTTTTTCCGATCAGTGATGTTTATTAGGGTTATATGTTACATATAATGTTGTTAAATTACCGTTTATGGCATATTTGAGTTTAATGATGGTGTTTAGTGTTTGTGTGAATGATTCTATATGTGTTCATATTTAAAAGCTGCTTGTGATAGGATTTGGTTCATCATGTGACTTTCTCATCATCACCTGCATTTGGTGTTTATCAGTGTATTATAAAGCTACAAAACAGATTTCAGTACTTTAATAGATTGGTATATTAACATTATATCAGTTCATGAAATTACGGTATTTAACTGTAAATTTAATTTAAAACCGTAAAACCTAAAATGCTGTTACTGTATTTTTTACGGTTGAATTCTGGCAACCACAGCTGCCGATTTTTACTGTAAATTTGACAGATTTAGTTTTTACAGTGCATTAGTGAACAATTCTTAAAAGGACCAAATCTAAAGTTTTGTAAAACGGAGAGATTCTGTGAGTGTTAAAGCTTCTTTATGGAGCCAGCGACGCCAGTAACGAACTTAAAGAGTGTGGAGATAAACGTACAGGATTAGTTTCAAGTAATTATGTGATAATGCTGCTTTCTGCTAAGTGCTGGCGGTTATGATCTCAATCTCTTCATATGAAATACATATAAATGCCAACACTGAAATCGGCTTATGCTAAGAAACACTTGCAGAAGGCTTGACAAGAGAGAGGTTTCAGTGCTACTGGAGAAAAACACATGTTCTCGACTCCACAAGCATGGAGCTATTACTGTCCCTTTTTCAAGGCAAACGTGAGTCCATCAGTATTTCGCTTCCTGTGATTCTGTGTCAAAAAACGTTAACCGTGTCTCTGATTACGTTTTCTGATTATCTCAGGAACAAACTACAACCTGAGGCTGTATTTTATTAAGCTTGCTGATACAGAGCAATAATGCAGAAACATTTAATATTAATACAATAAAACAATCGTATTTGCATATATAGCTGTTTTTAAGATCTGTAAAATTGAATACTGAACTTTCTATTTAATTTATACATTTTTTACAAGCTGCAATTAACATGAAAATCACACTAAAAGTTTCAATTTCTGTGATATTTAATGCCAATACAATAATACACATTAAACCTCTTGGATGAATTTGTAAAACCCTTGTCCTTTTTATTTAACTACCGTCAGTAAGCTTTCATCCTGTCAGATACTCGCCAACTTCAGAATATGGTTTCACCCCTATTAATAAAATCTATAACATAATTTGTAGTTCTTTGCATTGCTTTCAGAATTTCGTCCGGTGGAGGATAAACAGCCCGAGAGATCCTGACGCCCTAGACTCAACACGAGCAGTGAGGATCAAGGCATTGATGCACCATCTCGTGGAGCATCTCTTCAGATTATTGGCCTTAACGTAGAAAACAAACCCTCTCCTGCAACACAGCATTGACTTTAAAGGAGCCAGTCATTCACGCTGACGGGCAATAAGCAGGGAAGGCTGGCCAATATCACACTGCCATTCACAGGCCTTGCTGAGTGCTCTGCAATCATGCCATATCGCAGCCCTTCTAGCCTCAATGCAATTTCACAGCTTCCCTGTCGGATCTCCCTCACTCCATCAGCATATTACTGGATCCTAACCAGGGCTTGATACTTCTGAGATTGAATTATGTAACTTGTGTTTGATTTCTAACACTATTCAGTCACATACAAGGAAATACTGGCAAATAAAGTACTATTTAGACCTCTCATTACTGACACCTTCTCCTTCTGTGGACTTCTCCTTTTGTTTTTTGCATAATCCAATGCACACATCAAAAAATGTGATTCATGTGGTAACATCTAAATTGGGTAAAAATGTATCGCATGACTCAATCGGAAACACCAATTAAAGTGTTGTGAAATATTTACTTACAATAAGCTGCAACTGTTATTTCGGGTCTCGGATCAATTGTTGGCGTGTTTAATTATTATAATAAAAAACGCAGCTTTAGACATTTTATAACTGATGATTAAATTAGCCACAAATACGAAATGCTTCTAATAAATCGAATATTATGAATGGCACGTTTTATGATGTTATTGATAGGCTATTTAAAATTGTTGCATGAGATTTTTTTATAACTAGACAGTTTACTAAATTGCAAACAGTGTATTGCACAATTATATGTAGGCTATCTGTTGAGGTAGGAATTAGATCGCTGTTTTTTTTAAGAAACCGTAATTTTTAGCATTTAACCCAAACGCGCAACATTCCCGCAACGCATTTCCAACCAAAAGTTCAGAATTAAGCTGTATTTCGTTAATATGCAATCCTGATATTTCCGAGGACAGAAAGTGAAAACTTACCCTACCTGAAATAATCCATTTTACAGAAGATTTCCTTATTTTTGATGTAGCAGCTGCTGTGTTGACGTAGTGACGTCCTGCAAACGGAGCACTCGAGACACCTCACGTGCCAGATCAGATTATTAACCTGTAACCAACAGAACAGCCACTGTGAAAATACAATAATAATAATAATGGAAAATTCTGAAATTAGCATATTCTTTAAAATGGTATTCCATAATATTCGTCGTGCATACTATTGTAAAATGGAACGTCATCATGCATTAAAATTGATAAGTCGAGCCGCACCCACGTGTTTGACTGCCATGTATAATCACCTACTAAATAAAATGTTTGTTTATAATTAAAGTTGTAATTTAAAATGAGATTTTTGTTAATTTTTGTGAATGTTTATTTGAATTGCGCTGTGTAAAAAGGTGAATAAATAAATAAATGCACATTACGCAGCTTTATTTTGTTTCATTTTAAACAAAATAGAAAGTGTAATTTAATACTGGTAATCAAACTTGCAACGTATTTATAATTTGTGATTATTCTTATTTCAAATTTGATAACTGAGATTTAGGATTTAAATCTCTGTGGAAGATTTACTACACGCGAAGGTGCATCTTAGAAATATTTAAACATTTTGTCTAAAACTGATAAGTGTAACCCCAGACTCTCAGATGCCACGAGCTGAGGAAAAGGGAAACGCACAAAAAAGGGTGTAAGATCGTTCATCCTCACTAAATTGTAATAAAGTCATGCACTGTTTTATTAGTTTCCGCAAAATACTGCAGTCTGAGAGCTCGCGCTCTAATGATCCTCACGCGCTACACACGCACTTCCTGAAAAACACGCAGGCCGAAGCACAGCGATACTGTCAACATCTGCACTAAACACGGACAGGAACTTTTAGTAAGCAAAATACAGACTACCTTTTCGTTGATAAATCAATATCTGTAGATTTTTAAAAAAAAATCGTAATATTTTTTATCCATCATGTTTTGCTGAAATTTAATTTATTAAATGACGTATGTGTAAAAATAGTAGGCTATGTGTCATTTCGAAATTAACCTCTTTTCCCCGTTCACATTATTATAGCATGCTCCTCTGACCAAACCAAAACACATGCACACATTACAGAAGCCTGGACCCAATCTTTTATATCAATGTTGGCATGCATTTCTTAGAAATATGACCGTTTCTGCTTCTGATCCGTTTGACCTCAACAACAGCAACAAATAATAGAAACATCGTAGAAAGTACAATAAAATAAAGCTTTGATTTTTCTTTTTGATTTGCATGTTTACTCATTTACAGGCTACAAGACACAAATCATACGTGTCCTCATTATAAGAGCGATTCTGTTTATCATACGATTTAGAAAAAACAAAAAACAAATGTTAATTGTTCAAGAAGCCTGCATTTTTCGATTCATTAAATTGGCCGGGATGTATCAGACCCGTTGATGCAAATAATAATAAATATTAAACAATATAAAATAATTATAAAGGCTACAATCAGACAAAGCATAGCCAACTAAATCGTTAAGTTGCGCGGAAAAGCTTTGCGAAAGCTCCATACACTGATATTATATAACCGAGTCGGTGGAGGCGTCACACACACTAACACACACTCGCACCTTGAGCAGATATCTGTCCAGGATCTCGAGGCCGCAGCTCGCGCACACGTTCTTCCCGGTGGACGGCACGGAGGAGGCGCTGGAGGTGGGCGAGCAGATGGACGGCGTCGAGGGCGGACTGGGCGAAGAGCGAGGGTCCTCTTTCTCCATGTTAGACCTGTGCGATTCTCCGTCAGACTGTGACTGCGAGAGGAAAAAACGCGAGAAATATCACTCTCTGGAAAGTATGAGCTTCAGGAGGTTGAATTAAAAAATAAAAAAATAAAAACCGGACACTTAAAAAGCAAGCGCAAGCAATGATTAGCTGCACTTTTTCCGAGCATTTCGAATTTAATTAGTGTCGGGGGAAAAACTAAACTCTTCTCAAGCAAGGAAGCCTGAACTAGTAAGAGCATTCTGTGACATTTGTAACGCTGACAATATAAAAGCGGTTATTGAAAGAATCCACAAAATGCATCGCATCAGTAAACAGTGCTGTGTTATGTTATGTCTGAAGGCCTTTCCTGCGAAAGCTGAACTCTCTGCGCCAGCGGAGACGCTCGTCGCGCGCACTCACCATCGCGCGAGCGTGTTGTCCGTCCGCGCAGCGCGAGGCTCCCGGTGTGCTGTGCGAGTCTGGAGAGATCACCTACAACACAGTCAAGCCACAGTGCTCCATGTCAGGCATAGTCCCTGCTCTATATATGCGTCCAAAAACAATAAAAACGCTTTTAACTGTGCATTGAGAGCCTCGCAACAAAAAGCCCCTGTTTTAATGAAGCGATTTCAATTTGGATTGATTTTTTTCCCCCACACTTAACCCGTGCCTCTTCCCATAATCGCATTTCCACGCAATCCAGGGAGCTGAAAAAAATAAACTACCTGCAATTACAAATAGCTTGAAATGCTCGCGATAAGAGGACCCCAGAGTGTCAATTTCAGCTGCCAATCAGAGAAAGCAACGGGCCACCCAAAGAATTGCAAATTTGATTTTTAATGGCAGTAATTAAAATCTAATTTTTCCTCTGCAGACTTGGCATGTGAAGAGGATGGACCGCGAATCACTATTCAGAATAGATCCTGATTCTCATGACATCACTTTAAGGTGAAGATGGTACGGGCTGCAGGAGATGATAGAGAGGACTTTCTCATCCAGCAACATGTTGGCTGCTTCTCTGAATCCAGTGCAATTCAGTGGATGATATTAATAATGATCACGACTTGAATACGATAAAAGTCCTACCTGTTTTGAGGGAATTCCTTCGGACAGAAACTGATTTCCCTCTGATAGAGGGGCCAAAGCCTCATTTTTCCAATACATTTGACGGCTTAAGCTTCTCTTTCGATATCTTCAAATTGCTTCAAGTTTGTTTCTGTTAAAGATTCGTTATCCCATGCGGTCAAACTCGGTCTAACACGAACCCAGTTCGCCGTGTCCTTCCGTGCAGTCAGTCAGTAACGATCAGAGAACGAGCAAAACCCGTCTGGAGCAGCTCAGTGAAGCGGCGAGCGCGCGCGGTTCGTCGGGACGCCTTATTTAGAGCCGTTTGCAGGATATTTCCTACTTTTTCCCTCTTTTGGGATGCAGTTGCTTGAGTACAGGAAGTGGAGAAAATTGAGGGGCTGGCAGGTTTGGCTCCTGCTCTCCTCATAGGCAGTCAGAGCACAGCCTACCTTCTGAAAGTTTACAGATCAGAGGGGAGGGAAGAGATGTGGCCTGAGTATGTATCGACATTTTGTGATGCTGAAACCTTGCATGATGTTCGGGTTTTAATTGTCTAACAAATTAGCGAGATATTCGAGGTCGATATTTATCAGTGCTGTTAGTGGGATCGAGCGTGCTAAGATTCATAGCAAAAATATTTGTATACAGCATTTATACATGCATTTTATGAAATATGCGTCCAGTTTAAAGAGGATAAAATGAACTATATTTAACATTTTTTTAAAAATTAGAGCAACGTAATGTTGAAATATTTCTATTCTATTCGTTAATAGTTAATAGATTCTAATTGCACGCTTTTGTAGCAACAGAAAAAATATTTCTCACCGATGCCGCTTAGATTCGTGCGCTTAGCTATGTTTAACTTTGGTATAGATTATATTTCATGCAGATTGCTGTTTCGCAAACTATACGCATTCACAATGTTATCTGTTTCTTGAATTGGTTTAAAATGGGCATGTGAGATAAAAACATATCCTTCAGCGAGCCTGAAACATCACGCTGTTATTATGTTGGAAAAACACATTTCCATCAGATAATACCCAGGTAGAGAGCTTTTCTCTTGTGCAACAGTTGCATTACGAGGATACACGCCTGGATGTATTCATATATTGTTAGAATGAAGGGTTGCATGTGCTTTGAGAGATTAGAAAGAGTTCAGGTTCGATGCGAGCAGCAGTTATAAAACCCGACTATTACTCGCCTTTCGTTTCAATGTCAATGGTTTGGAAATGAATACGAATAAGAGGAATAATGTGACCTTGTAGAATTCATAGAGATTATTTTACCTCTAACGGTTCCTAACCTTTTATTTATTTATGATTTATTTTTTGTTATTAGGGGGAAAAATCTATTTTGATTTCAGCGAACAGTTCTTAAAATAATTATTCCCAATTTTTCTACTGTCATGTAAGAGAAAGCCTCCATCAATGCAAAAGAAGCTTTATTTTTAAGTGTATTAGCATGCATCTTTAGTCTATGCGCCTGATTAAACCTATTTTTATAATCACAAAAATAAAATAGTAGTGTCGAAAAAATAAACGGACCCAGTAAATTAAAAACGAAATGTAAAGGGGTCAGATTCTCCAATTTAATAACGAAACCGTTTCAATAAATAGGAAAACGCATTATTTTAGGGTCCAGCTGATATTGAAATAATTCAATTCTGTTTCTGTTCATATAGAGGCTAGTTGAAAACGGTCGCAGTCTAATAAATAAGACAACGCTGCTATAAAAAGGTCACTATTATCCATCATTACAGCACAGCAGACCTTACTGTGATTTAAATACACAAACGAAAGCACAAGAATCCAGTTTGGACACCTCATAGGAGGCTTCATTTATTTTTGAACAGGACAGGAGCAAAATCTATCAAAATACCTGGATATTTACACTTGATCTAAACTGCTGTGATGCCCCCTCTCCAGATCACGTGATAAAAGCCCTTTTCACTTTAGACTTAAAAAGGCAAGATATTCATAGATAAATAAACAATGCATAATATTGTGCTTCCTTTACACATGTGGACAGTGTAACAAAGAATGGTAAATACGTAGATTTAGGATCATTAGACTCACAACAACACTTTCACAAGCAGCGCACTGGGCAGTTTACAAGTGAATTGAAAAAAACAAAACAAGGAAGGATATCAAGAAAGGGGTGTAAACTGAGATATTAGGAAGGTTTCTGTCATGATTTATGTGCCTCCATGTTTTTCCAAACCAGCATAAAAGAAGATATTTTACACTGGACCTCAAGTACTTGACCGAAATATGACGTTTATCACTGGTTTGGAACAGAACAGGATTGTCATCTGTCGACTGAACTATCCATTTAAACCCCCGAAGAACTGAAATGACTTGGGTAACATCAATGTTAGCATTTTGTGGCTAGATCCTGCTTACATCAGCTGTCTTTCACAGTAAAAATACTCCTCCGCTGGCCGAGAAACAGAACAGCACTACAAATCAAAGGTGTTGGACTTTCTGGTCTCGTAATACAGTCTCTCACTGTCCGGGACGAGAGCAGCTTCTCTTATCTCCACACAGTCCTTCGGTGCTGGACAGCTGCTGGAGAGGTCATCTCCTGAATTTACGGAAGGGCTTGTAGTAGGGCTGGGACCTCTTGTCTCTTTTATCAGGGGGTTTGTTGTAGATGTACGCAGATGGGCCGGAATAGTCATCAGGGTTTTCTTCCATCATCTGCAGCTTGGCTTCGATGGCACGAATCTTGGCGTTAACACTTTAAACAGGGAACCGAGAGAAAAGAAAAGAGCATTAACCTTCTTATCCAGTCCAAATGGGTCAGTTTGGCCAATGTGAGCTCGGGCCGTTTGGAAAGAGAGCGGTTGAGAAGGAAAACAAAACCAGGAGGGAAAGCGAACAGAAGACGAGAGATTCTGAGCGGTAACGTCTCAAACCTCAGAGTGGTTGGCAGCTCCTCGGCTTCACTGGACGACGGCTCTAAACTGGCCGGCACATTTTTGTCTCCTCTGAAGGGTTCAAACTTCTGAAAGGCAACAAACACAGCAGGATGGATACGAGACAACATGCACTGAGGGCTTGTGTATAACTCTTTTAGTAACTTGAACTCATTGGGTTGCTTTAGAGACCAGAACAAAAAACAAGAGTTGGCTGCTTATTAGTCATATGGAATAGTGTGGGAAAAGTTGGGCTATGCAATGTCATAAACATTCATTCCACTCAAAAACGTCCAGCCAACAACCCTTGCGACCATGAGGATGAGGATGAGAGCTCTTGGGAATCTGTGAGGAATAAAAACAAAGAGAGATCTGATGAGAGACTAGGAGATTATTTACCACTGGTAGAAATTACAGATACTTCTCCAACACTTTACAATTCAAGACTCTATGAAACGGCTTTCACAATGCATTTAACTCCCATTATGAGCTGAATATTAGGTGTGGGCTGGGACTGGTCTCTTATTTTAGGATGGGGAATGTATCTGCTGGGATTTTGTTTGAATAATAAAGAGTTTGTCAATGTTGAGAAGAGCTTAATGTTTCAAATACCTAAACTAAAGTAAGCTTTGGCATAACTGAACGTCCGCAAATAATATTGTTCATTATGAGAGGAGTTATTACTTTTGGAAACGGTCAGACCTGCTGCATGATAAAACTTATATTGAATGACAATTTAGATAGTGACACCCTCCTTTGAAAGAAGGAAAAGCTTTTCACAACCCCATAATATAGCCATCTGATTATAATTCATTAATTAAGCCATTTTCTGTATTTTTGTATTCTTTTTATTTCATTTTAAATAATTAAAATCCACAAATAAATGATTAAAAGTTTTTTTTGCTGGATATTCAGACAGCAGCACAATGAAAACATGATCTGCTCAAGGAAGCAGTTGTCTTAAAAAATAATAAATAAATATAATTGTTGCATTTAATTTATTTGTATAGCCTACGGAGCTTGTGTTACATAAGCAGAAAATCATAAGCATAGTAAAATAATGTAATAAATTTAAGAGTAATAAACAGTAAAAAAATAAGACCAAGGTCAAGTAAATAAGTTAAACATTTTTTTAAAAACCAGAAAGCCTGCTTCATCGGTTTGCGAAATCATTCAACTGGCTGCACTCCACCCAAACAACTACGCATCAAGAGGAAGCCATATTGAGCCACGTACAGCACATTTATCAGAGAGCTTCACTGAACCAGAGATTACACCGATACCCTTCCCAGACTAATCCAACACCTTCAGCATCCTCACAGTGAGCTTCGTGTTGGGTGGAGGTGGTCAAGAGGACCTGGAACCAGACCTGTCTGCTGCTACTTGTTGTCAACAACTCTGCACTGTTGACCTTGACCCCAGCCTGGTGTCCTGCTCCGCTCAGACGACGAGGGGCAGAGGAGGGGCGATTCTCAACCATACAGGATTTCCTCACTCCCAGCGGCAGCTGCCTATTGTTAAGGAGCCAGGCAGCCTCAGGAGCCCCTCTCTACAGCTCAACTACACATGCTGTTATAGCAGCACCCAGATATTCCAGAGAACAACAATAGAAGCATTTATTAATGTCACTGATGGACTGAGGTTACAGACATGATGCTAAAGTGTTTTTAGGTTGTTGATTTGTAGTGGCTAAGGTGCTCCGAGTGTTGCTAGGATGTTTTGAGTGGTTACTGGGTGGGCTTAATAGTCAAAGTCAAAACAGCGAGCCCAGTCTCGTGAAAGTGCTTATAAATAGTATGCAAAATAAAAACGAGAACTTGTGATATTGATACGTAAAAGCGAACTTTGGCACGTA
>JAUMHR010000059.1:3534398-3552231 GCA_032361145.1 Enteromius fasciolatus
GATGTTTTAAGCAACGTACGAAGAACGAGCCCCAGATCTGATCAGAAACGGAACAAACTGAGACCGACTCAATCCAGAAGAATTGAAAATTAAATTAAATTAAAATTAAATCTATTTATGGCATTATTTTTTTAAAGCATCCTCGTTTTACAGCATTTATACACGAGTGTCTAAAACACCAGAGCTTTCCAGGTAGGATTTTTTTAAGCATCTTTAAAAAGCATCTTTTAGACACTTTAGAACTATTAATTATTAAGTAGAACTTTTCTCTCAATATATTCTTACATTTCTGTTTATTAATAGTTAGTAGGTAGTTATAAAGTTTAGGTAGGATTAGGGATGTAGAATAAGGCCTTAATATGTGCTTAATTAGCACTAATAAATGACTAATAATTTAGTAATACGCATGCTGATAGGTGTAAGTGATGTTTGGTGTGCCACGCCGTCTTCATCAGTACTCTTAATGCCAGTGTCCTGTAGACTTTAACTGAACCCACCTATCTGTAGTTTGCGAGCAGTTCACCACAACTTTACTGATAGTTTTCACCTGACTCTTATAGGATCGCAGACATACACCTTATTGTTGATGTATATTTGTACAGGCCAGCAGATGTGCAGAGTTTCACGTTAAGTGCTTTGAGTTATAAGGAAACACCGAACCATTAAGAGGATTGTGTTTCCTGTGTAGAGTATGCATCGTTAATAGAGAGATTATTGAATTTGATATTTAAATATTACTGTTTTACAGGTCTTCAGACCGGTCGTGTGACTGAAAACTATGAGTTAGCTTGTTCGGGTGTGTTTGGTTAGGGTTCAGACTAAACTCTGCGGGTCGTTGACCTTCCAGGACTGGACTTTAAGAGCTTTGATCTGCGTTATCAATGTCACTGAGGTCACACAAGGCTATGGGAGTATTGTGTTGCCTCGTCCTCTCATGGGGATCAATGCACGGCGATCCACCTTTGCATGTTCTGGCCATGACCATTGTTCCAAAAGGTGGGGTCACCCTGTTTGCGATCCCACTTCCTGAAGCACATCCAGGTCAACCCCATTCACTCTAGCCCAATCCCAAAAGACCCTACAGCTGGGCATTTGGGATTTGTGGTTGTGGACTCCGTGTTCTTTCCTTTGACCTCTTGGCCTTGCCAGTTCTTCCCTCCCTGCTTGGTTGAAGAAGGTCAGGGAGATGACGTTCTTTTAAGCAAATGACAGAATCATCTGGATTTAGTTAAGCAGCTAGTTGATGATGAAGGACAGGAGAATCACCTTGGCTGAGGGAAGGAGGTTGCGCAGTGCAGGATTAATGTGGTGACCCGGCGTCTGGGCACACAGCATGAGGATTACGGCCTGGCGGTCTGTCATCTGTAGGATAGACCGCTTACGCTTGGATCGCCGCACATATACCTTCTCTTGTTCCAGATAAATCTGCCGTCAGAGGACATCGCTTCACAGGGACATTTGTATTTTTCCGAACACCTCATCGTTCGGTGTTTCCAACACAAGGCTCAGTATCTGTGGTTCTTCTGCAAGTGTTCAAGCCAGTGTTGCTTTTGAATATTGACTAACCTTCAGGTTTTGTGAACGCAGTGGGCAACAGGTGGGACCACGACCAGGAAGAGCCCATTTGGCTAATAGCTTCTCTGTTAAACTTCAAGGTTTTTAGTGGAGGAAACAGCAATATGTTTCGTGGAAGCGTTAGCAGATGTGAAGGCTTCCAGGTGGCACACATACAATCTGAGGTGGGATCCTGGCCCAGTTTGAGATGGAGGTTTGGGCGAAGTCCCGCATGCGCTGTTCAACCCCTCAGAGACTGGACGGAAGCTGAAGTATGAGTGACTAAGATGTTACCAAATGGTGCCTGTATGGAGAACGAGAAGTTCTCGAGTGTTTTGTTTGGTTAGAAAGGCGCATGCAGGTTGTGAAAGATCAAAGTGCGGCGCAGTGCGTCTCAGCTGGTCTTTGAGAAGTGTGGGATAAAGTAAGGTAAGGCTGGGGAGACAGAAACGTTGGCGTGTGAGGTAAGGCAGATGAGGGAAGGAGACATGCTGGCCAAATGTTCTGGTTTTCTGTCTGGAAAAAAGGAATGGGTACTTTCATCCCTCAAGGAAGCGAGACATGTCGTCACAACAGACATCGAAAGGTGCCTCTTCTTTTGCAACCTTTCATTTTTTTTGGCTGGTTGTGAAAGGATACAGAATGCAGGCAAGCGTCTAGTAGTCAGACAGGGAAGGTAGTTGTTGCATTGTTTTTCTTGAAGAGATCGTTCTTGCGTCATTCTAAACCTGACATCTTTCTTCTGTCAAATTTTGAGAAATGTTTTTTTTTGTACGTACAATGGTACATACAGTGTTGTTTTGGGCCCTAATGACTTTCATTGTATGAACCAAAACATTCCTGAGTTCAGAAACATTCTTTTTCGGTTTGTGCATTTCCTGAGAATAGACGTTGACCTTGGTGTTGCTTTCTGAGTTTCAACAACAATGCTCAACATCTTGGCAGTTTTTCTCACTGGATAGCTTTCATTGGTCCAGTATCTCCTGGCTAATAACTGTACATAAAACACATAGGCCTGTTGCAATAGGAAATATATCGACTTATCACACAATATATGTACATGTAGTTGGCAATTATTCGATTTTTTTTTAGATATTTAATTGTTTTTATACTCAGTTTGCATGATCTAAATATTTTTAAGAATTAAATGTTTGTTGTCGTTTGAAAGTGTGTAGGCCTTCTTGCGTTATTATGCAGTTATATTATGATTATATATTCAGTGGCATAAAATGGTCTTAAAATGACAATATTGCAAATATTTATGGGGCAATATATCACATGTCAATCATGACAGGCCTAATCATGTACACTCTGATTAATTGTGATTTTTTTTCTTTTTATGCTTTTCGCTTTCAGTGGTAGTACTTTATTCAGGGCACACATCTCACTACTAGTACAATATTGTCTGTACATGTTAATGTCTTATTCTGCATGACATCTACTTTTAACCCATCCAAGTGCACACACACACACACACACACACACACACACACACTCGGAGCTCAGACTCACTATCCATTAGGCCAGTGGTTCTCTAACTTGTTCCTGGGCACAGCTCTGCACGTTTTGTATGTCTCCCTAATTTAAACACCTGATTCAGATCATCAGCTCATTAGGAAAGAGCTCCATGAACTCAAAGTAGTATGAGAGATAAGGGAGACATGCAAAATGTGCAGAGCAGTGGGTCCCGAGGAACAGGATTAAAAACCACTGCGTTAGGCCACGACTGCCCCCAAACGAGAAAAGAAGGAAGTGTTATGAAACTGGTGTTTATTGCTATGGGGTTTAATTGGCAAATGGTTGAATAACCCGCTCTAAAATCGTGGAGAAATGCACTGGTTAACGAAGGATTGTGTTCTTGTGTTCTCAGGTGCACTGGACCACATTACAGTCACCACAAAGGATGGCAAATTTCCACTCAACCAGCTGGGCCAGATATCCATGAAGTCTCCTCAGCTACTTGTGGTCAACATGACTGGCTTCCCAGAGGTACTGAACCAAACTACAGATGTCTTGCTAGCAGAACTTCTCATTTCATACACACACACCAAAAACACACTCCTGAAACCTGAGTGTGATGGACTCTTTCCAGCCTGGTTTCAGAGAAATTGATTGATTGTTGGGGGAAGCCCTTTGTTCTTGGAGAACGATTGAAACGTAGGCCAAGACTCTGTGGTTAGCTGTCAGGCCAGGAAATGACCGCAAAGTGGCCTCTGGAACTTAGACCTGACTTAATGTGTGATATCTCTCTCTCTTTTCTCTGTCTTTCTGCCTCTCGACACATTATGAGTCGGTGTCTTTCTGCTTTTCCTCTGCTCCTCCTCCTCCCATCACCACACTCTCTCTCTTCTGATGTATAGGAGTTATTTCTGCCTGATGTTCAGATAACCCTAATGAGATTAATGCTCTCACTTCTTGGCCTATGTCCACTCAATACCAAAGGCTCTGGTTTCCTGGTGGCTCTAAAATCCACCAATCTACTTTCGTCATCCATCCTAGGAGATTTCAAGCCAAAGATTGCATGTATGTAGGGGATGATGTACAGTCAGCCAGTCATTATTGCAAAATAAACCTTGATGGGATGATCAAAACCAAAGCACAGGGGTTTTGAGTCACGCTGAAGGGGATACCTGGCTGCTTGTAGCTTTTTGGCTGAAAAATGGTCCATTACAACATATCGGTTGATCAATAACACTCCGATAATATTACAAAATTAATCTATTATACTGCATATGAAACTGTATATGAACTATATATACCAAAATAAAAATGTGCTGGGTAAGTAAATTCAGATCCCTCATTTGCATACCGACACGGTTGACATGCTGTTAATCAGTTTAATATCAACTAAAAGTATAATAGTGTATATAACACTGTACTATATTTCCAGAAATATACTGATACAGATATACTGTGTGCTGCTGGTTTCACAACAAATAGCAATACTATGAAATTTGATTCACTTTTGCGCTTCAGCACATGTACAAACTTACTTTTTTTTAGATTTATATATGTATGGAATTACTTTTGTGCCAATAAGAATAAACGTAACTTTATAAAACTGAACGTAACTTCCCAAGAAACGATCAAAAATACGCCACTGCAAAAGAAGAAAAACACATTGAAATATGAAAAATAAAGAAATAATTAAAATGGAAGTTTTTAAGTATTGTATTTTTGTGTACTATAAAATAACTGTGTTTTTATTTAATACTATTTATTATTTTAAAAGCCACCTTTGATATTGTTTTCATCTAAACCACTAGATGGCACAAAAACGTGGCATAGCACTTTCAAAAATATCTGCTTTTCAAGGTGCGTGTGTATTTGTCTGATCTTTGACGCGGTTCTGATTCTATAATTACTTCATATGATATTTGATGTTTTTTTTCAATGTTGTAGATTTAAGTAGCAAGGGAGAATCGCTAAAATTGATGCATAATTTTTTATTGTTTTCCGGTTTTAAGATAATTAAAGCAACAGTTTTTAAAAAACTTAAGAACATGTAAAGTATGGTATTCAGAGTAACTGCTGTTTAGGCTAAAGGCACACAGTAAGTAACTTTTTTTTATTTGTTGATGTTACGAACGGGACTCAGACGTGCGGATCCATTCGAAGGGCTTTATTTAAAGACATGGTCAAACAGGCGGGGGCGAGACAACAGCAAACAGAAACAACAGAGGCAGAACACAAGAAAAGTCTGAGCACAGAGCGGTAGCGAGGGTCGGTCGATCAGCCAAGTCCAAACGGGGCAAAACCAGAACAATAATCCAAGGCAAGGCGGCGGTCAGTACACAAACGATCAAGCAAACACTGAACACACAGGGAAAACGCTCAATACGCAGCGATTAGACTGACAAATATAAACACTTTTAAAAGGGGGCAGAGCCTGAACAGGGGAAACACTGAAACAATGGGAAACACATTTCATAATAAGAGTCCTTGGAGAACAGTGCAGAAACACAGACGGGGGTGATCGTTGACATGATTGGATTTAGATATATTATATATTAGATATATTTAGATATATTATGATAGATAATCACCAAGCTTAGAATAAAACCATCATATTTAAAAACTTGATATTAATCATATATAATAAAGTATCATTTGTTGTTACTACTGTAAATATATATATATCAGTCATACAAAAACATGTAACTCCTGAATTCTGTAACTGTCCAATCAGAATCAAGCATTACAGAAATATGACCAAATGTAAAGTGTTAACAACGGCTGGGGTGGCACGTTATCTAACAATTAACCATTTGCACCTCTATATTAACATAATACTAAAAAAGACCCTGCGCAGTGTTAAGGGGTCAGTTTTTATGCTCATATGACCGTAATACCATACCATTTAGGGTGTCAGGAAAAACTGGCCATTACCTAACAGGCCTGCAAAAACACAACAGAGAGGTGACTGGCCCGGGCCAAAAGCAAACAGCCTCATGATTGTTCTAATCCATTACGCCCGCTCTGAACCCCAGTGGCTGTTGTGTTGTGCTGCAGACAGCAGTCATTAGCTTTCGCTCTCCCCGTGCCTGTGTGGTATCCACAGTCATTAACTAAATGAGTTTTTCTAGTCCACAGTTTCTCAAGCTGACTTTGAACCCTCTTCTCTTTTTAATCACAAGTGCAAAGGGTTACAGGGGTTTTTTTCTCCCCCACTTACTAACCAGAACAATACTGCTGTTACCGTAAAATTATGAACCATCAGGAAGTAATGATGGATGGCGATGAGACAGAAATGGCACTCAATTCCTGCGAGTGAGTCAGACCTCACAAGAAATGCATATTAATGTTGGAGGAATGTGTGTGCAGGACACGCGTGCACACTTGCATGTTTCTTTTTGTTTGGTGAAGAAAAAGATATGTATGAGAAATAATTGTATAGTTCTGTTACTAATTCATACAAGTGATGAATATGTAACTGTCTTATGAATAACTACTCAGTAAATTGCATGATTTTTTTTTTTTCATTACTGCATTATATATTAACTTCAAATAGGACTGAAAAATGACTATGTTTTGTGCTGTCAAACAATTAATCACATTCAAAATAAAAGTTTGTTTACATAATATATGAGTGTGTACTGTATATATTTATTATCTATATATAAATACACACACATACAGTATATATTCTGAAAATATTTACGTGTGTGTATATATATTATTATATTATATATAAATATATTTAATATATAAACCACATTTTTTCTTCAATATATGTATGCATGTGTTTGTATTTATATATACATGATAAATATACACACTTGTATAACAAAAACCTTTATTTTGGATGAGATTAATCGTGATTAATCATTTTACAATGCTAGTTTTGACTTGTTACTGTCGCCAGATCTTCCTAGAAAAAATGCAACAAATAAGTAGAAGCCTATAAAAACTCCAACAGTCCAAATAAAGTAAAATTAGCCAGAAATATTGTGACCTTCCTGCCTACATAGTCAAACTGAATCAATTTATGAGCCCAAACAAGCCAAAGCACTTATTATAAGTGACATGGCAACCCTTTAGGAGCGCCCTGTGCAAAGTAGCCATGGTGTCAATCATCACAACTTCAAGAGTGAATTCTGTTCCCTACGAACACAAAACAATAACTTAGGGGATTCAATCCCATATTTAACTCTGGTTGTCACTCCTAAAATGTGTGTACACCGTGTGTATGCAAAACAAAATTAAACATGCATGTGGTGAATGGAGAACTTCATCGCACACCACCGTGCTTTTACTTCACATGCTGTTTGATGTAATAACATTTATGTGCAGTATGCACTAGTGTTCTAGTCCAGACAGACTAAGTCCACTGTGATGTATACACACTAGACTGCCTGCACACAAGTTCAGAGTGTAATCTCAGGCTAGTCTGGCCACAGGAGTTGTAATAGGTTATGAGGTGAACGGGCAGACACCCCCGACACGGGGTCACGGTGGGTCATCGCCCTGCACTGCAACCTCTCAGCTCTGTCCCAGGAGATCAGGCCCTGACAGCGCCCCGCGGCGCTTCCTACACCACACACTCCACCCCTCTGGAGCTCCATCATGAGGAGATGCTGCCCAGCTCCTGCTGGATCAAAGGGCCCCGGGTCGGGGTACTGCACTGATCTGGAAGGGGGTGCTCGAGTGAGATATGAGGGCTGGGGAGATGCAAAGGGTGTGCAGCAGGTACTGCAAGCCCAGCTGGCTGTCATTAGCTCTGATGTGTGTGTGTGTGTGTGTGTCCTCAGGCCACGGCAGCCGTCACCCGTGCCTTACAAGACAGCAGCATGGGACTCAACCCGGAGGTGGAGGGCACCATCATCAGGGTGCCTGTTCCCAAGTGAGTGTTTCACCGCCCAGGGCCTGACTCCCCGTGACCACTCTCACCTTCCTTTTAACAGCACTTTCTACAAGCTTTGTTTGTTTTCACTACAGTTCCTGACTTTCTGTCTCATTCTCATCCTGTGTGTCTGTGCAATGCTAATGCCTCTTTAATGTGTTTTTAGCTTGCTAAGGCAAGCTTCACCATTGCTTACATTTCGGTTTTAGAGGGATTTTGGGCCCTTTTCTTAAATTGGCCAGATTGGAGACCACCTAGACCAGCTGAAACCCTTTCTCAGCAGGTTGAAGGAAAGCATCTTTTCACTCGGGGTAATGAACAACAGAAATAATGCAGAACAGGGCTGTCACTAACGATTATTTTGGTAATTAAGTAATCAGTTCTACTATTCTGATGATTAATCAAGTAATCTGGTCATTTTTGTGGTAATATAAATAGACCCAAGCAAACAATAGATTTTAAAATGTGTGTGTGTGTCTATATATATATATATATAATATCAAAAGCAAGTAATCATATGGTTTTATTGAACAAAACATGGTAACACTTTACAATAAGGTTCATTAGTTGACATGAACTACAGCATTTATTAATCATAGTTAATGTTAAATTCAGCATTTAATAATGCATTATTAAAAATTATGAGTTGTGTTTAACATTAGTTAATACTCTGTGAGCTAACATGAACAAACAATGAACAACTGTATTTTCATGAACTAACATTAACAAAGACTAATACGTAGTGTAAGAAGTGCATTGTTCATTGTTTGTTCATGTAAGTGAATACAGTAACTAATGTTAACAAACGACACCTTATTGTAACTGCTAATAAATAAAACTATATAATCATAACTTGCCAGCGGCCTGACGATTGCTTTACTGCATGATATAATCCTTGTTTAACATCGAATAGCATTTAATTCAAACATCCAATCAATCTTTAATATTTGCCATATCATGAACAAGAACGATGCACGTAACCTACACACGTGTGCACAAACTGCATATTAAACACATACAGTATTTACTGTATTGGTGAATTCACAATAGCATTCCAGTTGAGACCATCTCTAAAGTTAACAAAATCATCCTTGCGTCTTTTAAACCTCTCAGAATTGATAAATCAGTCATCTCTTCATTCAATCATCCCAAAAATCAACAATAACTGCATCTCAAATCACGCACTATACACTATGAATTTCTACATGATTTACTTATGCACTATGTACTCAACCATGAAGTGTATGAATTATTTATATGTCATTAATAATCAGAGTCTGATAGCCCCTCCCCCTCAGTGATGTGATTAAAGCTGCTGATGATCAACATTACATGTCACGTACATCATCTGCGTATTTGAAGGGCATTGTTTATTTTCTGAATTTTTAGTGTGAATGCACTACTCTTTACTACTCTACTATTTCTACTACAAAACAGGATAGAATATTATACAAGTACGTGGTTTGTGACACACCTGATGTGAAAGTGCACCAGAACGCCTAATATATGTTAAAAGTCCCCAGATTCCCATCCAAGGATTATATTTGAAAGCATGTCACCTTTTTCGCATGAGTTTGCAGTTACGTATAAAAGAGTATTTGAATTTGATTCGTGGCATAATCCAGAAAATTTTAGGCTACGTTTACACTGGTGCGTTTTTGTTTTAAACGCACAACTTTTGCTACGGTTACACGGTAACTCCTTCACGGTAAAAAAAAACAAAACCGCAGCTGTGATTGCCGTAATTTGATCATAGAAAATACAGTAACGATGTTTTAGGTTTTACAGATTTAAGTTAAATTTACAGTTGTATACCGTAATTACATGAACCGATATAATGTAAATATACCAACCAATTAAAGTACTGACATCAGTTTTGTGTTTTTGAAATACACTGATAATTATGTTGATCAATAATGATGACGAGAAAGTCACATGATGAACCAAAGCCCATCACAAGCAGCTTTTAAATATGAACACATATAGAAGGAGCTCAAGGTCATTCACACAAACACTAAACACCATCATTAAAATCAAATATGCCATAAACGTTAATTTAACAACATTATATGTAACATATAACCCTAATAAACATCACTGATCAGAAAAAAACTAAGAAGAAGCCATTATTTCAGACAAAACATCAAAATTTAAAATGCAGTGCAAGGAATTCTGGGAATTTCAGTTTACGGTTTCCCTGTAAATTGTACAGGAATTTACCATTTAACAGGTTTTCATGTAAATGTTCTACAGTGTGCTACTGTTTTTACACTACTTCAGCCCTTACTGAAATCCCCTTTAAAATGAAAGTGCCTTCATATCAACAGTACCAGCTACAAGCAAGCATTCAGAACACCCTAGCAACTGCATAGTGACTCCCTAGCAACATCTTGGAAACCACTCATAATACATAGCATAACATACCAACTGCATGCGTTTCATAATGTTTCTCTTCATCTCAATCCTGTGCTTTTTCATATGATGTAGGCTACATGTGTTGGGAAAACTCTGTTAGTGTTAAAGATCGCTTTGTGTCGTATTCTTTCATGTTCCCTTCGGTTCTCTGTACACTCACTTTTATACGTGACACAAAGACGCAATCGCAGCGATGTCGAACCTCTGAGCGCCGCAGCTCTTCCCTGCCAAGCCAAAGAGTCTCTCCGCACGGCCTTCATTCTGCCAAGCACAAAACTGTTTGATTACGCGGCTCCAGCAGCAGGTGCTCGTCTGGCAGCGTGTTCGGAGGGGCCGAACGTCTCGCCCGTAATCAGCGCAGCCTCCTCGCATGCATTTGCATTTCTAAAGAGAGCGGGAGGCTTGATTGGCTCCGAATCAGTAATTATGAACATTGTTTGCAGTAAACAGACACTACTCTTGGACTGTTTGCAAATGGCTTGCAGCAAAATGGCAATTAAAAGATGGGGAAACTTCTACACCTACAGCAGGATTTGGGCGAGAACAACAGTTTGTTGATTGTCAAACTTTTGTTTTATTTTCAAAGACCGTGCTTCTAGCTGTTTTCTGGCTTGCAGCCGTCTCATAAAACCCAGGTTGTCTTAATGTCACTGACAAGCAAGTTGGTTTAAGCATAACTTTGACTTGCAGGGTGACGCGAGAACACAGGGAGAATCTGGTGAAGCTGGCGAAGCAGTTCAGTAACAAGGCCAAGGATTCGCTGAGGAAAGTACGGACCAACGCCGTCACGCACGTCAAGAAGTCCAAAGAGGGAGTCTCTGAAGATACCCTTCACCTGATAGAAAAACAGGTGACCGAATGAGGATCAACTAAGAAATAATAAATATCACTTATTAATAGATAATCAATTAGTGGTAACACTAAGATATGGAATAGGTGACAATTGTTAACTATTAACTACAACTTTTTCCTCAATAAATTAAATTTAAATGTAACTTAATTTGCTGCTTATTAATAGTTAGTGCGGAAGTTGTTAAGTTTAGGTAGTAATGTAGAATAAAGCATTAATATGTGCTTAAATTAACATTAATATATAGCTAATATTCTAGTAATATGCATGCTGATAAGAACTAATAGGTGGTGTGACCGTAAAATAAATAAATTAATAAATATTAACTATCAAATTTTATTTTACTTATATCAGTAGGAGTAGTGAAATGTGTTAAATGGTTTATTATTAATAATAACTTGAAGGTATTGCAAGTAGTAGTAGTAGTAATTGTACTGCTAGTAGCAATAATAATAATAATACATATTAATACTTGTTTATTAATAATAAATTAATGTACATTATTAGTAGTAGTATTATTAATAACAAGTTTTAAATATTGTTTTATTAATAATAAGTGCATAAGTAGTAGTAGCAGCAGCAGACTGGAAGTTGTAATTATAATAGTTATTACTTATATTTTTCATTATTTTTTATTAAAATATTTTTATTATAAAACCACATAAGTAGTAGCAGTAGTAGTAATAATAATAATAACTAATAATAATGCTAATAAAATACTAACTCATTAATGTTCACTAGCAGTAGCAGCAGCAGCAGTTGTAATTGCAATAATTATTATTACCTATGTGTCATTTATTGTTTTATTAATCAATATTCATTTCAGAGTAGTAGCAGCAGCAGCAGTAATAATAACTAATGATAATTCTAATAAGAATACAGTACTAATACTTATTTTATTAATAATAAATAATCTTAATAATTATTATATTTTTAGCAGTAGTAATAATACTAATAATTTATTTAATGTTTTATTTCTATTAAATGACTGTACATTAATAGTAATAGTAAGTAATTAGATATGTTTTAATTGCTATTTTAGTATGTTTGTTTGAGTATGGTTGTCATTTTTATTAATAATTGTAAAAACAATACATAATTGTACTGTTAATAAAATTTTTATCATTACCATTAAATGTATTTTTGTAATAAATTTTAATAAATAGTAAAAAACAGTAGTAATAATTATTGTAATAAATAAATAAACCAACCAAGCCACCATAATATACACACTCAAAAAATGATTCTAGTTGTTTGCTCAGTTTATTAAATAAAATAAGCTAAAACAACACAAGTCTTTAGTTTTCCTCTCATTTGTCATTTGCCTTCAATTTTAGGGAAAAAAATTTGGCTAAATTGAACCATTTGTGTTGGGCCTGCACAAATCATTTAATGAAATGTTGAGATGTTGAAATTAAGCGCTGTTTCATGTGTTTTTGGTTAGAAGGAAAGATCTTTTATAGTAGGTTGTTTAGTAATATTTGACATTGAAGTTGTTGTTAGGCTATGGCTACATGATCTGTGTGCTAATGATCATTACATGTTTGCTGCACATGTAGTGCAAAAAATCCAAACAAACATTATTTTATATTGTATAAAATCTTTTAAATGTTCAAAATAACTAAACATTAAAAGCTTAAACTCTACCAGGCCTTTCCATTTTCATTAAAATGCAGAAAACTCAACGAAGCTGTGCACAAAGGCACCAGTCTGTACAGCGACAGCAATGGTTGGATCAACAAGAGTCAGTTCTGTTCAGGGAACATTCACAGAACATGTCAAATGAAATTGGTTAGATCTCATTATATTAGCATAAATTTTACTCATCGGTACAATTGACTTACATTACGTTCAAATAAATCAGTTCAAATGAATGGAAATGGGTGTCATGATTTTATTAAGTTAGATCAACAAGCTATTTATCTGAGTGTATGTTTTGTCATCACACAAATGTAATTGTGTAAATATTGTACTGTATTTATGTATAACTAATAACCCTATTTATTCAGTGTTGTGTTCTTCATTATCACCAGATTCAACAAATGGCAGACGGTTACGTGGCAGACATCGACAAACAGCTGGCCACTAAAACCAAGGAGCTCCTCGGATGACAGACCTTCCAGACGTTCATTACGCCCCCGACCCGTCTGTCTCACCATCATCAGGTCAAAGACGGTCAGCTGTTCTTGTGACAGGAACAGAAATCCCCCAAACAGAGTGCTGTGAGGGTGCTGCTGATGGGGTTTTGGATGGTGTTTGGGTGGGGTGTTTTTTCTCGTTCATAAACAGATGTTGGCGTGGCACGACAGTGGTTCATGCTGCTTCTTGTGTTCACATCTCCAAACAAACAAACGCAGGACAAATGAAGTTTTAATGTGATTTGGGGTACTCCTCCTAATCAAAGCGATGCCACAAACGGGGTGTTTATGTAAAAGGCACCGCACTGAATGTAAACGCTGTGGTCTTTACAGGAGGCTGGAAGTCACTCGGGATGGAGAATGAGAGCGCAGAGCAGCACGCAGCCAACATTTGTTTCGCATTCACAATATCCGCCTAAAATAGTCACCATTTTCATCTGCCATGTAAACTAAAAAAAATAAAATGCCTCCGTTATTGTCCTGGTGTGTATGTGTGTGCTTCACATCCGCTGTTCTTTGTTCATTACTGTTGAAACATAATGCCCAAGATTATTCTAGGATGTGAAATATGTCATCTTCTATCGCAACTTTCCTGAATTCTCAGTGCTGAATGCTGATTCTTATTAGTTGATTTTCGCACAAAGTGCTATAGAATAACCAATTTAGGTTTCTTGAATAACTTTTTAGTGAACAGTAACCATTTGTAACTAAACTTTTAACCAAAACAAGCATTTTTCAAACATTTTAATCATCTCGATTAACATTCAGGTTCTGCGCTTTTAAAAATAAAGATTTTGTTATTGTCATGAACATCCTCTAATTTTCCAGTGCACTTTATAGTGAAAAAGGTTCTTTAGGGTGTTTAAAATATTCTTTAGTGGTTCTTTTAGGAAGAGTTTACTGAAAGGTCCTTTGGGGAACCAGCACTGCTCAATGCCTCATTTGGAACCTTTAGGTATTCTTAAGATGGTTACGGTTCTTTATGGAATCAATAAAGAGCATTGTTCACTCAGGCTTCGTATGGCTAGTTACATGGTTTAAAAACTATTAACTAATAAAAATGCCAAATAATTTTCATATTTCCTCCATATGACTTCTTATTTCAACAGCTTGTGAGTGGGGTGAATGTTTAGCCAAAAACGGCAGTAACATGACTAGTCAACAGGCAACCCGATCTCATGCATCAATAGTACGTCAAATAAAAACGAAAACGCTAAATTATAGATACACAAAATTGGACTTTGGCATGTTTATGATATTAGGGTTGTGGGATATCCCTAGTAAAAAAAGTCATATATTTAAAATATATGTAATGTATATTTACTGACACTCTTTATTTGGAGTATTACTTCTGCACAATGCGTATCTCTAATTAATAAGCCTGAAATGCGTGTTTATATCACTTTTAATGAGGATTGTGTAATATTGCCCTTTAAATGCAAAATACTTAAAGTGTACCTAAAGTATACTTGCAATAGTTCCACTTTAGCACAATCAAATATACTAAATGCCTTTAATAGCGCTACTTCTAAGTGCATTAAGTACAAAATGAGTTTAAGCAGACTAAGTAAACTAGTTTAGTGTACTAAAAGTACAACTGCATGGCATTATATTAAGCACATAAATATGAAAATGTATTTGTAGGATACTGAGAAATGAATATAAATGTAATTTAAGTATATTTATTTTTCACTAGGGATATGTGTATCATATGCACGTCAAACACGTGCGTGTCATATATACGCAAAATCATTTTTGCGTATCAATACCACGAGATTTCATTTTTATTTGGCGTACAGTTTACAGTTGCGTAATAAAAAGACAAAAAACGTTTGCGTTAGATATAAATGATAGCTCTTTTATACATAAATAACTCTGGGAACATTGCGTTTTTTAAAAAGAAAACACACGTATAGCTCAACAGCTTTGAGGTTGCATCGTCACCATTTTTCTTCTGTTTTTATTATTATTAATATACAACATTCCGTTGTGAGTTTTTCCTTGCAGTATTTCTCGGCAGTAACCGAAAAGCATTGTCTCTAATGGATGAAAACGTGAGGTCACTAAATAAACAAGAGTTTAGAGGAGCTCGTTCGCAGACAGAGGAAATGGGCAGGTTTTCCCCGGTCCATATGTCAGCAATTTGGGGGCATTGTATACCTTGGCCTGAGAGAGAGGCTCATGATCGATGGAGGGGTGAAAATCCCGAGTCGCTGGCTCGGCGCGCTGCCCCGAAAATTGCTTTCAGCTGATAGCTTCATTTCACTTGACATTTATCAAGTGGATTACTGTGTGTTTCTCTGTTTACCACTACCATGATGGAGAGGATTGCGATAGCAGCGGGGAGACCAAATGTTTTTCCTTCTGTGTCGCTGGAAATATATACATGTAAATTGGCTCTGTAAACACCTGAAACTCGCATCGCACAAATATGCGTACGCTGCGTTGCGTGACCCGTCACCTCTTGACCTGTGTCGGAACGGGGTCAGTGCTCGCGCATAATCCAAACAACACATCTGCTATTGACCGAGCCAAGTGTCCGGCAGCGTTTTCTGACTTTGACGTGCTAAAACGCACAGAAATCTCCCCCATAGTTTGCATGCAAATGAGCTAGGGCTGCACTGCATTATTCATCCTCTCAGTCTTGTGACAATGCTAGAACACTGATGCGCCAGTTAGGTGGGAATATGAGCACTTTACAGACAGCGGGGTCTCCAGCGAAGGAGCAGAGCGGCGCTATTATACTTTCCCTGTCCGCGTGCGCTGATTACGGTCCACGCACGCATCCGTACGCGGAGATAGTTACCGGGGGCCTCGAGAGCGCGTTTAATCACTTCAGTGGCACCGAATTGGCTCCCGCGCGCTCGACGCGTCCTCGCCTGAAGTGCGCGAGCCACCCCGACCGCCTCATCAAGAATCCAATCAGTTTAAGCGTGAGATGCACTTCGCTGGAGATGAAAAGAGATTTTCCGTCGGGATGTCGGTGCCATAAGGGCATGATCGCTGCATATGCAAAGTGGAAGGGAAATTAGCGCGGATTCTCTTCCCTCTGATAGTCATGCATATATCAGGGGAGCGTGGAAGGAGTTCGAAACGAAGCCTTTTCTGCCAAATGCATTATTCATTCTTGATCCCGGGTCAATCTGAGCGCTTTTTAAAGAATTACACAACTTAATACGTGGCTTGCTTGTGAACTGCATTGTAATGCGGGCGTGATGATAGGCTGCGTGAACGCGCGCGGTTAGTGCTCGTGTCACTTCACACTTGAATTGGACTTCGAGCTCGCTGCTGTTATTCGATATCAGCCTAACAAACTTTTCCTCCCTGATCATTCATTATACTGCCTGTGAGGAAACACAGAATCCAAATCTCACTCTCTTTTATTGCAAACAGTTTTCTGCACATTCGTGGGATCTTTCGTGCTTCTTTGTGATGGAAAATAGGTTAGATTATTAAAATGCTAGGACAAATTGTTCTTTTAAGCAGTGTTTCTTTGGGAACATTTATTTTTAACAGCTTTGATAGGACATTTCAAGAACCTTTAATAACCACGCAACCTTTTCATTGCACAAAACACCCTTTATAGTGGAAATTCCTTAGAAAGATAGTAGATGTTATTCACACAAAGAAAATCAATGGTTATTTTAAGAGGTTCTTTGGAGAACCACAAATGATCCTTCTATGGAATCGCTGCTAGTAGACACGTACATAAGATATTTGTTTTCGAAATCTAGTAGCAATTTATGCTTTTTGTATGGAGAAATGTTGTTGGTCATTTATTTCTTGCATCTGTTGAAAGCTCCAGTTTTCTTGTGTTTACATAATTCTAATGAAACTTGGAAGTCAAAACCAGGACAGATTGATGAACTTATCCCTTAAAAGTGTATCTATACTAATTAAAAAATACACAGTAGCCATATGAACTATGTTTTGTTATTGACTATTGCTGGTCAGGTTCAGGTATTATGAAGGGGGAGCATGTTCATTTTAGGGCTATTAATTGGACAAAATGAGAGATCATCGGTGCTGGAAGTGGAAACATGGACGTTTTAATGTTATATTAAGTAATTCATTAAAGCTTTTATATATAGTATGTATAAATGTCTTAATATGATTTTAGGACCTTTAGTTTTTTACACCCAGAGCTAAACTTAAACCTTTTATATAGGCTACACAAGCACTACAAATACAAGTCTGATTTTTATACAAAATGAAACAGCTCAATCAGGCTGTGAGGGAGAGACCTACAGTCTATAAAATCATTGTTGTGGAAAATTGCATTACATTATTGTAGTTACTTTATAATGGAGTCACAGTGTTACTCAATGAAAAAAAGTAACAAATCACATTAGTCTACTTTTTGTGGAAAGCATGTATATGTTACTTTTTTGTTATAGCCTACGTTTTGTCACCTATATGCTGGGCTTGCTTATTATTTTTTAATAGTTATATTTTTTTAGGGCTGGGACTCGATTAAAAAAATTAATCTAATTAATTACAGGCTTTGTAATTAATTAATCGAAATTAATCGCA
>JAUMHR010000059.1:3552331-3562594 GCA_032361145.1 Enteromius fasciolatus
GTTAAAAAATTTAACGCGTTATTTTTTGTGTAATTAATTAATCTAAATTAACGCGTTAAAGTCCCGGCCCTAATTTTTTTATATTAATTTCTAATAACATTCACTCGGGGCAGGGGACAGGATGACTGCGCTGTATTAAGGAGGCGATGAACATGAACATGTATTGTGACATATTGGGCAAAAACCTCCTTCCCTCAGTCAGAGCATTAAAGATGGTCCTGTGACACAAAGACATGACAATGACCAAAAGCACACAGCCAGGAAAACCAAGGAGTGGCTCCGTAAGAAGCATATAAAGAGTCTCCAGACCTAAATCCAATTGAAAATCTTTGAAGGGAGCAGAAACTCTGTGTAGCTCAGCGACAGCCCCGAAACCTGACAGATCTAGAGACGATCTAGAGAAGATCTGTATGGAGGAGTGTGTGCAAACCTGGTGAAGAACTACAGGAACCGTTTGACCCCTGGAATTGTTAACAAATGCTTCTGTGACAAATATTAAAATTTTTTGACTCGAGTGATCAAACTCTTATATGACGCAGTAACTTTTCTTTCTAGATTCTGTCTCTCACAGGGGAAATGCACCTATGCTGAAAATTGTAGACCCCTCCATGAATTCTAAGAGAATAAAAAATTAAAAAACATAAAAAATTATGCATCATGCAAAAAATAAAAATGATGTGTATATTTCATTAAATAAATTGTGTCAGTAAAATCAGTGTTGTACAGAAAATATATTTTTACTATAAAACCAAACTGTTTTTTTTTTTAAAAAAAAGGCTATACCTATTTGTTTTGAGATGCATGTTTATGGCTGGATATGGAAACTGAATGCTATTTCGAGTGAAGGGAGACATCTATTAATGTTTAGTTATGTTTGACATTGTGCAGAAGAGTAGAGCTTCTGGATACTCGCTACTCCTCCGAAGCATTAGCCTTGTTCGAATGCTAGTGCAGTATTTTCCAGCATTCTTTAAAGAAAAGTAATCTAATTACATAACTCGCGGTACTTGTAATGTGTTACCTCCAACACTGAGTACAAAGACACAAACTCTTCAGAATCTTCGCAACTCACAACTCTGAATGGATTTTTAGCCACTGTTTTTCTTCCGGAAAGACGATTTCACCATGCAGGTAAACAACAGCACAATCCACTGAACGCACTTCAGCCTCATTTTCATTCCTGTCAGAAAGTAAATATGGCTCAAACCTGACTAACGTCTATTCTAGTCGGGATTAGTCTGTGGAAATAGTTTCCTTCCGGTTCTCCTCCATCCAACCTGAACGACCCAAACCTGCGCTATATGTGCAATTACAGCCGGCCCAGGGTGCGCTCATTAGATGAATCCTATTGAACAGAAACGTCTTTGAGTTTGAAGTGGTTAAACTGTCATTTCAAATCGTCTGGACCTTGTGATTACCGGCACGGGAGGAATTATATATTTAGCTTTGAGTCCGTAGCGATTTCCTGGCCCTGTCTTGATCCTAAGTGACTGGAGCTCTAGATACCCCCATCTCCACGGAGTCTCCATATTCCCGCGGGAGGACTGTAATCAACGGCTCGGAACACGGAGAGACGCGAGATGAGGCGAGCGGGGGTCACGGCACGGGCTACAGCACGCATGCGCAGAGCGCTCTGCGCTGACTGTATTATTCATTAGTCTTTACCTCACGGACGAGAAGGGAGAGTTAGTTACAGGGACACGCGACCGGGGTGAGAGGTTCACTGGTGACAGAGAGAGCATGAAAGTGGACTGTAGTTTTGTGTGACTGCTGTCTAAGGCCAGCACGATTTCTTAGCCAGCAGCATCTAAAAATACACTTCACTTCAGGAATATGAGGTGGTTTGACTCTCACAAGCTTTCAGTGAATTGGGTTAAAAGGTTAGTCATCTCACTGGCCCCAGTTCTTAAAGGAACTTTTTTTGTCTTTGTACACATCTGGAGCACAAAAGCAGTCTCTGGAGTATAGCAATAGGCAAAAATACATTGCATGGGTCAAGATTATAGATGTTTCTTTTATGCCAAAATTTTTTTAGGATATTAGCTTAAGTAAAGATCGTGTTCCATGAAGATATTTTGTAAATATCCTACTGTAAATATGTTAAAACGTAATTTTAACATTGCTACAGACTTCATTTGGACAACTTTAAAGATGATTTTCTCAGTATTTTAATTTTTTGGCACCCTCATATTCCAGATTTTAAAATAGGCCTATTTTTCGGCCAGATATTGTCCTGTTATAACAAAGCTTATTTATTCAGATTTCAGATGATGTATAAATATCAATTTAGAAAATGTGACACTTATGACTGGTTTTGTGGTCCAGGGTTACATTTTCGTAATCTAAAGAAACTTTTGGGAAGGTTTTTATGGGTGTTAAAGGTGCTTCACTAAACCGATTATGCTAATAAAAAAGCTTTATTGATATAAAATCTGGCTGTAGCACATTAACTGCCACAACCACACTGTATTGTGTTTTTATAAGTCGTTCAGAAGAGGTTAATCTGAAACGACACCATAATAACAGGCCAGCGTAGAAAAAAAGGCATTCATTTTGTGTGGACGAAGTCTGCTGAAATGAGGAAAGATCTTATATCTATCGAGTGTACACTTATAACATATGCCAAGTTATTATAGCCTCTTCCATGCCGGTTTCATACGGTTTTTAAAAAGTCCAAAGTTATTAGATTCAGTTCAATAACTAAAAATATCATGCAAATAGAAAGTAAAACTATGTTTTCCTTAAAAAGACCAAAAAAGATTTTGTAAAGAAAGGTATTTTTTTAAATATCATGAATTATTCATTCTTTACTATTATGATTACATGTTAAGGAATCACATTGTGACATTTTAAAAATGGAAATAATTTTGCCTATGCATAAAAACCTAATTATGTGATATTTTAGGTGATTTATTGATCTTGACAGACAGTCATAATAAAGGTCTGCGGTCTTCTCCATCATTTCCTGCTTCATGCTTTTTTTTTTTTCATTTTGGAATTTTGTTAAAATACTTGAAAGAGTTTAATTTTTAATCAGGTTCTTCTTCACTGCGATATCAGGATGGTTGCATCATTTTTGACCAATTTCGATTCAAGTCTATTTCTTTTTGAATGCATTTTTAGATCAATTAAAAAAACAGGACCCAAAAAAAAAGCCATATGCTAATTATCTAATGTGAAATGATGCCCCCAGAGCCGAATGTCATGAGATAGCAGACCCGTGAAGCCTCACAGAGCCCCTCTTATCAAACGCTAAGTCACAAAGAAGAAGGATTAATGCATCTGAGTCCAATACATGATAAGCTTCATTAAAAAGAATTGTCTTTTGGAGGGCGAATGCACGGAGTGGACAGGAAGTCTACTAATCTGTAACCTGATGCGCGAGGAAGGAAGGACTCAGGAACCAGCTTTCAGAGCTTTCACCAATCATATTCATCACAGAACCCAGTCCAGCCTCATTAGACCGCAGCGCTGCACTTAACTAAACATCTTTTCCATAAAATAAATGCTTCCAGGTTACCCTCCGAGCAGGTCGCGCTAGCATCTGATGTCAATTAGCGGCGTGCAGCGGTCGAGGCCCGAGCCCAGCCAATGGAGCAGCGCTGGACCCTGCATTCAGCGGCTGAACGCCTCAAACATGCCCCGTACGTCACATTAAACAATGGGGGCCGGGGGTCTTATTGAATAATTGGTTCCTCATGGCTTCGTTCTTGAGGAATATTAATTACGAGATGATTCAAACGGTTTTGGGGTCTTTGGGTGAGCGTCGTGAGGGGAAGCGAGGCCTAGTGCAGCGTTTGAGGGGTTTAACTGTCATTTTGGGAGGAGATCGGACGTTTGGTTTGTCGGCCTTTCTCCTGGAGGGTAGAGAAGTAGGGTTTGGCAGCGTTTCCCGAATTAATAGAGTCTTTCAGCATCTAATTTTTCTCACAGTCGCTGGAAATGAAGAAAAGGAAAGCATGTGCTTTCTGCTGGCACGGGAAAAATACTTGTTTTCTCTCAAACTGGATGCCAAAATACCAAAAAACTAAGCGGAAAGAGTTTGTTTGTCCATGTCTCCTGTGGTCCTTGGATCCTTAAAGACGCATATCAATCTTTCGTCTTTTTAGTCTCGTTGTGGTTAGTCTGAAAAGCAGCACAGGCTTCATGTTAATGTGTTTGTTAGGAAGATGCATGTATATGCAATTTAAGCCTCTGATTTAGACAAGACTCCACCATGTGGCCGCACACAGAAATACAGCATTTCTGTAACGTTAGTATTTTATTCTGATGCGAAGATGACTAAATCATGTTTTGGGGGTCTGCATTTAACAACTCTCTTTATTTTCTTTCTAAATATGCTTGCATGGGAGTTTATAAACTTTTAAGGCATGATTAACAGTAGGTATAGTACTGGCTAGATGTCTCACTTTGTACTCGGTTGAGTACTTTTTGAGGATATACAGCAGGTTTATAAAGCTGAAAGCAACTGCTATTACAGGCATATCAAAGACTTTGTTTTAGCAATCATAAAACAATATTAAGCAGAAAAAGTGGTCTCCCTTTATATTAAGTGCCCTTAACTGTGTACTTACATTGAAATGAATCATTTGGTGCAGTGCACTTATTCTGTACATACACGTTTTTACATTGTACTTGTATTTTGAAAAATACCTATATGTAGTTACATGTGTAATTAATTTTTTGGTACACTGTTCACCCATCCCTTACAGCTTAACCCACCCTTAAACCTACCCATACCACCAAACCTCTCCCTAACTTACCCGTATCCACCTCAATAGCAGCAGAAGTGTTTTGCAATACAAGATGAACACTATATAAGTACACTGTTCTTATTTCTTAAGTAGTTATGTGTGACCATAAAGTACATAAAAAGATTTTGTATTTAATACATTTAAAACAATGTTGATTTTATTTTTATATTTTACACTTATTTTAACTTTTTTAATTATTACAGGAAATGTAAATAATTTTAAATGCCATAATTATAGTTATTGATAGTCTGAATGTCTGCTATTTTTGATTTATACATTAGGCATATAGAAATACTTTTCTTAAAAACTTTTTGCCCATATTTACACAAATACTAATAATAGCAGAAGTTAATTATTATATAGTAGTAAAACGTATTATTTAAATGAATAAAGGTTTGGTTAAGCAATGTGTAGTAGAAGTTTCATGTGCAAAATTAATTCAGCAGGTAAAATAATATTTTATGAACATGTTAAAAAAGATATTATTAAATAAATAAATGAATGAGTAAATGGTTTTGCCAGCAGTTTATAATGTTTATTATATAAAAACTATAATATGAATACATGAACATTTTTCATCTGTAATTCTAAACACACATCATTTCTTGAGTTCAAATTCTTTTCCTGGGTCCCCGTTAAGTCCACTTATATGTGTGTGTTTGTTTTATCTCAAATGTGCTGACTTCATCCAGAATAAAATTCTCTGTATCATATTTCATAAATGGAAGTAATTGTATTCTGACAATCTTCAGCGAGGCTCTCTGGGAAAGAAAGCCTTGGCATCTCTCAGTGTTCTGGATCAATCTGCACTTAAGACGTTATTCCGGCTTGGATCGTCCGCTGCTTCCTTCAACCCACAATTTCCTGGAGAGTGCTGCACTGGAGATCAGAGCAGGGATAAAAGAGGACTGGTGTTTTACGCACACTCAGCTGGCCTCTCGTGAAATTGAAATATGAATGTATCTCCAGCAGTGGTGTGGAGAACAGGTGATTTAGTGAGGCTGTAAACCTCAACAGCTCTTGACAAATGAGAGCTGAATCACTGAAGCTAGGCTTTCATCAAGCACCTTGATTTTCACACTAGATCCATTTCCACGAGAAAAATAAAGCTAATTTTGTATTTTGCACAGTAATGACCAGCAGAGGGAGACAGCAGACAGGGTAAGAATCTGTTACAGGGAGGCCGGGGCTAGTTGTCACACTAAAACATTTACTGAACTTTGTGTTTGTTTTTACTAAGTGAAAGTCCAATATCTTTTCTTTCTAGCAGGTTTGTATATTAGTTTCAAATGTCTAGTTCATTTAATCCCCCTTGAACATTTTTGTAATATTTATATAAATATATTATTTATATAAATTTATAAAATATATATATAATATGTAATATATATAAAATAATACATATTTGTGCAACACGCCCAAAGCTAAAATTACAATATATAACTAGAAGGTTTTTTTTTATTTATTAGGTACATTTTTTTTATTAGGTTAGGTTTTATTTTCCTAATCATGTATTATAATTTTTTATGTTTATAAAAATTGATGTATACTTTATTATACTATATGCTAATCATTTATTGTTGTTATTATTATCATTAATTAAAAACTATATATTTAAATAAAAATAAAAATGTATTAAAATAACTGAAACGGCTATTCTAAATCAACATGAATAAATGAACAGTTTGAGTCTGTTAAGAACTCCTTCATATACTCTGTGACGTCAGTGATCTCTGTGCATCTCTTCTGGAGTGAGGATGCAGATGGGAGCTGTGGGTAACCTGCTGTTGTTTGTTCTGTATGGGGCGCTCATATGGTCAGTGGTTTCCGTCTATCTTCTCATCTGTGTCTGCCTGCTCTGCACTTGCTGTAGGATTCAAAAAGAGGAGAATCACATTGAAAACAGCAACTTTGGAGACATCTTATAATGAGCTTGTAATGCGTCTCTGGTGAGTATTGATGTTGGGCTCGTAGAGATCAGAGTCAAAGCTTTATTCTGGGTTTATATATTTAGAATGACTTCCACAACTTAACAGAACAGGAAAGGAGTTAAATGCATTCTCTGTATTTGTTTTATAGTTGAATATGAAGCTGTAGGTCACAAATTATTCATACTTGTCAGGAAAAGATACTTGTATGTATGATTCTTCCTGCTAGAATCTAAGGCTTCATTAAAATAATGTACTGATCAAACAGGAACGTTCAGCTAGCTCATATAAACATATTTATATTTGATATTTCATACTTTAATTTTATGACTGTGCTAACAGCTGCTGGTCCTGGCAGGAGACCCACAATTAATAATACAATAAATCAACTTCCTTGTTTGCACAGGAAATTATGAAGTGTTGTTTGACTTTAGTCAGGGTCACTTTCCGGATATGACGTTTCTGGCTCATTTTAGCATCAATATACAGCTCCCACGGCTCGTTAAACTCGTGATGTAAAATATGGCCTTGATATATCACTAACTACAGTTTATTAAGACCAGGTGCTAATTGGATAAACTTAGCCTCCAAGTTCAGACAGTCTGACCAACTAGCAGTTAGCACAGGTACGTCTGGAAAGCATCTGCTGTCTACAAACGTCTGGCAGACGTCTTACAGATGTCAGTTTTACATGCATTCTAAATCATAAACATCTTAAAGACATCAAATAGACGTCTATTTGACATCTAAAAGGAGACGTTCAATAGACGTATTGCAGATGAGCGAATGCCCTAAATAATACGTCTTGCAGATGTAAATGCACTCGTCTCCTAGATGTATGTCTGCTATAGCCAAGAGTTTTTGTTGCTGTTGTTTTTTGGATTCAATTTATTCTAATCTACATTTTTATGTAACTGAATTTAAAAAAAAAAAACTATAACCAGTCTTAAAGAAAAAAAACTCCACAGAAGTGTTTAGTCTTTAGTTTCTAAAAAAAAAAGAAACTAGGCCTAAATAGGCCTATTTATTTATAATAGTTGGAAAAAAATTAAACTTTATTATCTACTGTTTTTGTAATAATGATAATAACAGTCTATATGTCATACATATATTTGTATTTTAAAATATGCAAATGCAAATAGAGGCCACGAATAATCTGAAATATTTGGATCCCACTGCATATTGAAGTCGTTTATCAGCACATTAGTGATGTGTGGCTCTCATGTGGACACGTACTGAGTAAAACTGGCCTGATACACGAGCTCATGATCTCATTTTGATCTCATATCCTCTCTGGTGTTTGGGTGTAGTCCCAGAGACCCGTGGAAGGTGTGGTTTACAGTGGACGGAGACGCTTTATCAAAGGTAAAGTAGAAAGTTTTCTTCCTTTGTCTGTAGGAATCGGCGTTAAAGCCGTCGCGCTTCCCAGCAGCGTCGAGTTCGAAGGTTTGTTTGTTACGGTGTGTGTTGCCAAGTATTCATCTGTAAAAGACGCCAGATTTTCTCGTCGGGTTTGCTGCAGTGATGTAAGCGGGTTTTATCACGCTGAATATCGCGTATGAAACTGCATAGAGAATAAACGTAGTTAAATATAGCAGATTGGGATCTAAGGCGTTGTTTTGACCACATATTTCATAATGTGTAGCTGCGTAGAAAGCATCTCAAACATTTGTTAGCGGCTAACTAAAGATCATAACTCGTATAGTTTGTATTTATGTTCAGTATAACTAACTAATATCTGTCTCCAGAACTGAAAACCACCCAGGACAGCAGGAATGTCTTCTGTATGGGTCAGTGGCGCTGTTTATTTCATGTTTCAGGATAAAGTGACTCTGCTTTCACATTTCTTGCTCTGGTACTGAAGATAATCTTGTTTCAGAAGACTTTCTCTTTTCTGTTTTCAGGATGATTTGGATCTTCTCCTGGACTCCCCCTCCTCTTTGACCGTAAATGTAAGATTGTGATTGTGTTTTATACAGTTATGCATTTCATTTAGCGAGTTAAACGGGTTTATATATAAACATAATCCATAAAGTCAACAGTACGTGGCACGGTTAAGGAGAAGCCAGGCTTTAGTCCGGGCGAGGATGCTGCTGCTTTACGGAAAGCTATTGAAGGCATTGGTAAGTCACTTATTACTGTACCTGGGTGTGGTGTATTACTGTACACTGCTGAGATGTTGAAATCCTGCCGCTTTCTGTCTACGTGCTGGCTGTTGGCCTAATGTCACAAGGAGGAACTGTGTGTTTGCTCTTGTAATTCCTCAGGCACTACTGAAAAGACTCTTATTGACATTCTGACTCAAAGAAGCAATGCCCAGCGCCAGCTGATCTGTAAAGCCTATCAGGACGCCACTGGGAGGGTAAAACAACTGCGCATGTGTTGAACTGACTGTTGAATGTTGTCTGATGTTTAAAAACATGTGCTTTTTTATCTTAGACTCTTTGTGATGACTTGGAAGGTGATACACGTGGAGATTTTGAGGATATTTTGGTGGCCCTGATCACTCCTCCTGCTAAGTTCGACTGCCAGGAGTTCATACGGGCTATAAAAGTACACAATGCCTTTTCTTTTCGACTGTTAATAGTTTTAGATTTAACCAAGATTGAAGGTGTTCACAGATTGAGTTTGATCACAGGGTGCTGGAACAAACGAGAGCGTTTTGATCGAACTTTTTGCATCACGCTCGAACCATCAAATCAAGGCTATGTGTGATGCATATTTGGCTGGTTTGTGTTTTTTAACATTACTTCCTCATTATTATTTTTTTCACTCTAAAGATATTCTATGGTGCTTTGACTTTGGATCTCATTTGAGTGTTGTCTATTTTCCAGAAACTGGAAGAGCTCTAATTCATGACCTGAAGTCTGAGGTGTCAGGGGACTTTGAGAAGACCTTGTTGATCCTCGCTGAGGTTCAGTCAAATCAGTTTTTTTTGCTCCTGCATCATATTTAAATTCATTCAAATGAGTGATGCAGCTGTTACACTTACATTTGTTTTTGTAACTAAAAGGGTAAGAGGGCTGAAAGCACGACCGTGGACGTGGTGAAAGCTAAAGAGGATGCCAAGGTGAAGTGAAAACACTATTACTGATGTTTTATCAGGCATATTCATGAGTACAACCAAACTCAGTTAGAAGAATTGAATGAAAAAAAAAAATTCTCCAATATACAGGTATGTGTATGTATGTATATATGGTCACCATGATTTTGCCAAGTAAGACATGATCCCAGATCAACATTACTGTCCAAAAATATAAATTTATCCCAGTTCTTACCCTTAAACCTAACCCTACCCAAAATGTATGCCTAAAATCAGTGTGAAATGATAGCTGATTAACAAGGGTGTAGAAGCACCTAACCATGATTATAAGCCTAAAACAAATATTTCCAGAAAAATGATTCCTCAATTCTGATTGGTTGATTGGGATGTTGATCCAGGAACATCTTGTACTTGGTGGAATCACGCTCACCATATATATATATATATATATATGCCAACATGCACGTCCTGATTTTGCTGAGTTAAGCGTGTTCCTGGGTCAACATATTTTGTTGACCCTGGAACAACATTTTATTCC
>JAUMHR010000059.1:3587277-3600065 GCA_032361145.1 Enteromius fasciolatus
CATATATACACATATATATATTTGCAACAATATATAGAAGTTTTTACTGTCACTTGATCAATGCAATTCATCCTTGCTTAATAAAAGTATTAATATATACACATACTACATATATTTTTACATTCAGTCAATGTCATTTTAGTAATTTAACAAATTGCTAAGCATGTGGTTTGTGATCATTGTAATGTGTTATATAAAGGACACCACAGCTTTAGATAACTGTTAAATTCCTCTTTAAATGTACATCAAAGAGAACATATCAGTATTAGCAGCGCTTGCTGTCTGCTTTCAATTGTTTTGCTGTTGCACAATCCCAGACTTATTGCAGAGGCCTGCTGTCTACGTTCACTCCGGATACGGCCCGTCTCAGAGCAGTCAGAGATCCAAAAAAGTGGATTGTTATGCAATCTGGTGTCAGCCTACACCATGATCTACGAATAAACTATGTAGCCCAGTTACTGGGTCCAGAGCAGGCTTTTTCCATCCACTGCATATTGGAATAATTAAGAGTGTTTGGAGGCCGACACTGATCTGTCAAATCAGAACTTGTGGGTTTTGGAGCAGTCTCAGGGACATTGCATATTTGGTCATTTCTGAAAAAGTAGGCGTTTTGGGGGGGGAAATGTACTCTTTTTTTTTTGTTATGCAACCATTTCAGGGTCAGTAATGTGTTTGTAACAACCCTGTTCGCTCTTAAAACTTAGCCTTACTTAATATTCAGGTCCCGTTACATTAACTGATCGTATGGTTTGTAAAATTTTAAACTTGTGTAGTTAAAGCAACAGCTCAAAATTAAAATTTGGTTAAAATGCACTCACTCTCTAACCATGCAAGATGTAGAGAAGTTTATTTCTTCATCAGAACAGATTTTGAGAAATTTAGCATTGCATCAGTGTCTCAGCAATGGATGCCCTGCAGTGAATGGGTGCCGTCAGAATGAGAGCCCAAACAGCTGAATAAAAACATCATCAGCACTCCAGTCCATCAATTAATGTCTTGTGTGTTTATAAGAAACAAATCCATCATTAAGATGTTTTAACATTAACACTACTGGTCAAAATATGAGTTCATCTATATCAATGTGAGAAATCTGGTCATTCCTGGTAACATTTGGCTTCAAAGTCTTTGGAAAAAAATGTACATGTTTTTCATGTTTTTAGCATTCTACCAAAACTTAGATATATGGAACTCTAGTTTCACTTTCCAACAGGGTGGAAAATGTTGAGCTAAATTAGCTGTAGTTTTTTCAGTGCTCTCTATCCTTCTACAGATGAACATAACATTTATAACTGTCCGATATGTTTGTCTTTTTGATCCGACGAACATTCTCCATTCAACAGGGTGGATCGTTAAGAGTTGGACAAGCAGGAAAACATTTCAAACATCTAAAAAAGGTATGAGTGAGAGGTGATATTTACCTCCATTTGTAGAGTTAAATTCCAGCGGGAATAAATGAACAATATCACTTCTTGAAAATGATCTCAATGGAATTGTAGTCTATTTTGGAAGGCGAGGAAGTACATCCTAACAGGGAGGAACATGAGTTTAGGGACACGGTAAACGAAGAAAAATGTACAAAAATAAATATACTTTCAGATGATTTATATGTAAGAGTAGCTTAGTCCATAACATCATTTAAAAATATTGAGGTTTTTATCATTTCATGTTTTATATTTCTAGAGGAAGCTGATTACTTTGCACTAAAATGAAACGCATATATCAATTAAAAGGTTTGTAAAAAAACAAAATATAAAGTAGACCTAATGTATATATATATAGTTTCATCAATCTCTTATAAATATGATTATTTTACAGAAAATATGAGTACGTAAATCATAGAGACAGAAAAGTCACTGTAACAGGAAAGACCTAATCCATAATAACGCTTCCTCCAGTGAAAACACCCTGATCAAAATCCACCAACATATTTGTTTAGAATTGTTTTGAACCACTTTCATGATGCTTGACCTGTGCATATTTCTTTCCTGATTCAGAAAAGACAACTAGGAGGAAGCAATATTATTTATTACAGACCTGTGTTGTAGCAAGTTAAAAATGTTTTAATGATAGATTTGTTTCTTAAAACACAAGTCTTTTCACTTCACAAGACATTAAATGATAGACTGGAGTGCTGTGGATGTTTTTATCAGCTGTTCTCATTCTGACGGCACCCATTCACTGCAGAGCATCCATTAATGAGACACTGATGTAATTCTGTTCTGATGAAGAAACACATCTACACTCTAGATGGTCTGAGGGTGAGCCAATCATCAGCTGATTTTCAGGTTTGTGTGAACTACTCCTTTAAGAACATGCTTTAATGAAGACATATTTACATTCGTCGAAGTGATCCATGAGTCTTTCCTGATGTAGCGGTTGATCTCCACCCACCGCAGCCAAATGAATGGCAGTAAACGCATGGCCCAGAACACGCTGCTCTATATCACAGGATACAGGCCTGGCTTGTGCTCGTTGGGAACAATTATAGACGCTCAAAATGAAGTGAATCAGTCAACAGTTTCTCCAAACTGCCCCAGTGCTGACCTAGCTCTGTTCTCTTCCCCTTCATTTGGATCCTGTCCACTTTACTGGCACTCAGAACAACAGGTTTTTAAAGCTTTGGCAATAACAAACATGTTTTCCCTGAACGCTATTCATAAGAGTGTTAAGATGATTCAAGAGTGCAGCTGAAATAACAGAACTTTAATGTTGAAGAACAAGGCAGATATTAAAGACACAGACGATAGGGAGTCATTATTGACAGCAGTTGGATGCAAGTCCGAAATGAAAACGTATTGGAGGGGATTTTGCCTCAGATAGGAGGAAATGTGTTACCTAACATTTGCTTTTCCTGGCATATCTACTTATGGTTGGTTTTGGTCGTATTGGCTCTTCACTCACTTCAGATACACAGTCTGGATTTGCTGTTCGACTTCCCTTCCAAACACAGAACTGGGATGATATCAGGTAATACCATGGTACTTTGATAAACCAAATAACTGAGCGATGTGATATTTATATACTGTGGAATTACTCTGGAGCACTGGTACAGCTACACCTCTTTTTTATGGAAATATTGTATGTATTTCACACAGTATATCTTGTATGTGTTTAAAAAGATAACAAATTTAAAGGTAATAATATATCAATTTGGCCCACTCATTACTCTCCAATTGAATAACAGCGTGCTTTACTCACACTGGCCTGAGAATAAAATGTGTAATGTTAATATACATAATTATTATCTCGATAGTAGATCTACGAAAGAAGCAACATTAGCTGTTTTCTGTGTCGTTGCGCCCCCTCGTGGTCATTGGAAAAATATATCCCTACAAAGTAGACATAACTTCAACATGCTTTTACTATGTATATTGCTACTATATGATGATATATGCTATATTTATAAAACCTTCAAATAAACAAGAAATACATATAAAAGAATGACAAAATATGTCAGAAAAGCATTGGCTTTAACATGATTATTCCACAGTATTCGCATTCGAGCTATCCTAACATAACAGATTAATAATGATGACAGAACAGATTCTGCAGCTCTAAGATTTCAGAAGCTTTCATTACTGCTACTAAAGCACGCTGATTAATATGAATGAAGAGGCTGGGCAAGTTCGGAGAGTGTGGTAGTTTTCTCCACAATTATGGCGTATTTATGAATATGCATGAAGGGGCGGGGTAACCCGACACACGCTCGTGACGTTGTTGAGATGACAGATTTGCAGGTACAGTGATGTAAAGTTACCAATGATTTAAGGTCGCGCGATGGACATACTTCATGGGGAATATTAAATCAATAAGACATTTGAACTGACCTGAAATGCTATGAAACATGTGGATTCACATTTCCTCCGAGCCAAAGATTTTGTGGCGCGTGTTTGTGCTTCTGTCTTTGACTGCTGCCGGAAAGACTTTCGGAGGTGAGTGTCAGCAGGGATACTCATATAATATATTATAATCGGTTTATACTTTTATTTGACACTAAGGCAACATGCATTTCAAATAATTTTGTTTTCAGTAGTTTATATATTTCTAGTTTCATCACAGTAGAATTTGCCATCGGCTTTAATAATTCTGTTAACGATTACCTGTTACAGAAAATAATTCAATTAATAATTAAAAATCGCAGAGAATATAAACGGCACAATTTTAGATAGTGACATGTAAGGTGTAGGCCTAATTAATACCTCACTGTACAAAGTCACTTCTGCACATGTCTGATATGGGATTAGATATAATCCGATCTGTCCATTTTGTTTACAGTACTTGCAGCATGCATGGAAGCGACCTCCCCCAGTCCCAAGACAGATAGATTCAATGCATTTATAATTACCAGCTTTAAGCGTTTAAAAATACGACCCCAGTGCTCATGACGTTCATAGTTCTTCTGTACTGAAGTTAAAGACATTTAGTTTGAGTAAAAATATTTTCATAGTTATGAAACTTCAGTTTGAGGCCACTTTGGGGTGTAAAGTAACTTGGACATACTTTTACAATCTGTCCCCCACAGGTTGAATAATAATATATGTGAGCAATCTAATTAGTAAAAATTCCTGTTCATCCCCAGTCACTGTGCCTAATCCCTATTGACTCCTTTAACACAGTGCTCTAGAAATGAAGCCGTTCTACTGTGCTCCTAAAAGGCGTTCGGCACATTAAAATGCATTAATTGAATTCTGATAAAGCATTAGAGGTTTGCAGACACAACAGCACTTAGTCTAAACTGCATTAGGCACAGAGCAGCAGCTGTCACTGAGCTGTTCAGCCCAATTACTAGGGGCAATAGCAACTCGAATACATACAGTATGCAAGAATAGTCCATGCACTTAAGATGACAGACAAAAGCTGAGCAGACGAAGCAATGTATGAACAGCAAGACATGTTGCCCTCTAGCATTTTTTGTTTTAAGGAATGTTTGCTCTTACTGTACTAAACTGTGTCATGTTTATGCTGTATTGTGTTCTATAAAAAACCTAATTCTAGTACAAATGACTTTTCAGCTTCTTTCTATGGCGATGGGTTTGTGCATTTGAAAGCAGTTGAGTTGTCTAGTCAGACATCGTTCCATGTACGGTTTCGAACCTCTGGACCCAGTGGCCTGCTGTTCTTGGCGGCTGGAGAGACAGACTTCCTGTGGGTGGAGCTGCATTCTGGCAGAGTACAGGTGATTCATTAAATGCATTACATTTCAATGATTTTACTAAAAAGAGATATTCTTATACAACACTACGTATAGGTATAGACGTTTATTGTAACCTGTAATTTGACATTTCATTTTATATTATTTATTAGTTTCTCTTTTATGCATTTTTTTGAACAGAATATGCATTTATTTCAGTAATAAGTAAAAAACAGAAAGAATATTTTAGCATAAGTAATATCATTGTCTGAGATCACTGCAGTTTTGCAGCTGAGTTTACTAAGTGAAATGTTGCATGTGTCGATCAGTTCAGATGAATCGGCTAAACTAGAGTATATTGAAATCTTATATGAATACTGAGCTTAAACTCATTCCTATCTGTGGCAGTAACATGCATCAGACTTTTAGTAAGGTACACGCTCAACGCAGATATTTTTTTGCCCACAGGCAAAAACAGTAGGCATGTGATTTCTTGTTGCTTCCAGACAAAAAAGCTCTGTTCGTAGTCTTAACCCCCACATGCATCACTGTCCTGACAAGTCTTTTCAAGCTAAGAAATACTAACATGGCGACTCTCCACTAGCCGTACTGGGAGTAATTCGCTTTTTTAAAGGGTTAGTTCATCCCAAAATGAAAATTCTGTCATTAATTACTCACCCTCATGTTGTTCCAAACTCATAAGACCTTCGTTCATCTTCAGAACACAAATGAAGATATTTCTGATGATATCAGCAACACAACTGAAATGATCCCAGATCCAGAAACGTAGTAAAAACACCGGTAAAACAGTCCATGTGACATCAGTGGATCAACTACAGTTTTGGGATGCTCTGATATCATCTGAATTGGTTAATTATCTTAAGGTCTTATGGGTTTGAAACAACATGAGGGCGAGTAAGTAATGACATAATTTTTCATTTTGGGATAAACTAACCCTTAAAAAGATCACTTCCTACATTAATGTACGGATCTTCTGTCCATCTCTGTCAGGTGCGGATTCAGCTTGGATCTGGGGAACGGACTGTTCGTTCTGAGAAGGGTTTCCCCTTGAATGATCTGACCTGGCATACATTAGAACTTCAACATGAGAATGACAACATCACACTTACTGTGGACAAAAACTCTATAACATCTGCTAAGATGCCAGGACCTGACTTTGAACTGGATGTCCAGGATGGACTTTTTGTTGGTGGTGTTGGGAATCTGGAAACATCTTACCTCTCAGCGAATGAAACGCCGCTTGGCTTTCGGGGGTGTCTGGATGAGGTTCTGTTCAATGAGCATAACCTCCTGTCCTCCCTTAGGCCTTACTCTGGATACAAAATGATTCATGAAGTGTCGCTTGGTTGCAGCCCACAGTTTTCAGCCTCTATCAACGATTCTATAAGTTTTTTCAGTTCCAAAGCATACATGTCCCTACCGACATGGGATGTACCCCAAGAGGGTGTATTTGAATGTGAACTGCATACAGTACATTCAGAGGGGATCCTTTTATACAGCTCTGCAGGAAACGGTAACTATTTTGCCCTGGAGATCCAAAAGGGTCACCTTATTTCTATCATTAAAATAGGTGTAACCAAGACAGCATTGCGTTCCTTGATGGTCGTCAATGACGGGGCATGGCACATTTTGCGGCTCTATTTGTCTCCTTTGAATCTTCAGTTTACTTTGGGTTTGGAGATGCACAATTCGAGCTTTGGGATAAATGCCAGTGCGTTGCAGTTTACTGGACCTCTGTTCCTAGGTGGGGTTGATGTCAGCACTTACGCAGAAGTCCGCAAGAATAGATTGCTCTCTATGGTAGGGAAGCGTACAGGAGGAGGTTCGTTTAAAGGCTGTCTTAGGAATATCAGAGTCAATTACCAAAGGATGGGCCTTCCAAAAGCATTGGTCACCAAGGATATTTCTGTTGGTTGTGAGCCACAAAAACAGTTTGGACCAAGTACCACAAGTCCATCAGTTATTGCCATAGATTCGGAAAATATCACAGATGCCCTACCTGAAATGGACAGGAAAAATGTTCTTTTACTCAAGGATTTGGAGGTACTTGAAGGCGGACGGGCACCGCTTGAGTCTAAACACATTAAGATTAATCTAGAGTTCCGTGAGCTTGGGATCCGTCAGTCGCAGATTATGTTTCACGTTGAAGAGCAGCCAGTCCATGGGCAGCTCCGACTCGATGTTGACCCTGATGTAGGTGAGAACACCTTCAGTATCCTGGATCTCTGGCATGGAAGGGTCATGTATGTCCATGGAGGATCTGAGGACCTACTAGACTTTTTCATGTTTTCCATCTTCACCAACAGCAAAAAGGAAGTGCCTAGCTTTCTCAAAGGGAACCGCCTGCACAGATTTAACATCAGCATCACGCCTGTCAATGACGCTCCTGAACTCAGCCTTCCTGAGGGCAGCCTCTTCATTCTTCTAGAGCGCTCAAGACGTCGCATGAGCACAGACGTCCTCAGGGTCATCGACCCTGACAGTAATTCAACAGACCTGATGTTCTCAGTCCTTGGAAACCTGAATGCTGTTTCAGGCTTTCTAGAGATCGAGGACCAACCGGGCAGAGCAGTTGCCTCGTTTTCTCTAAACGATCTAGAGCAGGGTAAAGTGAGTTATGTCCACAGAGGTGTCAAAAACGCCAGAATGGCTATTAGGGTGAGCGATGGGGACAAGTTAAGCAACACAGTGGTACTCAGGATCATCGCTGTACCCCTAGAACACAAGGTTGCCAACAACACCGGAGTAGAGGTAACCCAAGGTGAAGCAACCTTTATTAGCAACAAACATCTTGCTGTGCAGGTCAATGTTCCTAAACAAGCAGTGGACATTCGATATGACGTCACCGTGCCACCAATCTATGGTGAGCTTCAAAGGCTGCATTCAAGTGGGCAGTGGAAGCAGACAAGCACATTTACGCAAAAACTTCTGGAAAAAGAGCGTCTAAGATACCTCAACACCTTCCACGGGACGCAGCAAAGTAATGTCACTGACAGTTTCAAATGCAAAGCCACAGTCGGCTCAGTCATTACGGACGAGTTGTTATTTTTGATTAGAATACGCTGGATTCGTTATAGGATCACCAGAAGTAAGGTGGAGATAGATGGTAAACAGAAAGTCACATTGACACCTCAGCAATTCCATGTTGTTACCAAGGGTGCAAGACTTTCGGAAAATGACCTTTACATCCGTTTATTGACACTACCAAGGAAAGGACATCTTCTTCTCGCTAATAAGATTTTAAAAAAGAACTCAACTTTCAGCCAAGATGACGTTACTAATCACAAGTTGCAGTATGAGCTCTTAGAAAGCCCCGTTGAGGATACAAGAGACATGTTTCACTTTCAAGTATTCTCAAAATTCGCCCTGTCAGGGATTCACGAGTTCAGAATCAGCATCAAGGCAGATATTCATAACATAATTTTTAAAAGTAATGGACTTTCTCTCTTGGAAGGAGAAAGTAAAGTCATTACTAAAGCGATGCTTTTTTCAGAGACACCCAGCTCTAGAGCAATACACTACACTATCACCAGCAGCCCTAAACATGGGGTACTGAGAAACGTAAACCTCTCCAATTCCTCTGCCAGCATAATAGAGTTCACTAATCAGGACATTTCAGAAGAACACATTTTGTATGTCCATGATGATAGTGAAACCACCCATGATGCATTTACATTCCTGGCCTCTTTTGGCTCTCTGAAAAATAAGTCCCAAGGCACGAAGGGTACATTTAATATTTCCATCCAGTTGGTTAATGATCAGAAACCCATCCGTGTTGTGGATAAAGTTTTCCATGTGGTGCGTGACAGCCAGCGGTTGCTTACACTGGAAGATTTGTGCTACCACGATCCAGACACAGACTTTGATGACAAAGATCTGCTTTATACCAGACGAAAGATCCCTATGGGTGAGCTGGTCCTGGTAAATGACACCACACACAAGCTTTATCAATTCCATCAGAAGGACTTAGAAGAGAAGGGAGTGCTGTTCGTTCACAAAGGCGTGAGTTATGGCCGCTTTGTCCTCTTTGTATCAGATGGGAAGCACTACACATCAACACTACTTGAAGTGTCTGCCCATGATCCGTTTGTTAAGGTGGCAAACAACACGGGACTTTTGGTCCAGAAAGGCAAGATGGCCAGTTTAGGAGTTGCTAATTTCAGTATCTCCACTAATATGGATGTCAGGCACGATGAAGAAGTGGTCTTCGAGATGTTTCTATCACCGAGCCATGGGACTCTTTACTGCAATGATATAAAAGCAAACACTTTTACACAGCATGACTTGAAGATGGGCCATGTAGTGTATCATCACGACGACAGTGAAATACTGGAGGACTTTTTTAACTTCACCAGCAAGGTTAAAGGCCTCCGTCTGGATGTAAGTGTGCCAGTTAAGGTGTACCTTGAGAGTCACCAGAAGCCTCCAAGAGTCATTCACAACAACCCAGTTGTGGTGGAAGAAGGAAAGCCTGTAAAAATCAACAAGGAAATTCTCCAGGTTAGTTTTACTTCATCAAAATCATTTTCAGATGATCAAATGTAGACTATTTAATCCTATCTATCTATTTAATGTGCATTTGTGGTGTGTTCCAGGTCGTTCATGAGGATAACAAACCTTTCGAGATTGTGTATACTGTGAAGGTGAATCCCACCTATGGTTTTCTGCAGATATCTATGCTAGAAGAAGATCACTACCGCGGCAGTAAAGAGAATCCCATCCAAAGCTTTTCACAGGGTGATATCAATGAAGGGCATGTTCAGTATGTTCAAACCGAGCGTGGATATGTTAATGACTCCTTCTCACTTGACATAACCAATGGTGTTCTAACAGTCCTTGACCTGGTAGTCATAGTGGATGTTATCCCACTGCACATCCCACTAGAGGTGTCCAATATGACCCTGATAGAGGGTTCTTCTAAAGCTCTCACTCAGGACATCATCAAAGTTCTCAGCCGACACTTTCATGGACTTCAGATCTTTTATCTTGTAACCGAAGGGCCTCATCATGGACGAATTGAACACTCCAGGATCCCTGGTGTTCCCATTCCATCTTTCACAAGGGCTCAAGTGAGTTCTACTCATCATTTGCTTATTTTGGTTCTTTTTACTCCCATAAAGGTTAAAACAAGGCAATATATTTATCACGGCTTACATGAGTAAATATGCATAATTATTATAAAAGGATAATATTCACTAGTGGTTTTTATAATCAATGTTGTTACAGAATTGTATTCTTTCTTTTGCCGCAGGCTGAACAGGGATACATATTCTATGTCCATGATGGAAGTGAGACCATGGCTGATAATTTTACAGTGGTGGCCAATAACACAGATATCCGGAAGCAAAGTTTGCCATTCGTGGTCTATGTCAATATAACACCCATAAACGATGAACCTCCAATAGTAACTGTCAACAGAATTCTCAAGGTGATTTTTTTTCTTTAAGCTAATGTGTATATTTTCTTATTTGTATAGTATTGTGAAATTAAATTGTAGGCTTTAAAGCAAAAACAACTGGGTTTTCTTTTCTTTACACAAACCTAACATATTTGTAGTACAGTCATGGAATATAGGTTTGGCATGCCTTGTTTTTCCATTTTCATCATGGAAAAATGCACTTGTTAAAACTAGTTTAAAGAAATAGTTCACCCAAAAATTAAAATTCTGTCATCGTTTATTCACACTTGAGTAGTTACAGACCTGTATGAACATCCTTGTAGGAAGATATTTTGAAGAACGTTTGTGACCAGGCTGATTTGGGTCACCGTTGACTTCCAAATTTTTTTTTTTCAATGGTGACCTTCAACAGCCTGGTCACAAATTTTTTTATGAGGGTGAGTAAATGATGACAGAATTTTCAGTTTTGGGTGAACTATTTCGTTAAACTGTGTGGAGGCCTAGACTTTAGTTGCCCACTTTGGCCAGCAGGAGGCTCAGTAAACACACAGCCTCTGGTGTAGTAAAAAAGTTTCTAGTGAAAAATGTAAGACCTCACCTGACAAAACATGACCAGAACCGACTGTGTGTTTTTGTCGTTAGGTGTGGGAAGGTTCTGTGACACAGATAACCACTGAAGACCTCAATTCTGAGGATCCAGATTCTCCTCCCGAGAGTCTAGAATTCATCATTACTCCACCAAGCAATGGACATCTAGCCCTGAAGAGCGCCCCCTCCAGGCCTGTTCTGAACTTCACCCAAGAGCACATCAGTCATGGCCAGCTGGTGTTTGTACATAGTGGTTAGTTTGAGTTATAAAGTGCCCGTAAGATTTGATAACCCATTTTCCTTGATCTCTCAGTAAGGCTGTGGTATTTATATTTTGACAGGTGCCCTGTCTGGAGGATTTCACTTTCAAGTCAACGATGGCTTGAACTTTGCTCCAAGGCAAATCTTCAGTGTTGCAGCCCAATCTCTGGTTATCAGCTTAGAGAAAAATCAAGAGTTCAAAGTTTTCCCAGGTTAGATTTAATTGTGCTTTACAGAAAACACAGGACTTATTTGTAGCCGGTTCCTTCAAATAAAACTCCAGTGCTATTTTCTACTGCCGTTAATGCTATACATTTTTTTAGAAGAAAAGTAAGGGTGCCGTTCATATGAAGCAATAGGGTAGAAGAACAAGATATTGTAGCAGACTTCAGCAGCTGGACTGGATCATACAAAGTGAAACTCAGACTGGCCTAGTCTTAGAAACAGCAATGATGCTGTTAACTGCGATGTAAATGATGTATTTCCTGTATCCTTCTTCTACAGGAGCTTCAGAGTTAATTACTGAAGATGACCTGCTGATAATCACAAATGACTTTGATGATGTTTATGGTAATCGCACCATTGCATACACTGTGACATCACCTCCAAGATTTGGCAGCCTGATTTGGAAACGAGATGAAAATTCCACAGAAGAAATCTCGTCCTTTACCCAAAATATGGTATTTATGAAATCTGCTTCCAAGTTTAGTTGACTGATGTTAAAATGTGTACTTTTCATAAACATGTTCACATGGAAGTGTTGAGCTAGCGATTTCTGCCAATGTTTAACATTTTAAATGTCTACTACAGTATTTTAGCATAGATTTCAGTTTTGAATATATATATATGATTTCAAGGATGCTTTTCCATGTCCATGTACAGTTTCGTTGTTTGGAAGATATTGTATTTTGACATATCAGTATGGCCAACAACTTCAGCAAGTCTACATATGACTACTGCAAGTCACTTTAATGATGTCATCAACAGCCCAAATTATTATTTTTTTTGGCCTCACAATGGGCGGTAAGACATTTGGATGCAAACATCACTCTGTTGCATGATATTTGAATCAGCCACATAGAGGAAATGCTAAAGCATAATGCCCACACTTCCTCATCTTCTAGTGACTTGCTTGTTCTTTAAGCTATGTGATATTAAATAACATTTAGCCACCTTTTTCTCGCCCAATTCATACAGGAACAATGCTTTACATTTCTGGTCTCTGGTGTTTCTAGACAAATTCTAGTCTAGACTTATTTTCTGAGCTTGTAATATTAAGTTAAACCAATGAAAATGGTTTTATAAAGTACATGGCGCTATAGTTGCATCACATTATAGCGATGTCCGTCTTTGTACAGTTACTCAACTATAGTTGAGTGGGTAGATGAC
>JAUMHR010000059.1:3600165-3615258 GCA_032361145.1 Enteromius fasciolatus
TGACCCATGGTCAGCTGCATTGAAAACACATACAGTTCCCGATAAGATCAGAGGATTTTGTCCACAAAACACATAATTGTATTATTTTACATACTGTACCATATCAACAGTTCAAAGTTTTTTTAGCTTTGTTTTAGTTTTATTGCTGTTACCGTGGCAGCACCGCTTATCCCTGAACACCTTTTTATAATTAGTTATGCTGAAAAAGTTTCTGCTAAACTGATTCAGTCAAACCTTTCTCCATTTTAACTTAAATTTCTATTGAGACGGGAAGTTAGAATCCATCATGACGCCGCTCATTGGTTACTCAGGAAAACGAGTTGGATTTGATCATTCTAACTGACTTTTGTTGTTTTAGGTGAAAGAACGTGCTGTGCTGTATGCACAGACTAAACCTGTTTCATGGGCCGCTACAGATTCCTTCACCTTCACGGCGTCGTGCCCCCCAGCATTCCTCCAAGCTCATACCTTTAATATCCACATCTCTTATGAAAATACAGGCCCGGAGCATAGGAGTGCACTCTTAACAAATACTGGTAATGATTTCTGACTTTTTGACACTTTGGGGTCAACTATTCCTTTAACAATACTAACAAAATATTTATTATTTAGGTGCTGTTGTCACTGAGGGCAGTAGTGTTCTCATTGATAAATCAAAATTGGATGCTGCAAACATTTTGGGAAAATTAGATGAAGAGGAACGTAATTTCTACGAGGTCTGGTACGAAATCACCTCTCCACCCCAGCACGGTACAATTGTTGTAGGTGAAAAGAACCTGACACATGAAAGACCAAAGTTCTCTCAATTCAACCTCCATAAGCACGGAATCATATACGTCCATGACGACTCAGAGACCACTCGTGATAACTTCACCTTTGACGTGTGGCTAATCCCAAAAGGAAAGCCTGTTCAGCGACCTCAGAATATAGATTATATAGTATCTGAAATATTTAACATCACTGTGACCCCTGTTAATGACCGGCCTCCTGTGCTCAAGACCGAATCCCCTCGACTCAAAGTAGTCGAAGGGGACACCGTGACCTTGGATCCCGAAAATCTTTATGTGGAGGACCAAGACACTCCACCTGAGGAACTTTCTTATACTGTCATCAGCAAGCCCAAAAATGGCTTCCTTGCTTTGGAGGGTCAGCTCAACAAGTCTATCAGCACCTTCACCCAGGCTGATGTAAATCAAGGAAGGGTGCACTTTGTACAAAAAGGGGAACTCTCATCTGGAGTCATCTACTTCAGCATCACTGATGGATTCCACAGACCACTTTACAAGCTCTTCAGTGTAGAGGTAGAGAATATCACCATCAGTGTGGTCAACAACACTGGACTGACTCTGCTGCAGGGCCAGACCACAGTGACTCTGACATTTGAGAACCTGGCCGCACTGTCCAATGAGAGACATGCATCCATCAAGTACTTAGTTACAAGCCCACCAAGTCATGGGAGCGTCATGGTCATGGAAGAACCGGTCACACACTTTGACCAAGAGGACCTGCACACTGGCAGAGTATTTTATAATATGAGTGACCTGTCGTCCCCTCGAGACTGCTTTGAATTCATGGTCTTCACATCTGAGAGTAACCTGACCAACCAGGTGGTCAACATCACGGTCAAGCCACTGATCCACCTTGGAGAGCATGTCAGGATTCCAGATGGTATCCCAGTGAAGCTACGAAAGGACGTCCTGGATGCTACAGAATTGGCCTCCCTTAGTGCTAGCGATCCCGTTTTTGAAATTCTCGAACCGCCAAAACATGGCAAGCTAGTCAAAATCACATTTGACCTCGGAGGAGCCTCTCACTCGGTGGAGTCCTTCTCATTCAGGGATGTTGAACAAGGCAGAGTGGCAATTGAGGAACACATCAACTTCCACACCAACGCAACAGCACCCAGGCATAACATCACAGCAGTCCATCCACTCAATGACTCGTTTGTTTTCCTTTTGAAGGCAGACAACGTCCAGCCTGCCATGGGCGAATTTGTGTACCTAGTGTTACCTTATGACCCACTTACAGGGAAGCATATGCTTTCAGAGCCGACCAAGATGCCGACGTTAAACAGAACAACGAATGCTATGTACCCTCCATCTCACACAGATCCATCTACAAGACCACACAGGACTGCTTCAAAGCTAAAACCTCGAAACCGCTGGGGGAACCACACACGAAGCAGATCCACGGTCCCTCACGTGCACCGTACCACTATGAGCAAGTTAGACCCCTCCCCGAAAAATACTTTGGTGAGGATGGAGTCTTTACCGAGACCTGCATCTGATCCCCTGCTTATCATCCTGCCACTTCTGGCCTGCCTCCTTCTGATTGTTATTCTCGTGGTTCTCATACTTGTCTTCCGGCACCGCAGGGAAAAGCGGGCCCACCCCGCAATGATACAGGATCTCACAGGGAACCCTGGAGAAGATATTATAGCCAGAGGCCCGTATCTGGGTCAGCCTGAGAGAAGTCTCACTGTTCCTTCGGTTATAGTAACCCCCCTTACTCTGAGTTGCCCGGACAGTCCTGTTTTACAGGAAGTGCACGATGCAGCCTTGGTGCCAGCAATTGAACAAGCTGTGTCTCCATTTCTCCTTCGCACATGGAACCCACTTAACCCTGTTTCTGTCCAGCAACCAGTAACACCACCCCTTAAACAAAACCAATACTGGGTTTGACTCAACCCTTTTTATCACATCCAGATGTTGCTTGAACCAATTTTGTGAACTATCACTGTGCGTGACCATCGTCAGAGACAAATCTTGGCATTACTGGCTGAAGAAAGCAAACTTCTAACTTTCATACCATACATTGAGAAATGTAAACATCTAATCAGACTATTGCTGATGTCCACCTTGCAGACTCCGAAGGTCTCTTGGCTTAGTGTCAAGGGATAGATAACTACAATTTTAATATTTATTTTAATGTTAATCCTATTGTTTCAGTTTGTCCTGCCACAGCTTAGATGTTTGTGTGGTTTTGGTATTTTGTGTGTCATAGCAACCAAATCTTATTACATAGTTCGTATTAAATTTTCCAGTATACATAGTCAGACAAAATGTGCAAAAATTGTACCTGGACTTGCTTGTCACTGGACAGGAGCTTCAAAGTTACACTTAGATATTAATATGCACCCTTTATGGGTAGATCAAGTACAAAGGTACACCTTTGAGGGTACTACCCCAGTGAAAAACAATGGAATAGAACGAATGAACAATGTTTCATTCAGTTCACTAAATACAGTATAAACCAAATATAACCATACATTTAAATCCTTTGCCACATTTCAGAGGTCAAACACAAGTGTTTACATGCAGTGTACTTGGGTTTATAAAATACACATATTGGTCACTATTCTGCCTAACCCTTCATGTAGTAACAATACATTATTGTTTTAATGATTATAAGCAGGGGCGGAGCCAGGGGGTGGCTGTGGCCTCTCCACTTAAAACTGCAATTTTTGTCCCTTTTTTTTCTTGACAAGAAGTGCATTTATTAAGCTGCAGAACTGGCATATCTCTTTACGACCACATGAAAAGACACACTTTTCACACGCGCAATTCAGCTTCGCCCCAGCACCAGGCACAAGTCAAACCAGCGCAGATAAGGTGCCAGACGAACTTCAGTAGAGGAACAGTGAACTGCAGTCTAATGAGATGTTGTTAGCTATGTCAGTAAACTTCCCTGTCCTGTCAGCCGTTCTATCTTAAATAAAGTGAACAAGAATCGGCATACAATGTAGGTCCGTCATCAGTTAAGTTATATAATCACAAAAGAGGTGATTAAAGCTGCGAGCAGTGCATGCATGTAAAACATGTATCACTTTATGGAACGTCTCTCAAATGCATGCACTAAAATACATTCTGCAATCTGAGATCACATTAGGCGCAAGCTGATATCTACTTTTATTTGTAATTTAATGCACATTTGTGAACACAGTGAACTTAACTAAAAAAAACATTTTTTATGAAGTACAAACAAACATGAAACAATTAAAATGCATAAAATAAGTCATTTTACCTTCTGGCATGTGCCTTTTCACATTCTTATCACCAGACCTAAGCTGATTGAGCAATAAACTATAGTGAGCCACTTTATTAAAATACCTGGAGGTGAGGAATAATATGATGTATGAGAAAATCCTGGCTCTGCCAATGATTATAGGATTGCTTAACTAAAAAAGGTATTGTTCTGACATGTCAGACTACAGATAAATAGAACAGGAAAGGTAAAGTTGAATTCAGTTTGTTTGTTAATATATAAAAGTGCAAGATATAAAAAGTAACTACTACTTCTATAAGATAACTAAGCAGAATATTTCTTTCACATCTTCTCTCTAAACGGTTTCCAGAACGTACAGTAGCTTTATGCTGTACCCAATGCCTTATGCTAGTTTATTTGGTCACATTTGCTGTAAACAGTACCAGTGTCAGAATGTAATGAAATTGAAGAGAGAACTGAAACTACTGAAAGGTGCATTTTAAAGAAGTGTCTAAAATTTAAATGTTACGCTGACCACAAAAACAAAACCAGAAATACTACACCATAATTTCTACATTCCTAGCAAAATGGCATTAGTGAGGATACAACAGAAATGTGTTGATATCTGTGTTTACCTATAATTTACTATGGGCTACAGATTGATGAATGTTTACATGTATGTGTGTATTACGTCTGTGTGATAGAGGAAGTATCTCTTTTAGACGCATTCATGTAAAAATGATTGTCATCACATGTATAAATATTAAATAATAAATGATTGCTTTTTTTTATAATCCTATGGCCAGTTTTGAATAGTAACAAAATATTTATGATTAATAAAATATATAGCAGTTGGGTTGAATTGCATTACATTACAGGAAATTAATTTAATATAGCTCCAAATATTGAGATTCTTTTTCCCATTAGCATTGTTTTATGGACAAAATGTTTGGGCTTGTTAGTGATCGGGGTGTGGGAATAAATTCTTCATGATTGAGGACCTGAGTGTGTGGAAAGAGAAGCCTAACTTTAGCTCTGATAAATAATTCAAGCGCAGTGACAGACTGACCGCTCCGGGCGGCTCTGGTTTTTCTCTCTAGTAAGCACAGAAACTAATAATGGTACAATCTTCTTTGAGAGGTCATTTGATTGGAGCTCTGAGGCCTGAGTATGCTGATCTTCCTTGATTGTTGTTATTTTTCCATTTTGATTATTTTTTAAGGGTTCTTAAAGCCCTTTTTTATGGCGGACCACTTAAAAGAGTAAAACACAAATTGCGAAGCTCCTAACATGTGGTCATCCTTTTGACCAGTCTGTTTCTGTTCCTCTTTGAAATGAACTAGACCACTGCTGTTACTGAATTTTCACAAGCCAAGCTAAAAATTTGGAATAAGCATTGATCATATAATAGCTACACTGGCCTGTAACAGTTATATTATCAAAGCGAGACAACAGAAAGAATCTGTCAAACACCAGTTGATTACTGTATCACGCAGTAATAGGAGTTTATTAAATGGTGCTTTTTGTCAAATATATATCTACATTTAGGTCTGTTTTGTGAACCAGCCAATAACAACTGGCAGACCACTGGGAATCTGTCACGGACCACCGATGGTCCAGAGTTCGAGAACCGCAGTTCCATTTTTAAGGTTTCACTTCAATTTTTCTTGCTCATACAGCTGGTAATGGTCTAAAATATAGTCTTAAAATCTATCCACTAAGCTTTCATTTGCTGTACTTACCTAAAATACTGTAACATGGGAGAAAAAGTCTAAACTGATAATGACAATGATAATGAAAGTGCTGGTGAACTAGTACCGTGAGGAATCCTCTCTGCCTCGTATGGAATGTCCTCTAGATAAAGAGGGTTCAGCCCATGTTTTCTAGGTCATTGTTCCTTTGCACTTCTCCAGGGCTGAGAAACTGTCTCATCTTTCTCTTGCAAGCTCTTAATGTAAAACAGACACATGCCTCTCGTTCAAAGCAAATTTGATGAAGGTTAACTTGCAGAGACTGGCAAGGATCACAAACAACTGTAGTTGACAGGCCGACACAATAAGACATTAAAATGCATAATGTGTCTTTATATCTGTATGAAAAGGCACTGGAATCCAAGGAGAGTTCAGAAGACACAGATTCCTTTAATTAACATCACCACAGCTCTCCACTGACAGAATCATATCAGTACAGGCACACAATTATAAGTAATCTATTTAGTTTATATCGAATGAAATGTAAACTTAAAATTGTGGTTATGTTTCAAGGGTTTCAACTCAAATCAGTTATGACTGTTATGTATAATCAGATTATATAGTATTCTACATTTTAAGGACCATTGTCAATGTCAGGCACACGCTGTTCGTTCTCAAAGCCACCCCAAACACTACTGCAAGAAAGGAAGTGTACTTCCACGAGTCTATAATGAAAAGGCTGCTTATTTGTTTTATTTCAGTTCTGTCACAACAGTGTGGGAAGGTAACGTCCTAGGCCTGGTCATACATGTCCAAAGCTTCCTCCAACTTGCCTGTGATTTTCTGAAAGAAGCTGATCTGCTGCTGTAAGAAATGCTGCATCTGTGCCTTGAAGTCACGTACACGTACGCGATGAAAGTGCTGGATCTCGGCTAGCGTAGCGCAGGAGATGATGTTGCAGCGGTCGTGGATGCCTCCGCCGGCAATGCCATCCTTTTCCTCCCCGTGTTTCTGGCTCTCCTTGGCCTTAGTGAGGGCTCCTGGAGAAAGACGGAAAGAAAAAAATACAAGGAAAGCGATGATTTAGTTAAAGCATTAAAATACACCCAATCGCATCTAGGAAAACACACACACACGCACTCTTTTGAACACATTAAACTGCAAGCTCAGACCAGTCAGGCGTCTGATTTATGGCTTGCAGCTTTCTTTGGACTTCCTCGAGGAGAAATCAATATTCCCTGTGCACTAGAAGTCATTCTGAAATGAACTTACTCACACCGCATTAGTATTCCATATAAAAAAAAGTGATAACTTGCTCTGCCTCTGAAACAATATTTCTCTTCGCATCTGACTTCACGAATACCTTTTGCTTTTCACTCCTCCGTTCTGAAACGCAACGCCTACTTTTCATGATCCAACCAATTCCAGATGGAAAGAAAATATCTTGCCCAATATCACGTTTCCCTCTGGGATATTTCTGATTACGGAAGTAAAATAAGAACGCAGCTTCACATGCACAATCACATACAGCATGTTTAGTTAAAAGATGTGTTTTTACATCCAAGGCATCAGAATAACTATGTTAAAATGTAGTGTAAGCACTCACAGCTACCCTGTGCTGGGGCCCAAAGCTTAGGATTAGAGCCTTCAACACAAAAGCTTTCCCACCATCAGTTGTTTTACACAGAGAAGCAATTTCTCTTACAAAACTGCATCAGCTATTTGCGTCACATAAACCCAGAGATATGATTCTACAGAACAGAATGACATCAGTCAATCTGTGAAATTTAATGTCACTGATTAGTCAGAAGTATACACTTCCCCCACAAAAGTAATGTGGGAATTACAACAGGCTTGGCGTCCTTCCACCATACCAACACACATCTGAGAGAGCTAGCAGGCCTCATATGCTCCCTCTGTCTCAAAAAATCAGGACATACTGCTGAGAACCTGTTGGTATTAGATAGTGGAAAGTTAATAAAACGAAAAAGCAAACCATTTCACATTAGCAGCTAGTACGCCATCCATCTATTTCAGTATGCTTTTTAGTTTCATGAAATAGCAGTTCATGATTTCTACTTTAAATATTAACTAGACGTATGGCGGCTTGACTGGATAGTGCCTCACTTCTTTAAGCTGATGGCATGCACATAGACTACTGACCTACTGACCTATATTCATTTCATGGCATGTCATTCTGACAAGTGGTAGTGAGCAAACACATGAGAAAAATCGCAAACCTTTCTGAACATGGATAATGTCTGGAAAGTTAGCAAGATGGCCCTGGTAAATCGCTAAAAGATCGGAAATTGGCTCCAAATCCTGACGGGGCTGCTCTGCAAAGTAATCCCCAATGGTCTCGTAGACTTCTCCAGTGTGCGCCATGGCCTTGTTTAATGGCGCTGAATATACTTGCTGGTCGAATTCGAAGGCCTGACTAAGAATTCTGAAAGCCTGTCCGACTCTCTGATATTCCTTTTTAAAACCAGTGATCTGTTTTCTGGCAAATTCGTTAATAGTGACATTGAGCTGTATGATGTTTTCGTCCAGTTTTTTGGTGAAAGTTTTGAAACCGTCTACGTTGCTTTCCACTTCTTGTAAGTCAAGCGGTAAAGCTGGAGGACAGATGGTGAGGAAGAAGTTAGCACCGACTAATTCGTCCTTCTCGGCCTTCCGCTTGCCTTGCTTCCAAGCTTTTTCATCATTGCTGCTGCAGGTAAGAAAATGCTGGAAAACGTCACACTTCGATAAAATAGGATGACTTGTCATGTGATTCATCCACCATATTAAACCCTTCCTTCTCTTTGAAATGAAATCTTCTTCGAATCGACCCGTGGCTTGTTTCTCAGGCAAGTGAGGAACCGAAATTACTGGGAATTTTTCTACGAGTCGCGCATAAAGCCAATCGAAGTGCTTGTATCTTCTATTCACCTGGCTTTGAGTATGACTAGGTGTGAGTCTGTAGGACATATAGCTCTTCATGCCCTTGAATTTGGTCTGTTTTGTAGGATCGTCGATGGTGCAGGCCAACGGATACGGGTTCTCTTGCCATTCCGGACCGTATTGGCCCATAACCACAAATATTTTGTCTCCATCTCTGACCAAACCTGAAGCTTCACCCAAAACGAACGCCTCACCACCTGACTTAACAAAGGTTGAGAACCTATTGAGATTTTTCCCAACCGTTCCTGTGCTTTTGGGCTGTTGCGCACTACCACGTCGAGAAGCTGAGGTGCTAGTAACGGGATATCCCGCCTGAGCATTGCCGCGTTTTTCAGGTGTTCCGTGTTCATCCGCCGTTACGCTGTCATCCCAGTCATCGTCCCAATCCTCGTCGCTTCCCTGGCTCGTCTGAAAACTGTGTCGCTGTTGCTGAAGTTGTCCCTGGTAAACAGCTGAATGAGTGGGAGTAGATTCATTTGAGGTGTCCCTCCGCTGAGGACTAGTTTGGCAGTAATAGTCTTGACTCGCGGATGTGCCGTTACCGTGCAGTGATGTGTCAGTCCTTATGATCTCCACGTATGATGCAGGAAAGAGTCCCGTCTCACCTCTGCTGTTCGTGCCCTCCAACCATCCATCGACAACCTCTTCACTACCCAGAGTGAGAAGTTCACTCTCTGTTACGGAGATCTCGCCGGGGTTTTCAGAGATAAAGTCGTATAAAGCTCTCGCTCTGAGCGCCATAGTTGTGTGCAAACTCAGTTTACAAAGTTCCTATACACTCTCCTCCGCGCCGTCCCGTTAAATCAGCCTCTTCAGGAATTCACGCTCTCCGTTTTCTACCAAAACACGTCGAACACTTTTGAAGACATTACTCCGTGAAAACAGACTGAAATTCCTCTCAGAAGAGTATTGAAAAGTGGGGTTTGTGTTCGCCTGCCTCTACTCGCTGAATGCGCTCTGCGGTCCAGGGCAGAATAATCGAGGGTGGAGCCAATCAGAATAATCAGAATAAACCCCATCACGGAGGAATATAATGTAAACCATCACAGCATTTTTCTAATTGGAAACCTGTTATCTTTTAAGTCGTTATATGTTATTAATAACACATCTTTAGCGTAACGCATACTAACTTTATCATAACATAATGACCAGAATAGCTATTAGAATGAAATATTAGAATTAATATTTCTAAACAATTAATGTAAACATGATTGTTAACTGAATACTGAGTAAAAAATATTTTAGTGTCATATTTTACAAGATTTATTTTCTCTTGTACTTTGATACTGAGTAAGAAATATTTTAGTGTAATATTTATGTTTTTTTCTCTTGTACTTAAAAAAAAAGTAGGAACAGTAGGAATAGCTGTATCTGTGTCAGCGTATATTACTAGAATGTTCATTAATATATTTATAAACAATTATTGTTAACTGAATACTTAATAAATCATATTTGTCGCTTGTACTTTGCAGAAAAGAAAGAAAGAAAAAAGTCTTTCATAGCTCATTTGGCTTGGGTGTTAAGAATGTAACGTGTTGATTAAAAAGTTATTAACATACTTCATAGTCTGAAAAGACTAAAGGCTTAAACGTTCTTACAAGTTACTGTGCCAGATTTAATAGACACCTTCCTTATAAAAAGTAAATCATGAAAAATACTCCTCAATCTGAACGTTTTATTCACTTTAAGGCTGCAAATAAACATTCAAACTCAATTTGTGCCAAAACTGTAATTGTATATCGCTGTTATTGTAGTATTTTACCCAAATGAGTATTATTACAATTCAAACATTGCTTCAAATTGATTCGTTCATAAATAAACACCATCAAATATGTTAAAACATTATAAGAACTTTACTTTACTTTATACTTGTTCCGTACCAAATGTCTAAACGTGTATATTATACACATAAAGGTTATGCATTATGATAACTGGCATTACGAGCAGTTCGCGTTTTACGGACATATGATCTCAGATTACACAACACACTATAGGCATCTTTCTTAAAAATATACATTATTTTAACCAGCAGAGGTCACCGTCAAACAAAAATCCGGCCCCGTTAGTTCCTTGTCACGTGATGTAAAAGGACCTGTAGCTTCACAGCTTTAAGATACGATCTACTATCACGTGATCTCTCAGACGTTCGTAAAACCAGCACGTACCTACCTTATCAGTATCAAACAAAACTGTCTTTACGTTACAAGCGTGGCCACTTATATAAGTTATCGGTTAAAACTATTAAAAGGAGTAAGAAACGACGAAGAATTCCAATCCGTGTTGGATGAATGAACGTAATATTCAGCGTGACGGTGACGTCACGTGGAAGTCGTGATGCTCGAGCCTCCGTGGCTCGCAAACACACAACAAACAGCGCCTCTCTCCGCCCACACCATTAAACTGTATCGCATTCGCCGAACATACATCTTTGTCCGAATTGTTACGACTTCAAATCCATATATAGTGATGTTTTTGAATGCATTTAAAGCCTGAATCTCTTTTTACCTCTACTCGTTTTAGTCATAATCGTGCGCGGGGTTTACAGAGGAAGAAGAGAGCTCAGCTAACGCTGCTAGCCGCTTTATATTGTTTTCCACATCTGAGAAGCGGGGGATCCAAACCCTGAGCTGTCAAACATCGAGACTTTTGGATGCAGTCAATTAACACCAGCGTTTCATTTCATAGTCGCCTTACTTCAGGACTTTTGTTTTCTGGAGACAACAAGAAGCTGTCGAGGAATTACATGGATTATCTGGTAGTGTGTTCTCTTTTATTTCTTGAAGATGGCCAGAATCTGTAGGATCAGGGGCCAGTTGCATAAACTTAGCCTTCACGTTAAGACTGGATAGTCTGGTCAGCTAGCAGTTAGCCAAGAGTAACGTTTTAGTTTTTGTAGTTACCTTAGACTAATATACATTTTTATGTAAATTTATGTGACCGGTCTTAAAGAAAAATTGAGCTGACTAACTTTTAAGACTAGTCTTAACCTTTTATGCAACTGGCCCCTGGTGATTTGTTTTGCTTGCTGCTCCCACAGTTTCTGAAGCTTGGTGGAGATTGTTTTTGAACCGTTGTTTTGTTTGCAGCTATTATAAATATTCTCACTAGATGGGTGAAGTCAGCTTGTTGTTTGTTTCGCTTAAAAACAAACCTGTGCCAATAGACACGGGTGTCTCCAAAAGATAGTTATGAGCATTATTAAAAGAAGGTCTTTCCTGATATACCAACAATTTCTGGCATCTTTTCTGCTTTTTAGCAATTTGTAACCATATATGCGGTTAGATTTGTGTAGTTGTTCACATTAAATGTAATATACAGTAGCTTGCTGTAAGGTCATTTATTGAGTCTGCAAAACGAATTTAATTTGCTGCACTTATCTGAAACCAGGTAATAAAACTATTCAAGTATCATTGTTAACCTACCTTCATGTCCTTCAAAACCTGCACGGCTTCCTTTCTTCCTCTAAACATAAAAACAGAAAGTCCAAGCTGCTCTTTTCCATACGGCGAAGGTGAATCGTATGGAAGACCGTTTTCAACACAGGATAAAAAAAAATAAATTGTCTTTTTTTGTCACAAAACTGGAGAAAAAAAAGTCAGAATTGTATCATATAAATATTCATTTTTTTCTTGTATTTCTCTATGTGTATCTCACTGCTGAGTTTGTATCACACAATTCTGTATGTTTAAAATTGTGATTAATTTACTTATTTATTACTTTTTTTATCTCATAATCGTGTGTTTGTTTGGTTACTGTGAGTTTATATCATGACAACACCAGTGCCCTTTCGCTTTCATTTTGTGGAAAAGAACAGCTTGGGCACTCTGCTAAACATCTCCTTTTGTGTTCCTAATGTGTAGGTTTCAGAAGAATTGAGGGTAAGTAAATGATGACACATTTTTGGGTGACCTATATTTAAGTCACATATACAAGTAATATAGGCATAGCTAGATATCTGCATATTCACAGACACGTTTACAGATATGTGTGTGTTCTGGAGACATTTGGAGCTTATTGTTTGTTTTTAAAAAAAGTACTTTCTTTAATGTGACCTTGTTACAGTCTATTTTAAATTTGCTACAATTACCTATTAAGACATTTCTTTTCATCTAGATGTTATAGTGACGTAAACAGACACTTGTGTTGTGAGGTGATATGGTCACAGATCACATCTAATCTTTTTTTTAAATTATCAGCTTATTTGGCCTGGGCGTGACCTCTTTTAAAGTCCTTTTTTGCACCATTTGTGTTATATAATTTGCCTACAGTACTCGGTGGTAATAACAGCTTGGTGTGGTGTTGGTGGCGCTCTGCAGCGTGACAGCATTGAACTTCTCGCACATTCACATGCTTTGATACTGGACTTGGACATACGCAGCGAGGTCACAGGGGTGTTTCCTTTGGGATATTCCGGTCAGGATTCTCAGAATAGAACTGGAAAAGAGACTGGAAGTGTTGGCAGTGTAAGAGCATGCTTGATTATGTAAGTATTTCTGTCCGGACAAATCACACGTTTTAAGGACAAGAGGAAGTTGTTTCTCACTCACCTGAAATCGAAGGGTCTTGTAGTTCTTGAGGGTAAGACCTGCTTTTATTTCAATAGAATGTGGAAACTGAGCCACATGTGCACATCAGCGTATATTTGCAGTGAACAGGTTGTACACAACTGTAAACAGACTTTATGTCCTTGTCATCAATAGTTTGCATAGAAAAAAAGGTTTTAGCGTGGTCAGTGAAAGCTTTATCATTGTCAGCCCTTCGGGATTCATGCCATGCACAGTATGTTCCCCAAAGGGGTGGAGCTTAAATCTGTGCCTTTGTAGTTGGCATGGAAACCCCATCATTGTATCTACGTTTCTGGTATGTTTTTTCAGGGCAGTGTGTTTTTATCTCCGTGCCCAATGCTTTTAATGTTTGCTTTGAGTTCTAACTGTTCAGGTTTGAGTTCTTTCTTCCGTGTGTCCCCACGGTTTTCCTTTATTAAAGGACACAATCAGAATCTTAGCTGGGTTTAATTATGGATCTGGCCACATTTGGTCCAGGCTCTGCTGATTTAGGAATGAATGGGCACAACAATGATCCTATTGTGTTGTGTTCTATTCCCTGACTCTGTATGGTTCATTTGTGAGAGGAATCATAATGTATTCAAGCATTGGTCCAGCAGTCTTTTTTTGGTGTCCCTCTCATTAAATCAAGCCGGATCGCGTACAGCTGCTGTATTCTTTTAATCCTTTCAAATGTTATTCATTTTACGGACAGCCAAGTTAATTTACAGCCAAACCGGAAACTTTTTTAATGGTTAACTGAGGGCAGATGTCGGCGGAAAGTATGCCAGGTTACTAGCAGTTAAGCACTTTGGTTTTTTTTCTTGCGGTTGACAGGGTTAGTGAAACAGTTTATACTGCAATACTGTACATATGCTACAGTTGATTATATATATCAGGATATATTTGAAATAAACATTATCTTATGCGCCATGTAATCGCTTAATAATAATAAATAATTTTTCTTTAAATTCTTTAAACATTTATTTTAATATTTTTATCATTTACACAGCCACAGTGCTATGGATTATATTTTAACAAGAATTTGTATAATTTAGAAGTTAATTTAAAAACTCTAATTGCAATTTACACGTTGACATGCATTGTTTTTTTTTGTTTTTTTTGAGTATTGATTATAGTTAAAAAGAGTAATTAAAGACTCTGTTGTTAATTGTAACATCATAGTAATGTGAAAGAGCTCAATATAGTTTAGAGCAGAAGCCGAGGTAGATTTTTATTGTTATTTAATTTATTTGAAGAAAGAGCAGTTTGTTCAGTATACCATTGTTTAAAAAAAAAAAAAAAAAAAAATATATATATATATATATATATATATATATACACACATATACATAATATTCATCGTAAGATGCATTAAATTACTTAAAGACCTTTACATTGATGCAAAAGTTTTATTATTATAGTCTTGCTTTATTGAGCATTTCACTAAATATTAATCAGACGTTACAAACATTATCACAAATACTGATGATAATAAAAAGAAATATTTATTGATCAGTAAATCTGTATATTAGAATGATTTCTGAAAGATCATGTGTGTAATGATGCGGAAAATTCAGCTTTTAACAGGAATACATTTTATTTTGCAATATATTAAATTAGAATTTTTTAAACCGTAATAATGCAGCTTTGTTAAGAGACTAAAAAATACTTTTTTTTAATTCTTGCCGATCACAAACATTTCAGCTTTTGCTTTTTTTTCTAAATAATCATTAGTGGCAACTGTAATCTGTATCAGACATCACCCCTCTTTAAGAGTATGAGAAATCTCTTTATCCTAAAGCTTCTGGTTTTACTTAAGGGCACTTATTCTCATCGCTTGTGGACATGGATATTGTGAGTGAAACTGGATCAATGGCAATGGATTTGATGTTAATGGTTATTGCATTTTATGATATAAGGCAATGACT
>JAUMHR010000059.1:3640373-3662743 GCA_032361145.1 Enteromius fasciolatus
CGAGATACATCTATTTGAAAATCTGGAATCGGAGGGTGCAAAAAAATCAAAATACTGAGCAAATCACCTTTAAAGTTTTCCAAATGAATATCTTATCAATGCATTTTACTAATCAAAAATGACATTTTGATATGTTTACAGTAGGAATTTTACATGATGGAACATGATCTTTACTTAATTTCCTAATGATTTTTGGCATTAAAAAAAAATCAATAATTTTGACCCATGCAATGTATTTTTGGATATTGCTACAAATAAACACCAGCGACTTAAGACTGGTTTTGTGGTCCAGGGTCACAAATATTAAATCTTTGTCCGATCCTGTATTCAGTATTGTCTGGTTTCTTTTGCATATCTTTTTTTCATTGTTCTGGAGATTGCATAACCTGTCCATATTGGCTTTTGACTAATCTGACATAATATCTTTGACCATCAGAAAAAACGATTTGTAATGGAAAAAAGGAAATGTTGCCTTGTTTCAAACCAGCACTCTAATGTTGACTGGTACAGGTGTGTGTGTACTTTTAAATCCCTTCCTTCATGCTCAAGAGAAAGACTCTTGTATCCTTGATATATGGTACCCCTGGAGCTCCATGGTCCTCAAATGTAAGGGCTTGGCAGTTGAAACTCTACCCAGCAGAGTCACAGTCACCGGTGTAATTTACTGCCCCCGTCTCCCCATCTGCTCTTTGGAAGCAGCTCCCCCCATGCGGTAATGGAAGGGGTCAATGTCTTACCTTTAAAAGAACCGCCTGGTTTTCCCCTGCATGACCCAGACCCCCTCCCCTTCTGCCGTGGCTGATCTCACTGGGTTGTGATTTAGAGTAATAATAAAATTACCACGGCTCTGGAAGTAGACAGGGCACCCGTAACATCTGGCCCTAATAAAGTTATGACTGATAGAGATGGATGCACGCAGAACGAACATGAGTGGGAGACGCACACAGACCCCCAAGCTCCAGAACTGTTTCCGATGACAGATATCTTCGAGTCTGCTATTGCAAGCAGGTACCATTATACATTGCTTCCCTTGCAGAGAGAGTTGGAAAACAAACATGTTTGGCTTATCTGACCCTCCCGTGTCCTCACTGACCCTCACTGATACTCGCAAACCCTGCTTGCTCCAGGATACTCTCATTCCTGGACATTTCTTTGGCAAATTCATTTAGGTATACAATGGAATTGAATCTCAACGTGTTGACCAACACTGAGCAATAAGATGTACAACATACCTTACGGCACTTTATCTAAGTGGTCCTGAGTGGTTTGTTGTGAATCCCTGAAATACATTGGGTGAGGAAAATCTTAGAGAAGCCCTCATTGCCATCAGGCGCCATCAATTGAATGTTTTCTTGGGGGAGGAATTTTTCCTCGTCCTGAAAGATGTGTTTGAGATGTGAAGACAAAGGCTATCTTGTGTGCTTGAAGTAGAACTGTCTGGCTGGGTGGACTCTGTATTCTGTCTGGCCTCGAACTAAACATGCCGGCCAGACGTTATTGTGTGTCTCGGCTGGCAGCCTGACTCAGGGCATTCTGCTGAGAGAGGTCACTGGTGCTGCCACATGGAGCACTTCTGTCTGGTGGCAGTGCCCAGTGTCTGAACACCCAGCAGCCGTCTGCTTGAGGACCGTATGGTCAAGGATCCTGGATAGATGGTGCAGTCGAAGTATCCAAATTCTTGCAGTCCAATTGTGTGGTTCTTGGACAATGTGATGTATCGAAATTGCAGCACGCAAACCAAAAATCACTGTAAATAATTTACTGTAATATGCAAAGCATTTCACAGGGAAACATCCTGTGCTGGAACGTCTTACGGTTTGCTGTTGGATCAGACGTGTGACGTACAGACAAATGATGCATACCGTCTGTACAAAGCAGACCGTCCACGTTTCCAATGATTTGAGCACTGAATGCTGATTAGAGCTGGGATGATAAAACGATGCAGAATTGATTCATGGAGCAAGATTTTCCGAATGCATTGCGATTTCTGTGGATTCGATTATGCATTTAGATTTTAACAGCAGATGGCGCTGCATGCTTTAAGAACTGCCGTACTCTGCTCGTTTCTAAATAATTACACGCAGTTGAACCTAAAATTATCATTCATAAAATTCTAAAAGGTTAAAGCAAATTACAATGGTATTCACAGTGTCACTTTAATCTCATCAAACTAGATTACAGCATGTATACATGTATTCAGAAAATCTCGATTTATAAATTGATTCTGCATCGATTTATCATCCAAGGTTTAATGCTGATGTCTGACTGAATTTCTTGCATTTCTTGTCATATCTCCTTGTTAGTCCTGTCTTAATCTGTTAATTTCGTCGACGAATAGTTTTCGTCAAGAACATTTTTTTCACCGACGAAAACGAGAATTTCAGAATGAACTGAATTCAGCAGAGGCTGAAAACACCACGAGCCGTCTTCAGTATGTGTTTACACAGAGATGCAAAGAACATGCAGGATTCATATTTAAATATTTTTTTTTGTGGCTTGATATTCATAGACAGTTTGTATCGCATTTTGATTGATTTATACAATTTAGCAAAATCTGTGACATTTTGTATTTTATGGTAAAATCCATTTTTATGACTGTTTTGTGTGATTCTTTATCGTGGGAAATCTTAGGGCCCTACTTACAGCCCAAATTTGGTATCCCTGCGACTTCTGGTTTTACCACAACTTAAATCACCATTGAATTAGACATTGTCCTATGTACAGTTTTTGTATCTTGTATTCTTCTTCTGTTTCATATTGCGTGCCTGGATACTTTTCATATAGGCCTATATGTACGACAGCAGTTTTCAGTCCTGATCCTGATGCAGATTTAACACACCTGATTTGGAGCTACTCCTTACTGCAAATGTTAAAGGGGTCGTGGTACTGTTCTCTGAGGTCCGCTTATAATTTTATGAAGATATTTACAGCGTAATAATTTAGAAACTATTTTCTGTCCTGTTTTATTAACCCCCCTCATCAGAACGTTCTGTTTGAATAGGCGTGGAGGATTTTAGACTCTGAAGTAAACATCTACTGCTTTGATTGGTTAACAGTTATGTATGTTTGACAGCCTACATCCTTCATAGATTGACGCTGCTGGGACTTAGGTCAAAAACGCATACCTAATCAGTACATATCAAACAATCTGTTTAACAGACAAAGCAACAGTGATCACATAATGAAAAGAGTTGGACATCGGATCCAGTATCTTTTAGTTTCAGTCTTTCTGAAAGTCCTGCATTGAATTGTGCGTTTTTTTGTAAACACATCCATGGTGAACAAAAGCCCTAGTTCTGACTGACGCAATCGACACTTCATTCAAAAATAAAATTCATCAAATAAGGTTTACTGTTTGGTTTCTGCACAGACCTTCGTTTGCAACTGTTGCTATTTACCTACTACATGCACAGTAAGTGGGCGGGGCTAAAAAGGCACAGATGTAGAAGCAGGCGTTGATTATCTTCTGTGGAGGCGGTGCTTATCCACTTATGCCGGGTCCAACCGCTCTATCAGACACAATGAGAAAACATGGTCATATACATTCACAATGTGATATAATACTACCAAACTAAAGTACAATCCAAACCATAAACTCCATACCGAAATTCCAGATATCCAGAACATGAAAATATAAATAAATATTTTTTAAAAATAGTGTTTGGGACACTGTGAGCACTGTAGTGTACACCATAAGGTTGAATGTTTATTTTGAATACACAAGGACTGCTGAGGTAGTGCTCTCCAGTGAAGCGAGTTGAGGCTTGGACCCAGAAACAGCTCTTCTTACGTCACCACTTAACAAGCGGATAGAGTTGCACATCCCACAACCTGTCATTTTGACACACTGCCTTCAGTATAAGCGGATATATATATATATAGACAATCAAGGAAATTTTGATTTCTCAGTTCAGGACATGGAGCATGCACAGTCATAAGCACACGTCTCGGAGAGCTGACTTTAACGGCAGCTGAGTGATGCAGTGACTTTACTGATTAGCGATTGGCTCTCTTATTCAGAAGGCGGGACGTCCTTCAACGGAGAAGCCATATTGAGCACTGCATTTGTCTCCATTCACAACTATACTAATGACACATCTTGGGTATTCTATAGTCTTTGACGGCTGACTCCTGATTCAAGACGATCGTTTTTTTCAGATCGGCAGTGGTTCATGGATGAGCACACACCTAATTTGTTGAAAAGGGCCACTAGATTGCTCATCTTGTAATAGGCTATTTTTCCTTTTGCAGACCATGTTTGGCTTGCAATATCCAGTCTAATTGAATCACGTCTCTCATGAGCAACAGTTACAATTGGTTATTTTTAACCAATTTGATTTGCAGTCTTGTGAGTCTGAACAGCAGGCCTCACCTAACATTTGCGTTTGAGCATGTCACGCTAGAAGGGTGTGAACGTGTGAAGGAAGGGGAAATAGCATATGGATGACTGTCTGCTGGGATAGTATCAAGATTTGAATTTTTGTCTATGAATCACCGCTGATCCGGCCTGGGGCTCCCGGTTGGGATTATGTTTAGGTAAAGTGTTGTTGAAGTTATCCAGGGGGCCAGGTTCAGCTCCTTTTAATATGTTCCTAATGTTCTGAAACCAGACTCGGTGAGTTATGAGAACTCTGAACTTCACTTCAGTCATCGCTGTAACTCAAACACATGCTTACATAAGAGCCGACCAACACTAGTCATGACGACGGGAAGTTATTGTTTGGGGTTGACAGTCATGGCATCGGAACAGATGGCGCTTTTTCATCTCAGGTGCATGGAGAGATCCAGTGAGTGCAATGCATTTTGTTCTGCACCAGATTTGACAGCGTAAACTATCTGTCTGTTGCAGCTTTGTCTCTTAGTTCATGTTCTAGATTTGCAAAGACGTTCCTGTCAAGAGAGATTGAGCAATACATAACGCACACATGTATACACCTCTAATACATGCACATGTATACCCATATTGCTTGGCCAGCACTTTTTGTTTTGAAACTCGAACACGATTTTGGCTGAAGCTCTTGTTCTGAGCTACTTTGTCAGGAATGTTTCTTCACTGAGGAATCCCCAGCGACAGGGCCTTCGTTGCCCTGCATGAAATACTGTTCCATTTATTAATATGAGGAAATCTCTTCAGAAAGGGAGTCAGCCTCCAGCATGTGAATAGAGGGGGCCCATGGAGCTGCTGTGGTTTGCTGTGGAATGAGCCTGATTTAACACATGAATAACAGAAACTGGAGCTCCGCAAAACAACTGGACAGAGTCTCGGCAGTTGGGGGAGGTTTCTGTGTAGCGGTCTGCTCCAACTCCATCTTTGGACCGAAAACTTTCTTGTGTTTTTCTCTTCGAAACTGATGACTATCACAATGCTTATACGCATTCCTATCTTTAGAAACTCGCCGTGATGTGATCCTCCAAACGACTGCTCAAGAAATTAGCACTTCCGCTGTGGTAATTATCCCTTTTTGGGGAGCATGTCTGCAGGTTGGTCTGTGCCGTGGTTAAGCATACCAAGTCTGATGGATATCAGATGGATCATAGTTTGAGTTTGGGTCACCTGTCAGTGCCTTAGGCGGTGCATCTGTGGGTGCATGTTATTTCTTTGTGGCCGAGTTTCTCAAGTGAAGGTCAGTCCACACAAACGCACGGGGCAAGAGGACAACTGATTGGCGGTTGGCTAGTTTGACCAGTAATAGACCTTGAGGTCCAGCAATGCTGCAGTTAATTAGCTTGATCCTGGCTCCTTTTCATCGTGTTGCAAATCCAGATGTGAACCGTCAGGCTTTGCGCAAATTGAGTTACTGTAAATCTGCTCTATGACCAGGCAGACGCACTATGAAAGCGCACAGGCCATGAGGCTTGTTCACGGCCCCTGACCTGGAACCTGTGAGCTCCTGACTTTGTGCAGGGGCATCGGTAGTCAGGTCTCTGACAAAGTGATTTAGTCACGGTTTGTCTCCAGTAAGGGTTTATCTGACTGACCCCGGAAAGGCTTCATATCCAAACATGTCATAAAGAGAGAGATCTGCAATAAACCAGGTGTAAAAGCCGATCTGGCTCGGAGAATGTGAAGATTTAGTTGGCGCCATGTGAGCCTTGCACATGTCCTGAGGTTAGCTTCATCTTGGGCTTATCCAAGGTTTCTCAGTAGGGTAGCACGCCTTAATTTGTTACTGATATCTGGTTTCTTAGATGCATTTAGAGATCTGCCTTTTATTTTTTTCGTTAATATCATTTATTGGACTATGTTCTGTTTTCATTCTGCAAGTCATTTTAATTTTCACCTAAGCCACGTTCTTCACCTGAGAAACGCTGAGTTTTCGCCGTGTTTTGGCCTCCCATCCACATGTAAACATTTTAGTTCACTGAAAACACTTCCTTGATGTGTGTGAACACGTGAAACAAATTTTACAACCCATCAAGATCACCGTTTGCACATGGCAAAAGTTGTTTATAAAAAAGTGCTGGAATTCGTCAGGAGGGATTGTGGTCAGCTGTCACTGATGACGTTTACAGGTCAGCCTACGGTTGTTTAAAATCATACCGCAATACGGAGGAGTATGCATATACTGCATCAGTAAATTCTACATTGCCAAAGCATTCTTAACTCTCTCTCCCCCACTGACACAGTTTTCTTGCTTTATTTGTTTCCACTGTTATATGTTAGGGGGCATTGAAGTATTGAATCTCTGAATGAAAACATGGTGAAGAAGAAGCAGTAACAACAATCATTTATTATCTATGCTTTGAAATTCGGTTGAGATGTAGTACAAAAATGACATTGTCTGTGAAAATATGCATGTTTTGCATATTTTTAGATATTCATAATACAAAATATTTTGGTGGCCATAAAGGTTTTGTTAAAATGGTCAAAAAATGCTGGCAGTGTTTGGCCATTTTTTATAAACAGGCAGGGAAAGTGTTGTTTATTTATGTATTTATTTTATCGCATATCATATCGCTAACGCGATGTCAGCCAATGCGATTACATTACAGCAAATGTTGCGATTATATTAAATAAACAAATGTGTTCGTGGACGTAACAAGACATTCGTTCTTGCGTTCACACCAGACGCGAATGAAGCGTTAAGCGTGAATGCAAAGACGCAATTAGACATCCTTCAGCACGATTCGCGCGAGTTAAGCGGCGCGTTTAACATGCTGGTTTTACTGCACGCGGAAGCAGCGCGTATGCAGAGCATGATCAGCGAGCACCGATTGTGCTTTCATTCTGGCAGCTTGTACTGCAGCAGGCTATAGAAAAACATCTTTCTGTCGTATTTTCCAGCGAACGCTGTGTGCCATGTGCTTTGATTTCTGTCATTTCTCTGTACCTGCTACGCTCTTCTGCGCTGCCCCTGTGTGCTCTCATCCGTTAACATGGGCGCCGGAAAAAATGCGCGCTGCTGACGCCCTGCTGACGCGTGCAGTGTGAAACCGAGTCCAAATACAAACGAATAGCGAGATATATTCGCCCAAGTCACCTCAGGTGTGAACACACTTTTAAAGAGGGATTTGAGAAAATGATTGGCGCACTGGACAAGAGATATATGTTACATCCTGCTAAAATGTTTTGGGACAATGTGTAAAAATATAAAAATGGGTATTTCTTTAATTTGTCTGTACTTTTGACTTTTTAATTTTAGTTGAATGTTAATTGAATGTAATTCAATTCAGTAATGTAAAGATGTTACTGTTATTTAATTTTGTACAATTTAGTTTTAATTAGTTGTTGCTAGATTGCACTGTATGCTGTATCTCAGCTGAGTAATTCAGATTTCAGCATTATTAGTAATCTGTGTGTGCATTTTCCTTGATGACAAGCAAGTTGAGTCAAACCACTTATATATCGTATCGCAATTGCAATTTTGACCTTAATAATCATAATGTGCCATTTTTCCCAAATCGTGCAGCCATATTACGCGTGAACAAGGTATAATCACCGCAAAAGTCATTGATTCTGACCCATTCCTTCTGCCTGGTGTTTATTTTTTTAGCTATTGTGCAATTTGGAGATGATGCACATTCTGCTGCATCAGCTGTCGTCAGACATACCGGCACTCTGTATCGATCTGTATAATCTTTTCAAGTACTTTTCCTGAACGTCACTGGCAGACCGTCTTAAACCTCCTGTCTTCTGCAAATGTTACTTTTGCAAGTCTGTTTTTTCAAGTTCTTGCTGTGAAACAATAGACAAATATGGCTTTGCGTTCCAAGACTGTTCTTGCTGTTCGAAGCAGCAGGATTGTGTAATTTTGTAGCAATGAAGTCCCAGACAGGGAAATCTTAATCAGCATTCTTGGCATAATAGGAAAGCTTTGGCTCAAAGTATGTTTTGTTTGATTATTTCATTTATTTTTTCCCTATCATTGCACTCTCAAAGGGAAGTAAAAAATTTCGACAACTTTTTTTGGCCCCTTCACGCCTGGCTGTCAGTTAAGCTCAGAGTTTTTCTAGATGTGACACTGATGCCGTATATTTCAGCGCTGTGAGTGAGTTTAAATGTGGAATCACAGGCCAGGCTTGACGAAGTGCTCCCGGTGGAGTGGTCTTTCTCCACAGCGGGGAGGTTTGGGGCTGAGCCAATCAGGTGACGAGACAGGCTGACTTCCAGAAACACCGCCAAAACAAGAGAAAAGTATAGAGCGTTTCTTTTGTGTCAGGAGTGCAGCATTTGAAATGATTTAGCTTCTCAGCCTTCACTTTTCACACCTGTGCTAGAGGCTTACTCTATATTTATTCTGGGCTTCTTTAAGTCCACCGAGGTCAGAGGTCAACGATTTGGGTACAGGCATAAATTAGGAGCTGAAGGGGAGAAATGACTTTGACAGGGACATTTTTGGATGCTTAGATGCTGTTGTTGTTCATGCGAAGGTCAAGGCTTTTTTGGCTAGTTTAACCTATAATTCTGTCACCTTTTGCTCTTGACATTTTAAACCTGTATGACCTTTTTTTCCTCTGCACACACAAAAGATATTTTATAAATCTTATGTGCATAAAATGGGCCCAATTTTGTTACCCGTTTAAGTTCTTACTGATGAATGTTTAGCAAAACATGCAACGATCCCGAATTTGAGCCACATGAATTATGCACAGATCTCAATGCAATATAAAACAAAATATAAAACTAATCAGTACGCTAGAGGAGCTAAAATAAAACATTTGAGTCCACATTCTGTAGATTTTTGCTGATGGTGGTGGCACATTTCCCCAGATTTGCAAAATACATATGTGGTCCAACAACTAGCTCTCCATCTGTGAGGGTTTTTAGTGCCTGTGGGGACATAAAAAAAAAAATAATAAAAACATGTATTAAAAAAAAAAAGCTTAACCCAGTTTAATTATTTCCTTCAGTTGCAAAGGGTCTAGGTTTATTTTAATTTTTTTTAATGCTTTAATTGTGTATACTTTGTAACAATGGCAAAATGGGGGCAAAAGAAAATCATGTTTATTTAAAGGCAAATGCAAACGTTTTGAGATATATATTGAATATCATGAACAATTAGAAAATATTGAGATATACATCTTTTTATGCATCGCCCAGCCCTACCCTCGATCCATCCTAGGGTGTATATGACTTTCTTTTTTCAGATGAATACAATCAAGAGTTATATTAAAGAAGCTCTTCCAAGTTCAGTGAATAGTGAATGAGATTTTGAAGCCCAAAAAAAACATCCATCCATAATAAAAAGAGCTTCACATGGCTCTGCTGGGTAAATAAAGGTCTTCCGAAGCTACCGCTAGCTGGCAGAGTGTAATAAAAAAATGTGGAAGCGCAAAGGAGTGAGCAAAACGATTGTATTGTGATTGTATCCATCTGAAAGTAGAAAATCATACACAACTACGATAGCTTGGGGGTGAGTAAATCACAGGGTAATTTTCATTTTTGAGTGAACTATTTCTTTAAGTGTTGTTTTGTGTCCAGAAGTTTCCAAATGCCTTTTGGGACCACTGTACATGTTACACCTGGCTGTTTTAATTTTCAATAAGACTGTTGTAGATCTTCCCTGAAGGGCTTGAAGCGTGGAAAAAGCTCTTGTTGAAATATTTGTGTTTGTTGCTTTCTATTGTTGCCTTGGAAATTCTGGAAACACCGAGCTGTTTATAATCAGACGAGCTTTCCTTTATCTCATGTAATGCTGCCGTCAGTTCGGTGACATTACTCCGCTCCAGTCTTTGTGTTCAGCATGCTTGCTAATTATAGGACTGTAAAAAATGTTGTTTTTGCATGTTCTCTCCTGATACCTCAAGTTTTCCTCCAGATCATCTACCATGGCAAACGCTGATCAGTACAGTGCACACATTCCTGCCTCCCCTCCCATTCCTGCCCCGTTGAAAAGGACTGGCGCTAGTACTACAAGTTTGTCCTCATATTCCCCTGACTAATGCATTGGAATTTCTTGGCTGATACCTCATACTTTCTAACTTCAGTAGAATAAAGATCTAGTTGTTTTATTTTGGAACTCATTTACAGGCTGAATATTTACAGATACAATTTATCCTGCGCTGTTATGGGTCAATAGGGGAAACTTGTTGTTCCAAAATAACAACCCCAGCCAAATGGTAAAAAAACTCTAGTTTAAATCTGACCTGAGCAGTCTGATCTCAGGATGGATTTTCAGTACAGTTACTTAGATAAGCCGACACATGCTAGTGATGTTGTTAACTAGCCGGTCAGTGCAGCGTTTGTTAGCATGTCAGCTAATGCGTTGCAGATTCGATTCAGGTCTCATTTGTAAATTAAGTCAACTCAAGCGAGAAATCAGTAGAACAAGTAAGTAATAATGCTGCATTCGTTGTAAAGTGCTCAAATTTATAAAAACACTGAATATTATATGATATATTTCTTCTTATTAAAGTTACAAAAGTGATTTAGTCAAGAGCAATGAGAGATTTTCTCTTTTGTTGATTGATTAAAGGTGTGTTAACACTCATAGTTTGGTTCTCTTGGTTTGTTTGGTCCGAACTATAAAAGGAAAATGAATATTTGGTTTTGGTCCGCTTAGCGTTCACACTAGCATTTTTGAAAGCGAGCCTAAAGATACCAAACCTAAAGGCATTGTTGTACATCCGCAAACTGATTGGTCGGGTTAAATGATGTATATTTCATTACAGAACTTGCTTAACACTAATGTTTGAATTAAAGGGGTGCTGGTGCTTTAACTAGAACGCACCCATTGCTGTCTGCTGGACTAAGTGCACTCGTTTTATGTACATGATTTTATTTTTACCACCTGTGAACTCATGAAGACCTCATAAAATGCATTTCACCTAAGCTTGCCCTCTGCTCGTTTCGTTTTAGATGCACAGTTCAGTTCGTGTCGCATCTAGTCAACGCATCCTGTTGTTGCTTCGTGTGGAAGCATTTAGTCTCTGATGCATTCCTTTTTTTTTTATTCCAACTGCACCAGAGTTTGTTTGGAAGTGGAACGAAACTGCTAAAATGATGGGTCTCGGTCCACTTCTAAACAAACTCTGGTGCGGTTCGAATGAAATGTTTGTTTGTTTAGTTCGCAGCAGGGTTCACACTCAAACGAACTGCACTAACAGAGTTTGTTTTAATGAAACCAAACACAACAAATGTGAACACACCTTAACATGAAAGACAGACGGCAGGAATATTAGACTGCTGTCACTTTAAGAGCTGCCCGCTTCCAATATACTGTTACACATGTGCTTTCTTTCGAAGCTGTTTGCTTTCACTTACTGTGTTTATGAGGATACTTGGAAAGACTCAAAGAAGTGTGTATTTAACAGTTCAGGGCCTAGATAAAGCAGCAAAAATAACAGTTAGTCTTTATTTTGAGTCCAGGGTTAGGGTTACTATAACTATTAGTAACTACGTGTCAATTCCCATTAATTCACAACTACATGCCTACTAACTCTCAGAGTAGACTAGTTAGGGAAGGTTTAGGGTTAGTAGAGTAAGTTTCTGATAGTATGTAGTATGTTGTGTGTTAGAAGATGTTAAGACAGTCTGCTAGTACTCTAGTGACTGCTAGTTGACATGGAGTTACACAGTTGACAGATTTGTATTAATCATGTCTGTTTGTATATTGCATTACTCTAATTGCATAATTTGGTTGTTACAAAGCTGGGTGCATTGATGTTAAAGATTAAATATGCTGGCATCTTATTTTAACGGCCGGTATTACGGGTTATGAAAGGCTGACAGGCTAGCAGGGACCAAAAACACTTACAATGTGCATCTATTTTTACTTTATTTGTTGAACGACTCCCAAACGAATCAGACCTATTTCCTAACCCCTCATTTGCGTGACTCTAATCTGCTCTGATTGGTCGATTTCATTTAAAGCAGTGTTTGAAGTTACAAAAGCGGCACCTAGTGGCGAAGAATGAATGCGCATTTTCATTCAGACCAACTCCAAAGCTCCAACTCCAAATGCTATTGTTGATGTATATCATGAAACGGCTTGGGACTCGTTCTTAAAAACGACTCATTTCAATGATTCAGAGTCGACTCTTTCTTTTGATAGACAATACGTTTATACACGGTGCACTTTCAGATTTACACACTGCATGAAAGCTCCATAATATAGCCACTTTAACTAGCTTCTACCATGTAACCAATGAATTTGCGTTTCAGTTTAATTAGATGCACAAACAACCTACGTCAACATCCTTTTATTATCCTCTTAATGCATTCTGTAAATTTGTTCGCGTTGTTCACATGGTTGTCGGTCCGTCATAATGAAGTCAGATTAACATTTCTTTATTATTTACCTCAGGTTTATAGTGTACGATGCCTCCACCGAACTAAGCTTTATTTTTTATCACACAGATTAAGAAATACTTTGAGCTGGAACCTCTGGCACGAGGCAAGAGCTGGATTCTGGAGGGCAGCACTGTGGACAGCATGGAGGCGGTGAAGGAGAGCTTCGCTCAGCTCATTCATCTGCTGGAGGAGAAGGACCACGAGACGGGCAGGATATGATCCGGGGACGGCCTCCCAGCATCCCTCAGACACTACCGAACGCCAACTCACCACAGGCCAGCACATCTCGGTTCAGCCTGGCCGTCGTGTAAACTACATTGTTACTCTGTCTAACTCTGTTACTGTGGTGAAACAAAATGAGCCAAAAACGGACTTATGATAAATCCTCACGCAAGGATGCATATCTGCAGAAGAAGGAGGTACCTCAGCCCTCGAGCTTGATACCTTCTCTCAAACCACACGTATTAACCCAGAACAAGCGTTCGACACACCATTACCATTCTCAGTTCAATGGTTGTACCTGTCCTTTTTAATACAGACCTAGTTGCAGATTGCTACTAAATAGATGATGTAATCATATGCTTGGTCACGTAGGGCAACTGGAAGTCTTGTAGTCCCTAGTTTAGTCAGCGTGCCAGCGGTTGCGTGAATGAGTGTGTTTGTGAGCGAGATATGCCAGTTTGTACTGAAAAGCCTTAAAGTGAGTGCTAATGTATTTTTAAAACAGACGTTTCATTGTGTTCTCACAAACGTAATTCAGATATCTGTGGCTGTGAAGTGATTCCTCCGTCGTGAATAAATCAATACTATCTCTAAACCTCATGGAGCCGCACTTGATGTACCAGTGGAGCTTTGGAGGGACTGTAAATGCACATGTTTAGTTTGGGATCATCGAGAACACTGATGTATTCAGATCTCAGGCTAGTATTATTTCACAGCTGATCATATCCAGGATTTCACCCGTCTGTCTCTTTATCTGGGATGGCAGTGGTTGATAAAGCCCTGCAGAAACATATAACGCCGGTTTGACTCACACTACAACCACAGTCAGCCCCTTTAGGTGAACCGCGACGCAGCTTTTGATTTTGTATGCATGATGTATTCACCATGTGCTTGTTTGGATATCGCGTTATTGTTTGTATTTGCGTTGGGCCTGAATGTAACGCGCTCGCTCTCTGCGTCGTCACACCTCCGCTAGTCTCAATAGATCGTGGAGTTTGTAGACGCATGAACAGAGGAAGCGAATGACCGCAAGAGCCCAGTCCGGTGTTGACCAAACATGTGCCACACGTCCAAAAGCAAGCGAACACCTTGAATGCATAATCGCCATCAAACTCGGGCAACATCTTGGGTTTTATTTATGTCTACTACAATTTTATACCCTCCGAAACCGATTCAGCTGCCTTTTTGTAATTCAAATATTTGTACATTTGTTATAGATCGGTCTCTGGAAAGACACGTGCCTGTCTTTGTACTGGAAGATAAAGAGTCTAGGTGGACTTTAGCCTTTCACATGTTCCACAGTGTTTATGTGTATTTATGCATAATCTCCACTGAGCAACATGGAAAATAAAGGCTGAGGAAGGACAAAAATGTTGTCTTGTGTCATTTACTTATCGGATGATATCGTTTTTCACATTTTTGACTGATAAATAATGGATGAGAACAAATTTAGTCACCCTCAGAACATGTTTTCCTCTGCAGTGAATGGGTGCCGTCAGAATGAGAGTCTAAACAGCTGATAAAACCCACACAACTCGGTTAACACATCCATCTCTACGACATTTTTTGCTTTGTTTCTAGCCTAAAATATGATTGCTTGCTTTCTCCGGTAAAAATGTTTGAACCAGGAGAGAAACACGCACAGCTCAACCCCTCCTGAAAACAGTCCAGAACAGTTCTGTGTGAGTGGATGGACCTTTTCCAAGGAGTTGCTATTATGGACTCTGCAGAACATTCACAGTGATGTAATGCTACATTTCTCCACATCTGACGAAGAAACAAACTTATTTACATCTTGAATGTCCTGAAGATGTGAACATTTCTATTATACTATTCAAGTTCTGCTACTAGTTTCACTTTTTTCTTTGTGATACCAAGATGCTGTCCCTTCATTTCTGACTGCATGTCCCCAAATTTATCAAAATTAATTTAGATCCATTCATTTCAATAAAGTGTGCTCCATTGAGGTTTCCCTTTGTTTTGGTCACCGTGGATCTCTCCGAGCTCGCTCCTGACTAAAGCTCGAGGAACACCAGCATCTCTGTGGGTCATCAGCGCAAGAGTGATTAGTCATAGTGTTTCCCTGTCTATGGATTAGTCATTTACAGTCATTTCCAGCTGTCCTCATAACCCACAAAACTATGAGATGGAAGCAGTTTCTTTTCATTGCCTTGTGGGGATTCCCATAAATCAGACTCTGAAGTTAATATAACCATGTATCCAATAAACATAATGTATCCATGTCCATTCAGGAGCTTAACAAAACCAGATCCAGCTAAAATGTCAAATGACAAAAATAAAGAGTGGGGACAAAAACTGCTGCAGCGACCTGGACCACTAGACCACATTGTTATTCTAAGAAACTATCTTCAAGTTTCAGTTGACTGCAGACTTCTGGAAGCATGATAAAGTTTAACCTGTCTCGTTTCACCTTGACCGGAGGACGAGTTAAGTAAGAAGCAGCACAGGCGCTGCTGATCAGTTAATAATGTCTAAATACAACACTGAAATTGTCCGTGACTTTGCTTTCTGAGGGCAGACAGAAAATTATTCCCCTGATTTTCCGATCTGACTGACAAAACCTGTTCTGACTGTATGAAATGCAAATGAAGCCGTTGAAAGGATGAACCTCTGAAAAAGCCATCTTTTGGTAATGGGTATTGTGTCTGGCGCAGAGACATTATCTAAAATAACCTGAGACCATCTGAAATGACTCACCAGACGAATATTAGTATGCAGACAGATGAACACTTGGGATTAATCTTTCAGCTTTAGCCATGTCTGAAGAACTTCACAAAGCTGTCTGCAAGACAAACTTTCAATATGTCTTCTTTTTCCCCAGTGTCTGTCTGTTAGTGCTAATCTTCTTAAAACGTCTCTGCTCTCTGTCACACCTGTGCAACGGGAGACTTTCACAAACTTTCCTAAATTTGGCCATTGTTAGTTTCCTTTGCTGCTCTTAAAGGAATGGTGTGTCCAGTCTTTACTCTGTGAGACACAGAAGAAGATATTCCAACTCTTTTTGTCCCTATGAAAGTCTTTTAAAAGTCTCTGACTGAAGAAAAAAGACAAAGTTATTTTTTGCTTGAACTGTCCCTTTTAGACAAGGTGAATAGTGTATAACACATATCATCATCATCATGTATGATATATATATATATATAAATATATCATTTTTTTATATTTACTAAAATTGTATGTTTTATATATGCAAATTAGACATTATTTCATTAAAGCACTCATTTGTAAATATTTCCAGAGCTTTTCACCATGCTTTTTAACTGCAAGATGAAAGTCAGCATTAAGTAAAATGTTGTAATTACCTTTTTTAATTCTTTATTCTTATAAATATTCTTAGAATTGCATTAAAAAGGTAAAATTATATTTTTTATTTTTTGAGAACAAAATATTAATTAAGATGTAACTTATAATTATGAGAAATGTCTTTACATCAAGAAAACTTCTGAACTGTGTGAGATAAAAGGTCACAATTGCTTTTTTATATTTGATATTTATTTATTTATGACAGAAACAGGTCTCAAGGGCTAGAAATAAAGAACCAAATGTAATCAAATCTAAAAAAGCTCAGTCTGACAAAACAGCTTTTATAGATGACATAATCAAACAAAGTAACTGAAAGCTGTATTAGACGCAAACGAAATAAACACTCAGAAGTGCATCTTGGATGTTTTCTCTCTACTGTTCTGACACGGCAGGGTACGAAAAGCCAAACAGCCCAAAAAACCTTAAAACTGTGCAAGAAAAAAACAGCGGGGCTCAAGAACCACCAGTGAAATGAACGTAACTAGGCCACGCTCACTCCAAGCAGAAGCACATGCGTCTGACCCTTCTGCGCTGCTTTTTTTTCCTTCACGCTCATGAGAAATGTGCACCTCCGTACCTCCACAAACACGTTCCCATGACCGATTATAATGAGTTAGGGCTCCATTAGTGAACGGCATTTTGCATTGTGTTGCAACACAAGGGTCAAATGTAAGGACAAAATGTACATTCTCTGCTTTACAACACTGGGACATCAAAACAGGCCCGTCTGGGGTAACGAAGCATGCATGCTCATTTGGGACACTTTCTCCATCAGTGAGTGAGAAAACCTCTTCTTAGCAATGCGAGGACTCTAATAGCGGCTCTCTGTGATCTGCTTTCAAAGCTGGGAGCCAGGGTTTAATTGCTGATTGTTTTTAACGGCAGATTCGGTTCCCTCTCGGATCCGACTACGATTCTCTGTCGGCGCATTGAAGTTGGAGGAAGCGCACGCCTCTTTTGATGGCTCTGTGCGCTCCATCTCCTTGTTAAAACTCAAACCAAATTTATACGACCGCTAATAGAGAACATTTCTGAAATGGCAAAAAACAGTCAACAGCACATTAATAAGCGAAGATTTTCCGTACAGGCCCATCAGTCACTCGCTCTACAGCGATCGCTGGTTTTAATAACGCTCTGTAAACACTAAAGAGTGTGTAAACCAAGATAAAGGTCTGTATACTGCGTGCATGAGCTGGAACAGAACCCTTGGTCAGAAGTGGACAGAGACAGGCCGAAGAGACGGTTTTGACGGCTGTTCCATTACACCCCTAGTACTTTTCTCATTCTGTCTCCAGGCGTCTGTGGCACACCTCAGCGGACCAGTGGCTGTCTCTCAGACTCGCACGTTTCTGTTGGACTTCTATGAGAGAGCCAGCGGGGATCCGGCCGACTGGTTGCTAGAGAGACTCAATGAGCGGTCAGGAAATGACCCACAGAGCTCAGTTCCCTCCAGACGGGTTCTCTTTAAACATTTTGTTTGTGCCACAGAACGCTTTAGGCTGTTTTGAGCGCTGTCCTTTTGTACTGGTTTACCTATCTAGAGAGAAAAAGAGTGTCCTCGCATGAACTTGCCGGAAAACTCTAGACCTTTTCAAATCAATGGTGACTGTTTGTACGGCAATGCAACCATCTTCTTTTATTTATTTTTTTCAGTGTGATCGTTTAATTTTTAAAAACATTTACACGGTAACACTTCAGAATAGGGGTCCAAAATAATGCATCAGTTAAGCATTAATTAATGGTTAATTTGTTCACAATGAAGCATTAGTTGAGCAAAAACACACTACTAATTAATGATTAACCTAACATTTTAATCATTAATTAGTAGTGTGTTTTTGTTCAACTAATGCTTAATAGTGAATGCCTTATTCTAATCCTAATTCTACCCAATAGTTCCACATCTGTACAAATTTCTTCTGTTGAACACAAAGGAAGATGTTTGGAATAAAGTTCGTAACCAGGATGTTTTGGTCACCATTGACATTTTCCTACTAGGGAATCAACGGTGACCCAAAACAGGGCGAGTAGGCCTAAACGATGACTATTAGTGAGCAGCAGATTGGGATTTATCGAGTTATAGTTAATAGTGAATAAGTGTTCCCTATTTTAAAGTGTTAACTTACACAACTAATACTTTATTGGAAATCATTGTAGAGTTAGCAAACATTATCGTGCATTTTAATGTTAGAAGCTGATGTCATAAATATGATTAAAACGAGCAGCTCAGACCTTTGTACGCTGTGGAAACACAGGAAGCCCCATACGTTAATAAAGATAACTCATTATCAGTTTCGTGAGTAAAGACGTCATCAACGAACAATCCTCAGGTGGCTAATATTAATAGAACATTTATTCAAAGCGTTAATAACGTTCTTTAAACGTTAGCACAAAAACATTAGGCTGTTTGTGAAACGTTCTTCTGACACATTTTAGTTAAAAAGCATCGTTCAAGAAACATTCCTATAAAGCAAATACAAAAGTCCCCATAGTTTTAATTTTCATATAACCAAAGAATTTTTTATTTTTTTTTATTAAATTGATGTTTAGAAAATTCAGAGATCATCCACGAATAGCAAAACATTCTTAAAACATATTTTGTTGATTCCTTAGCATAATAAACTTTTTGCCTAAATTTGGTAAATTTGTTTTTTTTCTGGACAGCGTAATAAAAATTGTATGTTTTTGTAAGTTTTGATTGCATCTATTGTCAACATTTGAAAGCGGCTTTGAATAAAAGTGTCTAATAAATGATTAAATGTAAGATATAAAACCTGACCATAGAAGGTCAATGGATTTAACTTCATCAGCATAACTATGGGAAAAAGTCTCTCGTGTAGCGTCAGCTGTTTCTTAACATCGTTATAGCGGCGGCCTGCAATTTTTTCCAAAACAAGTCAGAGACAGTGACACAGTGTTCAGCCTCGATTAGGATCTTCCTCATCGCAGTCATTTCAGATAAGATTACTCGTCCCTGTTCCCGAGCCAGCGCAGATGCTGCCCAGCAGGTATCGGCACCCATATACCCTCATGACCAAACAGCTCATGTCCTGCTGATTCAGGACATCAGCACACCTCACCTACTGAACACCATCCATCACTGATGCTCTGAACTTAGAGTCTAGACAGAACTCTGAACAGAAAACCCGTTCATTTGATATTTTATGGCATCAGATGAAGAAAAATGAGTTCCCACACTGTCTGAAACACATCTCAGTGGGTTTGAATTAACGCTAAGCATCTAATGAAGCCTTGCAAAGCAAAGAGGTGGTGTCGCTCTCCTTCCCAATTAGCTGTCTGTAAGACTTCCTGGCAAATTAGTTTCCTCGCTGTAGCTCAGACAGTTCCGGTGGCTTCTGCAGAACTTGGATTGGCTGTGTGTGTGTGTGTGTGTGTGTGTGTGTGTGTTCAAGGCAATTTGCTTGCGACTAGCAGGGAATAACAAATTACCACTTTAAGGATTCAAGGTCAGGGCCAATTAAGTTCTTAAAGGTTCTTCAAAACCCCGTCACGGAATAACAGATTTAAATAATTTGTCCAGAGATTAGTTTTGCCGCTGTACATTGTTAAATCCAACCACAGTGAAGTAGGAGACATATTTGGTTCAGTTTTTTACTTTTTGTATTGCATCTTTACAAACGGCATCATTAACGTTATATACATTACACATTTACATACAAATACAAAACTAGAAATTTATAGCTGGATCTCTAAAATAAAAAAGACAAACAATATATGGCAAAAAATACATATGATAAACTGGATTCCTCCCAAATAAAAACAGAAAAATATAAGCAAAAAAAGGTATGTTGTGATTCTAAAAAACACTCAAATCGACATGATTTCTGTCAAATAAAAACTAGTTTTGGTGTCAGAGTGAAAACAAATCCGATTTTACTGACAAAGCTGTTTTTGTCAGTTTTACAAAGTACATTTATTAGTGAGCGTTAGATTCATAAATAAAACACATGCATGTTTTGCTGCAGATTTCGTTTGGGGAAATGACAAAAACGTGATTTTTTATTTTTTTTTGCTTCACAAAACGCAGCACTTCTCAGAACACATTTATCTTACATAGAGTAACATTGCACGTTATAATAAATAATATTCTTTCAAAGACGACAAAGGAAAAACAAGAGAGATCATTTATTCGGACTATAAATGTATAAATAAAAAAAAAGGCAAAAAATGTATAAATAAACATCTACAACAATAAGCATCTTCCACGTGTCTGTGGAAAATAAATAAGAGTACACGTCTGTACAGTATGAACACGACTCTGTGCTCAAATGGAGTCCTGCTGTCGATGGTTTATCCAGTCCGTAACACAGTAATCTTCATCCTTCTCCTCTTCGTCCGTCTCTTCGGAGAGAGCTACGGAGGAATATAGCAGCTGTTGCATTAGTGTAAAACACAACAGCATTCAGGCACAGAGTCTTACTGCATCTTTCTCCCAAAGCATCTCTAGCTGATGCTTTGCAAATCACACAAGTTTGTGGGATCACAGCTCGGAGAGGAACGAGAGGGTGGAACCTTACCTCTGTCTTTTATTAGCGGAGACCATTTCTTGTATTTGTCAAGTCATTGTAGAAAATAAAATAACATCATGCAAAGAGACACTACGTAATCCCTTCTTATAAACAAAAATATGTTTGGAAGATGGCTCTTCAATACCACACACAGACTCAAAATATGGTTCTACTTGAGGGCATTAACATCTGAGCATCTAAACATGTTCCTACAAAACATAAAATCACATTTTTCCCACATGAGATTTGTTATGTCCCACATTTGAACCATTATAAGGTTAAAACCAATCGAGTGATATTCTCTAAAAACATATTTTGTGAAGAAGTGGCTTTTTTCATTAAAACACAGGATATGCTGTGATATTTCACATTAAGCGAAATGGACATAACAAACCGACAGTGAAAAAATGGCGTTTCCCTTTAATACACACAGACATTAGACAAAGGTTAGAGATGTTAGCTGGGTCGGAAATAAACGATATTTGTCTCTCGGGGTTGATTTTCTAGGGATATAAAACACAGCATACTGACCATTTCAAAAACTGCAATTAAAATATGTGTCAGAAATATACCTATATATTAAAATACACATTTAAAAAAAAAAAGGCATTTTTCACAACTGGTGAAATTCTGGCCATAATGGCACCAGGTTGGCTTTTCTTTGTCCGTCACTGATCAGGTCAGCCTGCCACAGGGCAGAAACAAGACCATAAGAGCACGCTAAATCAGTTTATGTCCCAATGCAATTTTCCCCACACACGCTTGTCTCTGCTGAGCAGACGGCGAAACCAAATCAGAGAAGCAGCATGTTCAAAACTGTCTGACATCCCAAACGAAAATCCTTCCAGGCTTGACCTCAAAAGATTTTGGCTCAACACAGAAAGACGCACTGTCCTGGGCGCTTCTAACATCTCATCGCCTTCGTGAGAGGAAGCTGACTCGCTCGCTCTCGCTCTCTCTCTCTCCGACAGTCCTCGTGTTTGTTGTTGGGGGCAAGGGCAAGAAAGAGGGGTGTTTTCGGCAGGGGAGGGAATGCGGGACATGGGTTTAGCATCCTCTACTTACAGTTGCAGGAGCCCGAGTGTTTGACCTCCAGGACCAGCCCCAAAGAGCAGGCGGCCTGCCTCATGGCGCACTCGCTGGGGTAGGTGGTGTTGTCGCTGGCGCAGACGCTGTCTCCCGGACGGCTCTCCTCACAGGTGTCCTCGCATACCAGGCAGCGCCCCCGTCCTGTCCGCTTGTCCCACAGACACGTCCGTCCTTCCCGGCATGTGATGTCTTCACAGGACCTGGCGTCTGAGGACGGCCGAGAAAGTATGATTTCAATTAAAGGGGTCATATGATGCAGTTTCAACTTTTTCTTTCTCTTTGGAGTGTTACATCCCTGAAGCTGCAAAGATTAAAGTTTTAAAACCAAAGAGATATTCTTTATAAACGTTATGACTTGCCCACACTCCTCTAAAACAACTCGTTCAAACACACCTGCACTTTTCTCCGTCACAGAGTGGGTTTATTTTCAAACACCACCCAAATGTTTCCACAAAGAAAGAAGGCGGAGCTATTAT
>JAUMHR010000059.1:3727140-3743174 GCA_032361145.1 Enteromius fasciolatus
TCTTAGTTTAGCTAGTTTTACCATTTTAACTGCTATGACATAGACATAGTTCTCTTTAAAAGTTCCTCATTTTGTTCACATGATGCCCTGAAAGAAGTGATTCAAACTCCAGGCTGACGTTTTGAGTCTTACCGTGTAGCTGATTTTCACCTCGTCCCCGATCACACTAGTGTGGTTGAAAACTTTGGGTATCGTCTCCTTCTCTTTAATTATGATGTGGTCCTCCTTCATATACTTGTTCCTAGGATAAAAACATGTATTGATACTATGACTAGCAGTCCTGCTGTAGCTATATATAATTTGAACATAATATGACCTTTAAATACGACCTTGCAAAGGATACAAATTTCATGCTATATGTCAAATCTAGAGTCAATTATATTACATGAAATGACAGACTGAACAAATCTCATCTGTCAACGCATTAGTTTTACTGCTCAGTTCAGTTTTGATTAGTTTGAAACGCCACTTACACAGTGAATCTCAGGTTGGCTTCGTGTTGCACAGGGATGGTGATGCTCACAGAGTTGTCTTCCAAGGATGAATCTAACTCCTCACTATCACTGCAGTTAAAACAATAATTTTACATCAAAATGCTTCCCCCACTATACTACAGACGCTTGTTACGGCCTCTAAATAAAACACAAAAAAGGTAATTGTGAATTTCTACAGGGTGGGCCATTTATATGGATACACCTTAATGAAATGGGAATGGTTGGTGATATTAACTTCCTGTTTGTGGCACGTTAGTATATGTGAGAGGGGGGGGGGGACTTTTCAAGATGGGTGTCAGCCATTTTGAAGTCAGCCATTTTGGAAAAAGTTGTGTTTTTTCAATAGGAAGAGGGCCATGCGACACATCAAACTTACAGGGAGTTTCACAAGAAAAACAATGGTGTGCTTGGTTTTAACTTAACTTTATTCTTTCATGAGTTATTTACAAGTTTCTGACCACTTATAAAATGTGTTCAGTGCTGCCCACTGTGTTGGTTATTAAGGTGTCTCCATATAAATGAATTTTAACTTTTTTCCTCACAGTTGTGAGTTTACATCTTGCAGATGACTTTTTCATACCACAATAGTGAGACAAATTTGCAATAACAAGTTATAAATAAAGTCGCAATCATAGAGTCAAAACTGCGATATGTACACAATTGTAAGAATGCTTTTCCCTCTGAATCGGACTTTGATAACTTGAAATTGTAAATGCATATATTTTTTATAATTTTGAAAAGACGTCAGAATTGCGAGATTTCACTAGTTTCGCAGATGCAAGAGAAATTCTGAATCACAACAAAAAAAGTCATAATTATTATTTGTATTATTATTTAGTGGTGCAAACCATACTATACTCTATGTATTCCAACTTAGTAAAAAGTGTATTTAATCAGAGAGTGGGTGAGGGTGCAGTTCTTACGTGGTTGCAGTAACATTGATCACAATGTCCTTACGAATATGAGAGGGATTGGGCTCAAACTGGATTTTGAAGCTTTCCTGTTAGATGGACATGATGAGAGTCAACAGAATGAGATATAATAATGTGTGTTCATTTTAAAGTAAGAGACAAATCGTACCTTTTTCTCAGTTTTAAGAAAAGGATATCCAACTGCGCACACTATTCTGGTATGATTTGTTTCACAGTCTTTATCTTTGGACTGCGGAAAAGTGACAACAGTTATTAACAACTTTTTCACACATAATTGTGCTTTCATTAAAATTACTTTTTTTACTTTTACTGATTTCTTCCATATGAAAGTTTTTCTTGCCACGTTACAGATGAGAAATCCTACCTCAACTTTCACATAGTTGATGTTTTCCGTGTGGCTCAGCGTAACCTTAGTGTTGTAAGCGTTGTCTCCACTGTTGTGGATGTCGATGTTGACATAAAACTTCTCCTGGTTGCTCTTTATGAGAAGCCTGTAGGCGTCATGGAGATGGACAAAGTCAGTTTGCAGCTAGTGCTCTATTATCTTGCTGTAATGTTTTGCAGACAAATCTGAGGCCGATGACTTTGACTGAACAGCTTCTGCTGAAACTAACAGGGAATGTTTATTCTCTCAAAAATCAACACAAGGGGGCAGCAGACAACAGGAGATTCCAGGAATACTTGGGAATAAACACAAAATCATGCACTATACGAATAATACAGCCACGTATCATTTTACACATACAATAATATTAAAGAATGAAGCAGAAAGGCTATTATATAGCAGAAAAAGCTATTAATAATACCTTGAGATGTTTGCAATGGCTCTAAGGTGTAGATTAGCAACACACTTGTCGTTATTCCCGCAGTCCACTAATGCGATCTAGATCAAAGAAAATACAAAGAGATGTAAATATGGACAATTGGTTTTGGACTCTGTCATCTTCCTCCCTCGAAGTTTGCCACAAAATGTTGGTCTAAAAGATTTTCCGGCCTGCTGTACAGTATCAGCTGTTGTTTTACACCCTTTCCCAACAATGACATTTAATTGCAACAAGCATTAAGCCAAAAGAGGAATTGTTTTCCTGCTCCAGTGCTTCAGAAGAACAGAACTTGAGGGAGTAGCAGAGTCTAGTACCAGGAAAACATGCTCTTCCTCCTGATAATCTTATCTTGTGAGCATGTAAAGCTGTCTCCCTGGGTTTATGTGTGTGTGTGTATAAGTATATGAGTTATATAAGAAACCTCAAGTTCTGGATGGACTGGGAGTAAAAAAAGGACTCATTCCAGCCATGATCCTCTACTTTATGTATGGCCTATTACAGTACAGGTATGTACAAATAATGATTCAGTGATGCAACAGAATTTAATTCTGCTGTAAAGCATCTCTAAAAGGACAAGGATAAATATGCATATACAATAATATGCATGTGCATATACTATAATACAACAGAATCATGTATTTTTATTGTTATCATGTTTGTATTGTGTTAGTCAGTAAGTATATATATACTTATAATATCTATTTTTCTTTTTTTCAAAAAAAAAAAAAGTCAATTAAATTACAAAATAAATGTAAAAAATCAAGAGGATCTAATGTGTAAGTAATCAAAACCAAATCTGAATAAGTATACTTCACCTTTCATTAATAATAATAAAAAAGTGAGCATGTCTCTTCATGTTTATGTTGTAAGAAAATGTACATTTGAATGAATAAAGGCATAAAAAAATAGTCGTTTAGTCATTCCTTCTGCCAGTCCATCCCTGCTTCAGCTAAACACTCTCATTATAACTGTGTGAGAGAGAGCAGCTCAGCTCCCAGCACTTGTAAAATTAGAGAGACTTCATTAGTCTAACTTGCAGCTGCCGCCCTCATTCACTCCTTCTTTAACGAGTGTTATTACACACATATAACCCCGGCTCTGACAGAGCAAGACAGCAGCAGATCTTACAGTCTTGTTGAGTGACGTTGGTAATTCCCCGTCTAGAACTGGACCAGAGTCTTCATCCTCTAAACCGAATTCCAGCGTGACCATGATGGGGTCTCTGAAATCCAGTTTATCCTGTGGGGGATAATAAAGGATGTTGCAAATTTTTTCAGCTTAAAGCTTGTCTAGCAACTCATAAACAGACGGAAAAGCTACACACAAATGGTATCAGATTCATGTTTTTTACTCTCAAAGACGGGAGACTCGTTGACTATCATTATATGACTGACGCACTGCAACAGTTTAATATCTTGTTTTTTGTTCTACTGAAGAAATAAAGTCACCCACATCCCGGATGCCCTGAGGATAAGCAGATAACATCACATTTTCATTTTTGCGTGAGCTATCCCTTTAAGTCATGTTCTCATATTGATCGTGCAGAATTGCAGCCGCCGTCCATCGGAGACACAAGGGGACATCTCTTGACTGCATACTTCCTGTAGGTCTCGAGGGCAAGTAAGCTGCAGTCTCTCAACAGAGGCTGGGATGATTGTACTAGCCTCAGGCCTTTGATCAGAGAACCTCTGGCTTTTATTAAACCTCAAATGCTCAGTTTTATGCTCTTTATCTACTGTGAGATGTTTAAACGTAACATAATCTAGATCAGCAGCGAGAAAGATAGACAGTTAATGGTTTCGGAGAAGAGGAAGGACTGGATGTACAGCATAAGAAGCCTGTCTGGAAGGAGAGTAGCCTCTGTTACAAGCTACTACTTTACATTCATAGACTTGACAGACACTTTTATTTAAAACAATTACATTACATGCACTAAATGATTTTTGACATGAATACAGATTGCCATTTATATTTATTTATTTTTGGTTGTATGTACCACATGCCACACACTTTTATCCTCGCCTCGTCATAAAAGTCTTTCACCAATTTGAAAAACGTATCTATGGTATCACTTCCTGTTTTGTGTTTTCACTGTATATATATATATATATCTGTTAATAACATCATATGTCAGAGTTCTTTAAATATTTCTAATATTTGAAAATTATAATATTACAAATTATAAAACAAACATTAAATGAAATCAAATAAAATATAATATACAAATTAATTAAATGAAGTAAATTTCTGCTAGCTGCCAGGACAACATTTTATTTTAAATTGAAATAATAAAATAACTAACTAATCTAAAAATAACAATTGTATTATAAATGTAAATAAATATTATAAACGAAAACTATACAGCCATTAAAACAATTAAGATAACGGACTTAAAAATACAAATGTTATTTAAAATATTAACAGAAACTATAATAGTATATCAATAATTCTAAAATAACACCGATACTTCAGAAGGTTTTCTTTTTAAGAAGTTAATCTATTTAATGAGGCCTATAATATTATGACGGTTGTACCACCTTGACATCTTTGCCTTTAGGCCCCCTAAACTTATCCAAATTCAAACATTTTTTCATCACAGATGAGGTGCATTCAAGTAAATACATTAATATCATTTTAATAACTACTGTAATAAATCTAAATAAGCTGATAATTCTGATAACTGGATTGTTTGCTTGTCTTTAAGGCAACATCTTGTTTTTTATGCACTACACTGTTACTGTAAAATTAGCTTGTTACTCAGAACTCTAGTGGCACTGCTTCTTTTTATATACCCGCACACACAACTAAACACGAAAGAGCTGAGAATGACGTGACAGGACACTCTTAAAAATAAAGGTGCTTGATGCCATTTTGTCTAAATGGTTCCATAAAGAACCTTTAACATCCTGAAAAACACTTTTGTCTCACAAAAGCTTCTTTGTGTTGAAAGAAAGATTATAAAACAACAAGAAAGACATGGTTCTGTGACTGAAAGGTTCATTGAGCAACCGAAGACTTACTTTTATGGCAACACTGTGAAGAAGCATTGAAGCACCTTTATTTTTAAGACCGAAGGTTGCGTATGATAAGACTGATTTACTTGCCGACGTGTAAAAGGTGTGCTCTGTGCAAAGCTTGTCCACGATGGACTCATTTGTCTGCAGCCTCCTGCTGTCCGTTTCATTGAACCGTCCTCTAGAAATGGCTCTCAGCGAATCCAGAGTCAAACTGTACCTGATGACTGGAGAAATTCAAAAAGCACCAATCAAACGGTTTGGTAACACTATTTCGATCATCATATGACCCCAGACAGTCTACTCATACACTAATAACTGCTAGCTGACATGTAGTTACAGAGTAAAGATAAGTCTGTCTAAAGTGGACTATCAAAATAAAGTCTAACGAAACTTGGCTTCCTCACCTGTTTCTTTGTTGGTGTCTTTGCCAGACTTGATTCGATATTGGAAGCACACCCTGGTCTTCACACACACTGTGGTTCTCCCTTGAACCTGACACGTCTGCTGCAGATTGATTTTGCTAGGGTCAAAGGTCATCTCTGCAAGAAGCTCTGCAACATCCCGAGACCTGGATTAAATCAATTCAACAAGATGTCAGCGCTTTCGGAGGATTAATAGGTCTCTCGCTTCGCTCTGTGTAACTCTGCACTGGTTCGTGGATCACAGATTGAGTTCAAGCATGTGCTCAGCTACAGGAGAATGGAGAGCTCCTACAAGGCTGGGTGGAGTGAACATGGTAGAGGTCACCAGACTACATGGCTGTGCTCTACATTCGCAGGGTTTCGACGTTTAGGACTACTTTTGTGGCCGTTCTGTGATCTCAACAGGGGATCTAAGAGGGGAAATGCTGTCGAGCACTTATTGGCACTCTCACGGTTTTAGAGGCCAGCAGAAATGGGTCGTGGCGAAGGGACATAAACCCTGACGGACGAGCCTTGGCCAGTGGGATGTTTAGGCTCGGGGCCAAATGCGAGACAGCTGCTGCGGGTGGGAACGAGGAAGCTGGACGTCCAGAGGCTAGTGGGTTCAAGTTACATACCCACGGGTTTATTTTAGCCCTGGACAAGCGCTGTGCTACAGGATAGAGTGAGAGGGACACATTGAACCAAAGCTCACCAGAAAAGCGCGGCTCCCCCTATTCCTCCGATAGTGACATCAATGATGCCGTCATCGTTCAAATCCATGATGCCATGAATTGACTGGCCGAAGAACTTCATGCTCTCTCCGTCTCCTCCAGCAGCAATGCGCTAAACACAGACATATACAGATCATATTTAACATAGATAATTCCTGTAGGAGCAATAGAACCGCAATATAACTGATCAACATGGAAGTTTGCATAAATATTATAAATACTATAAATTCAACAAAATGCCATACTCGTTATTTTTGTTATATTATCAATATTTTATCAATATGTAATGTCGTCTATAATATTGCATTACAAGCATTAAATGAAAAGGTAGTATTTATTATAATATTTGGAAGTTTATATAAATGAAATGGACAAAGTAGAAATACAAGATTTATTTCATTATTAAGCCATATTTTAATATAATATAGCTATATTGAATTATAGGCAATAGGTCACAATATTTGTTATATATAATATTATATTTTATATTCATATACTTTGCTTTTTAGCAAGTAATATTACAGGCATATAACTTATTTAATGTCTTATTCTGCATGACCATATTATATATCCCTTCATCCACCCCATACTGGACCTAAACTTAACAACTACCGCACTAACACAAGTTTATTGAGGAAAAAGCCATAGTTAATAGTTAGTAAATGGTGAGAATCGATCCACAAACAACAATGTGACCATTATTATTATAATATATTTTTCTACATTTTATAACACACATTAAAAGCGACACCTACTGGTGAAGAATGAATTTTTTTCATTCAGACAAACAAGTGGGCGGCAATATGCTAATGTTTGATGTTGGTGTCAACATGAAATTAGTTTTAAAAACAAATAGTTGCAGGCATCCAGAGTAGACAGTAGCTTTATACACGGTTTCACTTTCAGAAGAAATTCACTTTAAACATCCTTTCTCTCCACCAAGGGGCCTTCTTTCTTTACCTGCACATACTTCTCCTTTATAGATTTGTGAGAGCCGTGGTAAATATACACGGCCCCTCTGTGGTCGTTCTCCAGAGGTGATCCAATCACTATGTCGCTGAAGCCGTCCTGGTTGAGGTCGGGGACAGCAGAGATGGCAGTACCGAAGCGTGCTCCGCAGGGCTCATTCTTATTGATGCTCTTACAGTTGGTCTGGGAGTGAGCCGTACAGCAGGTCTGATTCACTGGCTTCAGAGTCATCTCGTGTTTAAACAGACCGTCCTGAGGATAACAACCAGACACACCACGTGAACGCCTGAGACTGCAGATCTCTTAGTTAGGGAGACCCCTACTGTCAATTGCCGCAAAGTAATGATGATAAAAATAACTTTTCTCCTTCATAATAAATGCTTCAGAGCTTGTTACCCAAGAGGCGTACAATATGACAAATCTGTTAAATAAACACGAATGAGCATCAGAGGGTGTCTTGATACAACTGCATTTGGAAAGTTGTCAATACATATTATCTTCAAAAAGACTTTTGAGACTTTTTTTGAGAAAAGATGAAACTGTTTTTAGAAATGGATCACCCAGTGGAGTTAAACAGAAAAAAAAACACCTATCACAAATCATATGCAAATAAACAACTTTTACCATTGTCGGTTAGAACAGTTAGGGGACTAGTGCTTTGCTCAAGGGTCTGGTATTGAGCGCTGGACATTCATTCCCACTACCTAAAGTCCCTGCTAGACCTGGTACTCCAACCTGTGATCTTCAGGTTACAAGTCCAACTCCCTATCCATCAGGCCACAACTGCCCCCGATTTAACATGTATGCCCAGTCTGATTGATAAGAGATTTAAAAAAACATCAACAATACGTGGAATCACTACAGCTCTGTCTTGTAAACGCAAACGCTTCACGAAGAAACACTAACCAATGGACAAAACCTCAAAACCAATGGAAATTGCTCCATTTAAGCCGCTATTTGGAAGTTGTTAAAAAGCAGGTGCTCCGCAGAGGCTGGTATTTTGCTGGAGATATAACCGTTTCATTAGATTTCCATTCCCATGATGCCAAGCTCCTACCCGCACTCTCATTCCAAGCCTTCCTGTGCTCTGGGAGTACTTATCTCAGGCTGAACGCCAACAAAACACACACTCCCTGAGGACAGATCCAGATGTACTACTCTACACATGTTTCCAGTATGTGGAATGAGGCATATCACACACAGATTAAAGACACATACACACCTCACTGAGCCTGTAGACGTAGACTTGACCTTGTTCGTCTCTCTCCGGACCCATAAACATGGGGGCTCCGACCAGAAGGATGTCAGTGTAATCGTCACCGTCGATGTCATGCGTCTGGAGAACACTGCCGAAATAGGAGCCGATCTAAGAAGAACATGACACACTTAATAAATACCAGTGCGAATGAAACTTTAGAAATTTAATTTAAACCATGCCCAAAAAAAGTATATATGTATAATTGTTTTGCATGTTTCACCTGGAGTTTCTGATACATATATCAAATGATTTGCAATACTTGAAATTCCGATCTAAATCACATCATTCATGATACACGATCTGATTGGAGCACTTTTTTTAATTGGCATTTAAAAAATGTTGAGGTCTAAACATGTTTTAAAATTAATTTGATATAAATTAAATTCTGTTTATTTTCATTTTTTTGAATGATATGTAATGTAAACATGTTTTAAAACACATTCATTTAATACATTTTTATTTATAATTATTTATTTCTAAAATGTTTATTCTATTAAAAAAATTAAATATATATCTAATATTGAAAATATTTTTAAAAAATATGCTAATATATAAAAACTAATATGTGCTAAAAAAAAAAAAAAGTTAAATATAAAATGTATAATTTTTTTAAGCTGGTGTTCTTACAGTTTTTACATTTTTTTTATTATAATCATTTGTAAAAAAAAAAAAAAATTGTTTTTTTGTATTGAAACCTGATCTGTGGATTTTAAAATTCATGTCATGTAGTATATATAAATATATATAATATTTTTAATTTTTAATTTTTTATAAAAAAATTTAATATGCAATAATTCATATGTTTTCAATTTATTTTTAATTTTGTGCCGAATGCGATCTGAATTTTGTTAAAATTTAATTTTATAAACATTTACTTTAAAAATATAATTTTTAAAATGGTTTATTTCGTTTTTTTGTGGTGTAATATGATCTGCTTCTGCTAGATCCGCCCAAAACATGTTTGAGGTTGTGGTTATGAATCCACCTGCTCTCCTTTCAGCATCTGTGTTATAGTGACATTTCCTCCTTCGAAGCGGTACACCGTGACCCGGCCGCTGTGGTTAAAGCGTGGTGCACCAGTGATGTACAACACCCCGTCGGGTGTGTTCGCTGACTGCACATCATAACCTGAAAGAAGAAACCACGCTGCAAACTTTACAACTGCATGACTAACACAACCTCCAAACTCCTAACACCAAACCCCAAATCATAAACTCTTTCATTACAGCAGACATTGTTGGGAATAACGCTAGAATAAACCAGCATGTCTGATTATAAATCTTTCTCCGTACATCAACACTTGTGAAACAGTGCTTCCGCGCAGCTTGCTCTCCAAACATCTCCAGTCGTTTAAACTTGCTGCTTTTGTTTTTGGAGCAACAGCCTTAAAAGGGGATGTGTGGAGAGTGGGAGTGTTTACGGGATGGCAGAAGATGGTGACAATGTGTTTAGGCTACTAGCACCATACTGTCCTCTAATGTAAGCTTCTTTGTCTTTCCGAGGAAATTATGAAGTTCTAAAATTCCTGATATGTATATACAGCATTTTATTGTTGATTATTTGCTACACGAGAAGTACAATGATTCAAAGCCTAGGCTTGCCTTTCTAGTCTTCTAGGCCTTAACTAGGCTTGAACTTAAAGGTTTAGATAGTTACTCACGCTGTTGTTGCAAAGGATGGGACACAAACTCATGCAGATAATTAGGATATTTGCTGATTCCATTCATCAATTTCTCTTACTTTGAATAAAAGTGTGATCCGTAGCCACTCACCTATGTATCCCGCCGTGCCATCGTATCTCTTGTCTGCAGGGTCGTGGAAGGTGTTTTGTTTGGGAACGACAAACTCTTGCCCAGATTGCATCACTACAGTTCCGTTCCAGTCGTAAGCCCCCACGGCTCCCAGCATCACACCTTCCTGGCAGAAAGATTTACATTATATTACATAACAATTACACACACGTTGGTCACTCCCCTGGATTATGTTTGCCATGGACCTACCACTGCTTGTTTGAACTGCTCTCTGGTTTTCTCTTATATACCTGTTTGGCCATGCTCCATGTTTCTCCGCCAGCCCTCTCGTCAACCCTGTTCCAGCTTTTAACTACGACTTTTCCCTCAATCAATTCTTAATTTGCTGCTAATTAGCAGTAAGGTAGTTGTTAAGTTTAGATAGGATTGGAGATGTAGAATTAAGGCATTAATATGCTTAATTAATACTAATAAATGGATAATATTCTGGTAGTATATGCGTGCTAATAAGCAACTAGTTAAGAGACCCTAAAATAAAGTGTTACCAAATACTGTACATACGTGTATAAACTCATGTCCTCAACTGATTTTTATTCAAAAGAATTTCTCAATGTGCAACAAAAGTTTATGCAATATTGTAATGTGTAAAGAAAAATAGCTTTTTTCAAAGAAAAGGGGTGGATATTCTGTGGATTGAGCTTGGTTCACCAAAAATTACGGTAACACATTTGTTTTTCAGTCTCTTAGTTGCTTATTTGCATGCATAGTACTAGAATGCTAGCCATTTATTAGTAGTAATCAAACACATATTAATGTCTTCTACATCCCTAATCCTACCCAGTACCTAAACTTGGAAATATGACTAATGAGAAAAAATGGAAGTGAATGAAACTAAATTCGTAAATATTAAAATATTTCTGCATTATGTCTTATTTTAAAATGTAGCTGTCTTTAAAAAACAAAAACAAAAGAATTAAAGGTCATTTCCCCCCAAACCTTGCTCCATTTACTTCCATCGGTTCCACCCCATTCTTACAGGATGTTATTACTGGATTATAAATTACAAACAATTTATTTGTTCCTTTTGCATTTTATGACTAAGGCCCAACGTGATCACAGGCTACCCAGCAATGTGTTTAAAGACTGAGAAAGGATGTGAGACGTCAACAGACTCAGAGCACTTCCTTCTGTGATTCATAACCAAACGCTGAAGTGCTTGCGCGTTTCCTCTGTGTGTATGCATGCGCCCACCAACAGGGTGTCAGAGGAGATAAATCAGACAACAGAATCTGATCTGTATGACAATACTCAAGAGAGCAGGCCGACAGGACACTTACTTTAGATGTGTGAGCGCTGAATCCTGACTGAGACATTTCCATCTCAAACGAGGACGTGTGTTTCTCAGATGTGGCTGTTAGACAAAGACCATTATTACGACACAGGTTACATGAAAAATGATCAACATCAAACAAACAGGATTTAACTAGATTAAAAAAAATAATACGGTAGCAATATTTTACTGTTTAAAGTTACAGTTACATACCGTAATTTTCTTAACTGACTTAACTCTCAAACACTAAACACCATCATGGTGACACTTATTAAACTCAAATATGCAATAAACATTCATTAAACATCATTACATGTAACATACAAGCCAGAACTGTATGTTTAATGCTCAGTATTAGGACTCTAAACATGCTAAATTAGGTACGTTACCCTCTAAAGCAAAGATCTTGCTTCCTAAGGTATCTACGATGGTCACTAAAGCTAATTCATCCGACACGTTGAAGAAATGATCGCTCTTGTCTTTGCTAGCAATAAATTCGATCTCTTCAATAAACTTCTTAATTTCTTCAGTGGTTTTATTTTGTCGATTATAGTCACCAAGGACCTACGAAAGACAAAAAGACAGGTTACAGGTTAATAACAGCAATCTATACTGTCTACCGAAACCACCGAATCCAGTATTAATGATACTCACAGCGACAGCGAACCGCTCAATCCCATCTTTTTCACACTCATTAATGACTTTTTTCAAATCGTGGTGGTCATGTGACTCGCCGTCTGTGACGATCACCATGACCTTTTTGACCCCTGGTCTCGCTCCTCGCTCCACTGTAAAGGCCTCTTTCCTTTAGAAAACAAACTACATCAGGATTCTGTGCAAAGCTTACAGCTTCCTTTGTTTGAATCAACAGATAATGATTATTCTGAAATACGACAGGCTCTAAAAGTCAAAGACTGCTGGGGAAAATGCTTTTAGTTATTATACTTTAATAAAACTATTAGTTAAGACAATAATATCAACATAACTTGAATTTAAAAACTTCAGAATTTCTTATTCCACCTTTTGATTAAAGAATAGATTTATTTCTGTTTTGAATTAAGAGATTATTTTCAGATTTCATGTTCAATACCTCGCTATGTCGATGCCGAGAGCTGTCATGGTTTTGTGGCCGGTTCTTTGAGGTATTTCAGCAGCTTCCTTGAGAAGGTCCATTTTATTACTGAACTGGCTGAGGTTGAAGACATGGCCGACATCGTCTCCATAAGACACGATGCCCACCTAGAGAATCACAGAAAGAGTCACGTGTAAAGCTCAGACGAGTCTGGGTGGCCTTCAGATGCACCGCTGTCTCTCTCAGCTAAACGTCTCTGTCTGCGCTGACTCAAAAGTGAAGTCATGCTCTCAGAAAAGCCCTGCCAGCATTTATTTAACCGTGGAATATGCAGTCTTCCCCCAGCTCAACGTTCTGGAGCGGCATTTTCCAGCGGTGCGCTCAAGAAAGCCTTTATTTCCCTAGAATCAAACCACTCAGTAGCTTCTCCATGGAAAGACTTTATGTAATAGTCCTTGTAATGATGTTAGTGGAAGCTGATGACAGATCCACTTATGTGCCACTAACTGTTCACAACTTTGACAAAACAAATCGCTATGGTTTCTAACAAGTACACAATTCACAGAACTGTTTTAAGTCCAGCCACTAAAGGCTTATTTCACCCAAAACTGAAAACTCTTTGATTATTCCAACGAGTGGCTACATCAACCGAATAACTGGCAAAAATAACATTAAAGACCGACAAACAGAACGGCTCAGGCAAGACTATAAATGCACACACACAATTAGGGAGAACTGAAGACAGGAGAGCAGACACAGGTGGAGACGAGTTAACTACTCTATTAACTACTCTACTCTATCATTCACTGTTAGTTTTCTCCAAAAATATGTTTCTGTTTTTATTTTAGTTGAAGGTTTAGTTAATCTGTGTATTTTTTAAGTGATTGGGTTGTTTTATGTCTATATAGCAGTGCTGGGCATCACATCCAAAATAAAGGTTTTTACGTACATAACATATGCGTGTGTGCTGTGTATATTTATTTATTGGCCTTTTGTCGCCTTTATTACGGACAAATCGATATTGACAGGAAGTAAAGTAGGAGAGAGAGAGGGGGCGGGATCTGGAAAGGTCCTCGAGTGGGGATTTGAACAGCAGACACCCAAGAGCAACGGCACGGTATGTCGGCACACTGCCCACAAGGCTATCGGCGCCGATGTGTATGTATTTATTACGTACATACTGTACAAAGACACATACAGTGTATACATTTGGAAAATATTTACACGCATAAATTTGCCTTCATATAAATTGTATTACTAAATATATTTAATATATAAACAGCTCTGGTTTTTCTGAAATATATGCATGCAAATGTACACAAATGTATTATGTAAACAAAAACCTTTATTTGGGATGTGATTAATTGTTGCCCAGCACTACTATATAGTTTTCACTTGTTTTATTGTTATTTTGACTTTTATTTTTATTTTAGCCCATTAAATAAAATGAGGGAAAAAGAGAAAATAAGATATTGCTTTGGCAACTTGCTTAAAAAAAGCCTTGCAATCACTTGAAATCACTAAAACTAATTTCTAAAATAATTATGCCATTGTCATGTTATCCAGCTGACTCTGACTCCATTGTTACAATGCTAATATACAGTAAATATAAAACGATAACAATAAATAATATCTTTTGACAAGGAAATTAAAATGAAAGTTGAAAATATAAAAAAAATATATATAAAACATTTTTTAAATGCTATAATAGTATATAAATAATACCTAAATTGCACTTTTCCAAACTTGTTTACATTTATTATGCCCTGTGGAAAAAAGCTTAATTGTTTTTTTCTTTTCTTTTTTTTTCTCCATACATAATCACATCATTTAAAAACTCTCACTCGGGCTGGTCCGATGTCAATGTTCTGTAGAAATTTGACCAGGAACTCTGTGATGGGATTCCATGGGTAGATGCTGTTGGAACCGTCCAGCACTATGACAATGTCCATATCCTGCTTGCACTCTGAAACAACCAAATAAAGCTCCTTCCTCACAATCATGTAGCGAGAAAGAGATATAAATACACCGCTTTTATTTAAATGCTGAAAGGAAGCTGAACTATTATGTTGACATGACATAGCTGACTGGAACTGTGTACACTTATATAAAAATGTGGTGAAACGTATTGAGCCATGAAATTGGAAGTGACGCTGACCTCGCTGTGACACAGAAAAGCAGTGCTTAAGCTGTTTTTCCAGACATTTTTGTATATGGAAGATAACAGATGTGACCTAATAGAAAGTCTCAGTGTAGTTTGTGCATCTGTTTATACCGTGGTAAATAAAGACTTAGTCTGTGCATCTAACCAGCACTGCTTGCCATTAAAGAATCAAGCTGAAAATTCATATTTGAATTTAATGATGCATAACTCAAATGAAATGATGCGTCAGACAGTGCTGGACGTTGCTATGAAACATCATGTGGCATGTATGTGTGTGTTTATGATGAGTCTCTGGTCCTGTGTTGCGTTGGGAGATGTCAGCTCTCCTAAACACTGTCCTAACATGGACTTGTGGTTTATCGGCTGGAATGCTGTAATGTACACTCACAACACGTGTGTGTCGTACCTCGTACAGTCGGAGCGATGGAGTTGAGCACTTGGAAGGAGGAGCTGACATTCGAGCAGATCCCGGTGATGTACTGCTGTTTTCCACACATGTATCCATACTGAGGTCCACAGGCCTGTCCAGAGAGACCCAGAGAGAGGACTTAAGCATCTTTGTAGTCCTCACAGAAACAAATGGCTAGAATACTACAATATATCCAAAAAGATAAAAACTTTACCAAAACCTTTTTTTTTTTTTTAAAAAGGGGACAAAATGTTATTATTACCGACTGCCCTGCACTTCTCTACTATGCAAGCTTTCCCGTGTGCGGTTGCCAGATATCAAAAGTTTAAATCTCTGAATCAGGGCTTCGCTGTTATAAGGATACAGTTTCTGCCCTTATTTTAAGCAGTCTGAAAACCATGTGCACACTCTCAGATGATGATCTGACAACACTGACAAACAAGCTGGAGTTTAGTGAATTAAAGAGGTCATGATGTGTTTTTACGTTTTTCTTCCTCTTTGTAGTGTTACAAGCAGTCAGTGTACAGATAAGATCCCTGAAATTGCAAAAATTGAAATTGCATTCTCCGTCACGGAGTGAGTTTATTTTCAAACACCACCCAACACAAAGAAAGAAGGCGGAGCTATTATTGTGTCTGTAGTGTTGCTGCGGGCGCCATGTTCTGGAGACGCTGTGTGT
>JAUMHR010000059.1:3776168-3786372 GCA_032361145.1 Enteromius fasciolatus
GATTAATCACCATAAATCATTTGACAGCACTAATGTATGTAAAATAACCCTTAATAGCCTTCACTGTATAAAGGAAAAAAATTAATCGTTAACGGAAAGGGGATTAGATGTGTGAATGTTGGTCTGAACAGACACATTAACAGCCATTAAATCATTTACTGCGCTGAATTTTTGGACATTTTGACATGAACAAACCTTAACTGCAAGTATGCATTGTCAGTGCTGCCATAGGGAGTTATATAGCTATGTGTCTTTATAAGCCTTCTTCTACAATCTGTGTTCTCTGAGTAACGTTTAGAAAATAATCTTGATGAGCAAGTAACTTAAAACCGGGCTATGTCTGCAGTCTCCCCCTACATACTAGTGCAACAGCCGTAGTGTTCAAACCCATAACGGACTTTACTCATTCAAGCCCACAATGCAACAACAGCTGGCTGCTAGAGAATAATAATGCCCTGGGACAGTTGTGGATAATCAATTCCAGAGTTGCCAGGTCTGTGTTACAAAACCAGCCCAACTGGTAGTCTAAACTAGCTTGATCACAGCAAAAACATGGCCAAAACTAGCCCAAAGGCATTCCAGGGGAAACTGCTCTCAAAATTGCGTTGAAATTCACTCCAAATTCATGTTCACGGAGGTCAAAACCTTCTGCAGGGAGTTCCACCTTGGTCAAAATCAAGTCCCGGGGGAGAGGGTTTCTCTTTAACCCACTGGCTGAAAAAACAACCTGCGGCAGCAGAAAAAAATGAGTCCAATTCCACAATAAAACCACTGATGAATACCATCTCTTGACGATTGCGTCCACGGTAACTCCCACACACTTTTATTCATCATGATAACTCTTCAACTGTTCATTATGAAGGCTGAATCTTAAATACAATCACCACAAGTGAAAAACTAACTACAGTAACCTCCATTAATATTGGCACCCTTGGTAAATCTGAGCAAAGGCTATGAAAATAAATAAATAAATAGAAATTGTTTATCCTTTTGATCTTTCATTCAAAAAAATAAAAAAATTCTAACCTATCATTGAAGAAAAACTATTGAAAATGGGGAGAAAAACTCATGATGAGTAAATGGTTTTCTCCAATCCATGATGCCATGTGTCTGAACAAGATGTCCAGGACCTCCAGCAGAAACATAGACACAGCATCAAAAACACAGCAGTATACTTCATTGACCCATCTTGAGTGATTGCTGCTAAAAAGCTCTTTTTTTAGTTTCATCTGATCATAGAAGCCAGTCCAGTTTGTTGTTCCAGTCCTGTCTGACAACTGAACATGCTGGAGATGTCAACTATTTTCTGCAATTCTCCAGCTGTGCTCCTTGAAGAGTCTTTAGCCGCTCAAACTCTACTCCTTGACTGTGAAAGCCACTAGTGTGTAGATTTTATGACGTGTGATGAATCCGGCAGCCTCTGAAGTCCCAGTTAACCACTTGTTAGCAAAAAGCTAAAAACCACAAGCAGGTGTTAAATGTACAAAATGAATGTTTCACGTAGCTTGTATGATGACTACTTTGTGTTATTATGACACTGACTGCGTTGTGATTGCTCACACTATTACTCACGGTCTGATTCTCTTTCATCACAGACAATGACCACTGACTCAAGCTCTTCACATTGCGTCTGTGTTATGGTTGTTCTATCAAGCTTTGATGATTGTTCTCGCATGTTTTCTAAAGGCAAGGCAACAGGACAGAGCTTCCTCTAATTGTCCCGTCTTGAATTGATGACATCTGCAATGCTTTTGGCAAAAACGGCTGTGTCACTTGGTCTCATTTTACACATAGAATGAGCTTCTGGGAGCGCTTGGCATTGGCTGTTTAGCCTTGGTTTTGTTTATGAACGATGAGGAATGTGTCCTTGGCATTCTATAATAAAGTGATAGTTAATGCTGTTCATTTACAGTGGGGTTTTTTCCTCACCACATGATGTAGTTTTTTTCATAATTCTTGTTTTTTAATTTAAGTTAACGGCTAAATGTTTAGGCAGTTGTGTAAAAATGCTTATCATTTAACTTCTATTAGCCTAACTAGATGAAATACCATTTGGTGTGAAAACCTTTGCGTTTAAAGCAGATTTGCCCTCAGTGCACTTGAGCAGAGTTTTTAGGGTTTCTTGAAGTCGTTTTCTTCTGGATTTAGTCTCACTTGATTATTACAATTAATGGCAAAATGAATGTTTGGAAATGTAAACTGATATTTTCTACTGACACACTACAGCAAAAGAAATAACGGACTAAAAACCATTTATAACTGCTGAAAATACTCAAGTTCAATTCAGGTGTATTTGTGTAGTGCTTTTTACGTTACAAATTATTGCCAAGCAGCTTTACAGCAAATTAATTTTTTGATATGTCTATATATTGTAGAACAGAAATGATTACTACTGTTGCAATAATTTTGGCTAGCACTGTATTTATGTTAAAAATGCTGCAGAAATTTACTTTGAAAAGTAATGCAATACAATGTTGTGTTACTCCCTGAAAAAGAAACAAATTGCATTAGATACTTTTAATGACAATTAATTTGTTATGCATTATTTTATCTCATCTGGACTGGGCTTGCATACTTGGTCTTATATTCCCCATATATCTGGGAAATGTTATGATGATGATACACGGGGCAAACTTTTTTAAACAATGTTTCCTGTGCACTTTCACACTGAGAACGGGACACAGGAGAAAAACATTCAGCACCCTTCACCCTTTCAAAAACACAGCAAAAAAATGCTTATTACGGTTAAACTGTAAAGGTCATCAGCAGAGATGTTGGTTAATATAATGGGATTAAATACATAAAGGATATTTGTGTTACTTTACATTTCATTATTGCAGATTTACCTCATAGCATTTCACTGGTTTTATTATTTTTGAGGAATACGGACTGTTTCTCTGCACTCTCACAGAAGGACTGGAGAGCTGTCGGTCAGTAAATATGAAAAGAAAGTGAGCCTACTTGAAACTCAGATATTTTCTTTTTAATTAAATAGTGATGCCTTACTTTATTACTTACTTGAAAAAAATCACCTGATTAAGTAACTCGCATTACTCTGAAACCGTATTAGCTGGGGAAGATGTCTTGCATTCTTAATGCAGGTTATTTTTGAATAAATGAATATGTTCGGATCATATTATGGTCCATTACTAAACATGGGTCTTTGCACTGAAGGTTTTGTCTTTCAACGTCTTCATAGCCTACATCTTCAAATGAGATTACATGGAGCTCACGTGATGGACTAGCACAGGGAAAAAGCTTTTTAAAGAGCTACCCATCATCTGCATTTGCTGTCCCCTCTGCTCATAAATAAATAAAAAGCAGTTTCTGCTTCATAGAGTGACGTAACATGTGCCATTAGAGGCTTCTGTGTGTGTTTGGGGGAAGAGCAGGGGTGTATAAAGCCACACTCAAGTAAAAGTACAGATATCTTACCAAAAATGACTTTGGTAGAAGCCGATGTCAATATTTAAAATATTATTTTAGTAAAGTATTGGTTTATTCATTGTACTTAAGTATAAAAGTATTTTTAAAAACTTTAACATAGGCTACTTAAGGCCAGTTAATTGTAAAAGTACAATTAAATGCAAAATGGATAAAAAGCGAATAGCAAGACCGTGTTCAGGTTAAGCGCTTTCTTCCATGTTGTATTTTTGGGTAAGAATAAGAAGCACTTCGAAGGAATCTGTCCCTGAAATAGCATCTATTTACACAGTTTATTAGACCGTAGCCAGGGGACTAAAGGTCCAGGAAGGGCACCAAAATATTCATCCAATACAAGGCCTGTATATAAACTGAATCAATATTAAATTGTAAATAGGTTCAGCATTCTGCAACCAATGTTTGTTCGAGTTTTCTAGACTGTGGTAAAGTAAGCAGGATAAGGGGGCAGACTGTCCTGAGCTCAACAGCGCCCCCCTATATTCGACACTGTAACCCCGTGGTGAGAAGTGGAACTGATTTGAGACTGCCCCGCTTAGTTTCACGTTCCCTTATCTCTCTCCAGACCAGGATATCAGTCCGCTTCATATATGTGTCTGTAAGGAAGTATTAGTACTTGGTTAGAGTAGGCTACACCTCTAGTTTAAGAGTATCTCTGGAGTGAGTTAACGCTTCTGTCAGAGCAGCTCTCGCGGGATCATGGGTCGACTGTGAGGAAATACGGAGGAAGCGAATGTTTATTTCTCTTTTGAAGACCCGTTAATTGCTTTTTCTAACTTCCGTTATTGAAACGTTCCGTGTTTTCTTTGATGGGAGCAAGCAGCAGGGGCTAGAAACTGAGCAAAGAACACCGTAAAGGTTTCAGTGAGAGTTATTACAGTAATTATCATCGGTTTACTCGAGCGGCTTGCGTTTCACATTTTCACACAGGCTCATTATCAGTTATGATAGACTCATTACTGTGTAAATGAGCACAGATGAGCCGATTATGTTCTAGTAAACAACACCGGTGTTTCTTCTGAGTTTGTGGACGTTTAGAAATAATCTCTGTGAACTCTCACTATAGTTTATTTAATCTGGCCAACAGTACACAGGCTATGCATCACAGAGGAATTCTGTCATTACCTTCTCCCTGATATAAATGGTGTACTTTTCTCAGTGAAAAACTAAATTCAATTGAATAAATAAGTTAAATAAGCTGTTTACCCTCTACCTTAAGATGACACTTTTATTTTATTTTATTTTATTTTATTTTTCAGCAGCACAACTGTATGCAATGCAGCAGGCCATAATTTCTCAGAGCAGAGAAAATGATCTCAAGGCAGTGTGATTTTAGTAGGCTAATATTTATATATTGTAGAATTTTAGAATATTTTGAATTGGAATAAAAAAAAAACATTTTTAATTAAAGAAATAATTATATATAATTATATATATATAGCCTATATATATATATATATATTTTTTTTTTTTTTTTTGTCAGACAGCATTTCTTTATTATGTTTCATCTTTATTTCAATTAACAAAAAATATTTGTAATTATTTTGTTTTAGCTAACAATTAAAACACTTTCTAAAGATATTCAAATAACAAATATGTGAAATTTATTTCACATATAAACAAACAATTTTATACATTTGTTTTTACATTTTATATATGTATAACTCATAAATACAATAAGTGATCAAATGGGGATTGAAAGCATATGAAAATGTAATCAAATGAAGACATATTAAAAACATATCGAAGAAAGTTTTAATGCGGCTGATACAGGTTTGAATAAACGTGTTAGTGTAGGAGAGCACTGTCATCTTCACAGAACTAAATCAGATGCCTCATCCTCTTGGATAACACACAAATATGTTACCAAAATGGTCAGGGAGGCAAGACGTTTGGAAGCGACTGCTTATTCAAGACGGTGTTTACACGGGACATATTTCAATACCTTTTGGGGATAGTTCCTCATGATGATGTGGAGATCATCCTCTCCTCTCAGTTGCACACAGATCAGATTAGACTGTACGAGCCCTCGTCAGGACAGAACTACAGAAGCCTGTGCTTCCTCTGATCAGTCAGGAATCATCAGTGATGAGTGCAGCTGGATGGAGCGCTGCAGAGCTCAGTTACACTCTGCCCTCTGTGGGAACACGTGTGAGATCATTCCTGCTGTTTCTTCTCCAAACCTGAAACCAGTCTGCTTCTGCTGCTCTTAGCTGGTTTCTCAGTCGACACAAGCTGGATTTTAGCTGCTGGCCCTGTACATTCATGTTTTATGTGATTATTTTCAGCAGCTCAGGTGTACACGATGCAACAGCCGTGCTGTCGATTGACGTTCATTCGTTTAGCATTCATTCAGCAGAACATATAAATGCAACAGGTGTGTTCCAGCTGTGAACTGAGAAGCTTTATTTGATTTGATATCAGCAGCTTAGCTGTAAGTGATGTGTTCCAGCTGTGAACTGATTTATTTCTTTACTTGACATAGTGTTCCAGAGCAGCTGGTTTAGTCTGTCATCTAGTGGCCGCTGGTGTTTTTACACAGAAGACTGTTATTCATGCCACAAGACAAACAGCTTAAACTAATATTAACGGTGTACTTGTACATGGTTTCAGGCTGTTCTGTCTCAGGGTCTCAGATCGTTTTAGGACTATCAAAAATGGAAGGAAATTATTATTAGTAATCTATTAGTTTGGTCTGCAATTGTAATCTGACACAACGACAATGCATGGGGAATTCTTCAGAATATCTTCTCTATATTTGTTTATAATTCACGGAAGAAAGTAACACCGCGAGTGCGCGTTAATGATGACAAAATGAGATAATTATGGTAGAGGAAGCATGTTCTCACTCTTTTCTGTGGATGTGATGAAATACATCAGGGTAAGGATGAAAGCTCTGAGAGCAGAAACAGATTAGATCTCTTTCTGTGAGGATGAATTGGTCCGGTGAAGTGCAGAGCTCTTTCATTATTTGATCTCTAGAGCTAGAGAGGTGTCTGTTCTTGAGAGCTCAGTATAAAGCACACAAGATCTTTTCAACTCAACGACATTGAGTCTAACAGTCCAGAAATCTGATAGTACACAAAACGTACTGTATTTGTTCCTCACCAACAGTGTATGCAAACTACTAAAGTAAAGAATAATCATTTGAAAAAAAATCAAAGAGAAATCGTCAAAGAAATAAATGCATTTGTCTGATCTCTGATTCAATTTCTTGGTAATCATTTTGACAATGAGGAATGCATATTAATGTAATGTACTGAGGCTGATGTATGATTTTCAGCATCTGTTATTGACGTGTGATGTTAATATGGGTCTATGTTTTCAATATTCATCTCACACCGCTGTAACAGTAATGAATGAAGCGTAACTGGATTTATTCCTAATAAACTACGACAACACATTCTAGTCCTAACAAAAAAACATGTGAAAATACCCTCTAAAGATTATTTAAAGCCATTTTTGTATTAAATGATAAAGTATTAGGTCAACATCACAAACTGCAGCTTTAAAAATGTATTACACATATAAAGGTTTAGGCAACGATGACCCGTAACGTAAATATAGTCATAACAAAACATTGCAATAATATAACAACACCAAGAAAAGACCAAACAAAACACCAAAAACAACAAGAAACAAAAATAGAAAAGACACCATCAAACAATAACAAAACAGAAAAATCATTCGTAAAATGATTTAAAAACCATAAAAGAATAGATAAGCAGGAAAATACAAATGGTTGATCACCGTTTCTGTCTCCTGCAACCACCTTTCTTGTAGCGACACATTCACAAAATTAGCATTTTAATAAAACCTTCTGAAAGACGTGGATAATTACGGTTGAGGCTTGATATTTCTCACTCTGTTTTGTAACTTGAACATAAATAGGTAAGGGGCAAAGATGAAAGCTCTGAGAGCAAAAAGCAGAGATTTGATCCATTAATTCATCTCTTTCTGCGAGGATGAATTGGCCCGCTGAAGTGCAGTACCTCTTTCATTATTTGATCTGGAGCACAAAAGGTTGAGAGCCTAGACCAATGCTATAAAGCACCATCTTTTCAGTTCACTCGCGTGCTCAACAGCAGAGAAATGGGGAAACAGTAGATGCAGTGCTCTGATTATGCGGGGCATGATTCAGTTCAAAACAGGTCCTGCATTAGAGAGGTCCTTCACAGAGCAATACAGAACAAAACATCTGCTTCCCTTTCCTTCCAGGAACAGTGCTGAAGCACAAAACATCTGTAGTGCATACAGATCTGCAAATAATATAATGCTAGCCAATTCCACATGAAATAGAAAAATGAGAAAAAATTGTAATGTATTTATCAGATTATAATGGCACCTGAACAATACGTCATCAAAGTTTATAAAAAATATGACATAATATTTCAAAAAATAAATAGAATTATTTCTACAAAAACTATATATATATATAATACAACACAATACATGAACTTACACAATTCACAGATTCACTTTTAAATTAAACAAATGACAAAAATCAGGCAAACAGGTTCATAAAATACAATAACAATTCATTTTAACTAGAAAGTACATCTAATAGCAGAGCACTAATACTTTGTCAAACTCTATCCCGGCAGGAAAATCCAGAGATTATGCACTTTGTTGTATTTATAACATTATAAATAAATGTAATGTAACTTCTGAACACTTAAATGTGTCCTTGAAGAAAAAAAGTATTGATTTCTTTACAAAAAACACCTATTACTAATCCAAAACCTCTGAATGGCATTATATATGATTAGAATAATGGTAGGGGTGTGACGAGATCCTGGTGATGGTGGTATGACGCGGCACAGCAAATCTCCAACAGGAAACTGCTGCTGCATGACGTGCTGACACAAATTCCAAATGGTTTTCAATGGTGGCTTTATCGCATTCAGTGTAGGCAGACTTAGGGCCGGTGTAGTGCCGAATTTTGACCCCCTGCCAAATTATGACTCCCCTAGTTTTGGTAGGTTTAGTGTTAGGTGTGGGGGAGGGGTTATGATTAGGGGCGGGGTTAGGATTACTATTGATTTCAACGAGGGGAATCATAATTCGGCAGGGAGTCAAAATTCGGCACAACACCGGCTACACTTCACTTTCTGCGTTCCGTTCCATCTCGTGCGCAGTCGCAAAGTATGCTCAATCACGCATTAGTGCAGACGGACGAGCTCGATACATGCGCAATGCCACCAATTAACCCTTCGCTAAGCCCCGTCCTCCTTAGTTACTTTTGCTAAGCCTGTCAAGCTTTTGCGCCTGGCACGGCATTTACAGTATGTACGCACATTCCCAAGGAGATAAATAGTCATTTTTTTGGGAACAGGTGAGATATCTGTGAGAGCAAGACAGAAAGTATGCAATCGAGGGGTATATCCACGACATAATATGCATTTGATTAGAAAGTAATTTAATCAAAGCTGTAATTTAAGTCACAGTGCAAGCAGCAGCCGCCATGATTCCAGCTCGAAGCCAACTTATACGTCCATTTAAAGTGTGTTTAAGTGTGCGAGACGTATTTACAGCGCAAATCCGTGAATGAATGTTCCGAAGTGAAGTTCCACTGCTCAGGGAGAAGGGAGCAATGAACACTGTAGGGACCGTGTCGGTTGGAACACAGTTCATGCACGGAGCTCTCTTCTACTGAGCTGTTTATATTTTTAGAGCGTCAGGCTAAAATGTTGTGCGTTTAGTTATGAATGAGGGCCTCCCATACTGCTTGATCCTGGCATTTCTCCCCTTGGGTTTTAGGTTTCGTGAAGGGAAAAGAGGGGTGTAGGGGGGCTTTGATGTCTGGCATGCTGCATTCTACTTGCATTCTACTTGTAGAATGGATGGGCATCACTGGTCCTCATCCACCCCCCCAAATCTCTCACGTGCTGGCTCCTCGTGCCACACCCTGGGCAACCGCTTCAGCTGGCGGGCTAAACCACGTGAGGGGGTGGTGTTAACATGGCACCACTGGGCGAATGACCTCCTTGATGCAGGTCACCGGCCAAGGCGGACAGGGCTCTCAAATGCACCTGAACGGCTACATGTTCTTGGCCAAGGCGAGCCACCGAGTTGGAGGTTTTCGGCTGTGGTCTAACCTGGAGAGGGATGGGCTCCGCCAGGTGTTTCTCGCCCTAGATACGCCACATGAAGATGTCAACCAACTTTAATTCCATACCGGCTCAGCCGTCGCCCGGGTTAACAAGGGCCGTGCCTCTTGCCGAACACCAGGGCGGAGGTGGAAAGTGTGCTACTGGTGCAGGCATCAAGAAAATGCAGACCAGGAATAACATTGTCGTTGGTACCTGGAATGTAAGAACGCTGAGAACATCTGGAAAACTAGAAGAACTTACTCATGAAATGAACAGGTACCACTGGCATATCCTAGGACTTTGTGAAGTACGGTGGAAGAACATGGGGGAAACAACAACACACGAGGGACACAAGCTTTACTTCAGTGGAAGAGATGACAAACACGAGCAGGGAGTAGGGTTTCTGGTATACAAAGACATTACAAACACAATTATGGGCTGCCGGCCAGTATTAAGTCGACTCATCACCATCCGCTTAAGAGCTAGCCCATTCAACATCACCATCATACAAGCATACGCCCCAACATCAGACTACAAGGACGAAGCTGTTGAGGAATTTTATGACCAGATACAAACAATCCTGAACCAAGTGCCAAAGAAAGACATAGTAGTGATACAAGGCGACTGGAACGCAAAGGTGGGAAAAGATGCTAGTAAAGACTGGAAAGGCA
>JAUMHR010000059.1:3810717-3823766 GCA_032361145.1 Enteromius fasciolatus
CAGACGTGGTGTTATGTTTACGAGGCGTGACGCAGCACCACGTGTAAAAACACAGAACTAAGTCATGATCATCAGTAGTTATGTCTCACTGCTTTGTGATGTGTTTTATTGTTTTGGTGTCATAGCGCCGGGACGCAGCATCACGTTATGGTAAGGGGTGGAGCATTTCCATCAGACTCTTGAGATATTCGGCCAATCACAGTGCACTGGATAGCTGACCAATCAGAGCACACCTCACTTTTATACATCCATTTAGATAGATAGATAGATAGATAGATTGATAGATTGATAAATATAAACTTTTCATAAGTATTTCTGTTTAAAATAAGTAAATTCTTAGCATTTATATGTTAGTTGGAAAAAAGTTATTATTTTTTTAAAGTCTAGAGACTGTGAGAAGATGCAGGCGTCCAGTCTGTCCAGACGAGATGTTCTGAGGAAACTCTTATCACTTCTGTGTCAGCTTTCTCATATCATCTTCAGTGTGTGCATGTCTGTCTGTTTCTGGCCTTTTACCCACTTTACACTTAATAATAAGCGTATATATACATTTATACACCATGTTTTGCCCAATCGCCCCAATCAGCCACACTAATGAGTGTGTGTGTGTGTGTGTGTGTGTGTGTATCCTGTATCTGCATCCATGGCTTCCTCACTAAGGAGAGAGGGTTTCAGGGACGGGAAGATAGGAGACGGTAGGGACAAGAAGCAACAATGGCAGGAAGAGCGTCCAGATCAAATAGAGATAAAGACAAAAAACATTCCTCAAATAAACACTAAACACACTCCTTTAACACGCTCGAGCGCCTGGGAAGAGTGCCTCCGCACGCCCTCTCTCATTTACATTAACTCTTTCAGTGTTTTGGGCAAAGAATGGTTGTGTGAGAGATTACACAATCAGAATTTATACTTATTACAAATAATTCAGAAATTAATAATGGAATAAAACTGCATTAAATGGCCCGTAAAGCAGGTTTTGCACATTCACTTTTGTTTATAGCTAGGCTATCATTCCGGCCACAACTAACTCAATTAAGCCAACTGTGATAGAAAGGCCAAATATAGGCCACTGACACACATCATCTTCGGCACAAGCTTCAGCGGAGACTAAACTAAAGCGTTATTTCCACAAACAGAATGATAAAGTCTGCAGACGTGACTGTAGAGCTGTAAATCATAAACAGTGAGCGAGAGCGGGCTGTTGATCCCTCGGTCATCCTGTAGCAGGAGTAAACAGCTCAATTCCTCTTCCTGCCCCCTGCCCACATCTGTTTGACCTCTGACCCTGACCTGACAGAGCCAGCTTCCTGACCCGTGTCCATGCCAACAGCCATCATCTGGACCAACAAACACACAATGTGAACCGACTTCACTTCCCACTGGCAAAGTGATTATAAAGTTGGCATCTTGATGGCATTACAAGCACAAAATAGTTTCTTCAGTGGAGATCTTCTGATGAATTGTAAATGTAATTTAATACAGGGGCCAGCCACCGCACTTTGCCTCCATCTAGTTTACTTCTGGATGATACGTTTAGTCACAAACATAGTCTTTACTGCATCAGGTGTTATTTATTTCCAGTTACTGTGCTGGGAAACGAGACGACTTCATTAAAAGTGCACTCTGACCCTTTGTGACAACATGCCCCAATATGAGTGTTTTAGCAAAAACAAAACCGTATATACTCCAAAAAGCATTTAAGTCTCTTATGCTCAATTTGTTTAATAAAAAACAGCTAAATTGTGAATTATTACTACATTTAATTGTATCAGTTCTTCAGGAATCCCAACATGCTGATTTGCTGTCATATCATGTCAAAACACGAAGCAGAAAGTAGGGCTGTGAGTCTTCGTGTATCGCAGTACTGCGCACGTGAGGCGTCTTGTGGAGTATAAAGAGATACTCTTCCTGATTAAATGTCTCGGTGTGAATGATAGCTCTCAATGACCCTGACTGAACTCGTCAGGATCTGTCCATGCTTGTGTCTTCTGTGAGACAGCTTCAAACCTCCATCTGCTCATTATCCTCTCAACACTTTGCACCGCTCATGTAAATGACAGATGTGTGTTCTCAGGCAGCATGGATGCCTCATGATGATGTCCACCTGTCTCAGATGCCCTCCATGACAGAATAAAATCATGGTATATTTTTTTAGTGTAGTAATCTTTTGACAAGATGGTTTCTGGTGAAATGACAGTAAGCACGACAGGAAATGAGCGCCAGTGAAAGAGCGCCAGAAGTTAGGAGTACAAAAGGAGGAAGAAATGGGAAAGCCACACAGTCATCCGTAAACCTCGTAAATAACCCCAGCGCTTCCTACGGGATGCTTTATGAGCTTTCCCCAGCGTTCTCCAGCGCCAGACTGATTTCCAGACTCAATCTAACGTGTATTTCACGTCTGAAACCCAAGCGTCTTTCTGCTCGTGAGATTCCAAATAATAATAATAATGAGCGTTTATATTCGGGATATACACTACATAGAGTGAGATACTGTGATACTATGATCTACTCAACTTTTTGTGTGAAACATGAGTACATTTTAAAATGGAGAAATCCCTGAAATGTACGTTTAGAATGAAGTAAATGTAACTAATAAAATTAAGTAGATTCAAATAATTTAATGAATTAATCTCATAAATAAAATAGAGTAAATATAATTAGAATCCTTAAAAATGTTAGTTATGTTTAAATAAAAACACAAAAAAATTTACTATTTTGAAATTTAGATGAATTCATATTAATTAGTTAATATATTCTATATATGAAATAGATATAAAAATGTTCTATTTGCTGTTTTACAGTTGTATTTACTCTCAATAAATATAACAAAACTGAATAATAAACAAAACATAAACATAAACATAAACAAAACATACAAACAAAAATAGTCTGGCCACAGAAATAAACAGAATTTGCACGCGCTGCTGTAATATTTTGATTGGTTGATGGAAAAAGAAACTAATGTTGATTAATTAAACAATTCTGATAAGGTATCTTATTTATGGAGCTGATAAAGTACATGTAGGCTAATAATTTATTAATCAGTTATTAGTTTTGACGCTTTTTCATTTATTTTATACCTTAATAAACTTTTATTTAAATATTTCCCAGATGTTATGAGATAAACTGTGGTCAGTCATGTGTTTGGAACTGCTAAAGGGCCAGAATTTAAGCTACTTTACTTTTTTTTTTTAAATAAACAAGTGCTTTTTTAAATAACAATGGCATTTAAAGCCATTAAAAGGGCTTAATTGTTATAATAAAAGTCCTAATTACAAGATGTCTTAAATCTGGGGGTGTAAAGGGTCATTCACACAGGAAGCGGAGGCCTTGGTCACTGGGTCAGTTCTTCAGAGCGCAGCGGCATGAGTTCAGCGTGCTTCTGTTGAACCAACACATTGAATGGCTGATGAATGGCTTTCATCACCTGTTATGGATAAATATGAAGAGACCAGGAAAGGCACCAAAATATTTATCCAAAACAAGGCCTGTATATAAACTGGATCAATATTAAATTGTAAATAGGTTCAGCATTCTGCAACCAATGTTTGTTCGAGTTTTCTAGACTGTGGTAAAGTAAGCAGGATACATCCTCCGCATGGCTTGGCACGGTCCTGAGCTCAACAGCGCCCCCCTATATTCGACACTGTAAACCCGTGGTGAGAAGTGGAACTGCAGCGCGCTCTAATTGAGAGCCATTTGGGCAGATTTGAGACTGCCCCGCATAGTTTCACGTTCCCTTATCTCTCCCCTGACCAGGATATCAGTCAGCTTCATATATGTGTCTGCATCAGGTCAGGAACGAGCAGACATGTCTGTTTTTTTCTATGTGGAGTGGTGTATCAAATTAATAAAGTATAAATCTTTTAGTTTAAACATGCTCAAAAGCCTTTTTATGGTTCTGTTGTGTTTGTTTTATGTTTGTTCTGAGAAAAGCCATTTATTAATTTATTAACTATTTTTTTCCTCACCCGAACTTATAATATTCTAAATCAACATTTAGAGGTGATAACTGGGCTATATTAATAATATTATTATTAATTTTCATGTGTTCAGCGATTAGAATATAAAGCTTCTTCTAAATATTAGTGCTAGGACCCAGAATCTGCCCCAGCTGAGTACAGGACGAGGATACGATTTCAGTCAATAAATGAGAGCGCCGCACATCTCAGAATCAAACAATAGCGTGGGTGTTTTCATATGAATGTATCTTTCCTATAATGTCAGATAAAGCAGGATTACTAGAATTTATGAAGCGTTTTAAAAGCGTCTCCTATTGTCAGAGAATGAATGTGTGTTTGTAATAAGTCTGTCTGTTGTACTTGTTCAGATCGATGCCAAAATCCTCCCTTGATTATGCAGCAATCACACAGAGCTGTAAATGTGAACCCAGGACACTCAGTGGTCAAGCAAGAACCAGAGGGGTGCTTCTGCACCCTTTTTAGGCTGTCAACAACTATTTTTCTTCGTTCACTGAACAAGGGCTGGAGCTCTTTTTGGGACTCTCAAACCGCTCCAGATTAACGAACTTAACTTTACAATGTAGAATTATATTTTTGTGGATCTATCCATTTAATGAACGTAAATCAAGCAAAAGACAATTATTGAACCGCTCACTTTCACAAATTCTAGTATTTTTGTATATTTCTTTTGGGTGGCGCTGCCCTCAGATGTTTGTGTGTGCAGTCAGAGCAGGCTTCACAATGATACGGCAACAGTCTAAAGAGAGCAGTTCTGTGATTTTTAGCCAAACCCTTCAGAAGATAGAAGCAATGTTTTTTCATATCTCCTGTCCACTAGGTGGTGCTGCTCTGAAACTAGGCAGGTGGTCTCAGTTCATGCTTGTTATAGCCCAATACACCAAACTGTTGAGGATATATAGCCTCACATCCATTTTTGTGTGCTTTTCATAGAATTGATTCATACGTTGTTCAAGAACGATTTGACTAATCACACATCGCCAGCACGTTCTGAAGATGATCTCAGCCACATTTGGTAAAAATCAGACAAGTTCAAAAAAGTAGTGAAAAAAAACTAGACCTTACAATTTTTTCTTAATTGGTGTTTATTCGACTGGTCATGAGCCAAGGACTCAGAAGACAAGTTTGAGTTAGAAATGAACTTTCCTGCTTTATTTGTGTATTTATATTTGCCCTTATCCTGAATATTTGCCACACTTTTTTGAGTCCTACTAGCTAAACTGAACCCAGATAAATATCTCCTAGTTAGTTAGTAGTCCAGAAACAGGGTTAATGCTAGCTGTAAGCAGTGAACTGAAGGAGGAAGGAACCTGTTTGCTCATGTCAGTTCAGTTCTGAACTCACGTCACACACTTTTTTAGTTTTTGGAAAGCGTTTAGTTTATTATGTAATAGTTTATTTTTGCTGGAGCTTCTGATACAGCTCAAATAACTGATGACATCAGAAGCCTTGAGCTTTCAGCTTGAGAGCCCAGTGTTCGGCGTGATGGAGGTCTGACGACTCGGGCACATCCGCTGCCGGGAGGGGTTCTGGGAAACGCTGAGGAGACGAGCGCCAGCACCTTTGACATGCAAATCTGAAGAAGAAGCGAGGAGGACAGGTGTCCTGCCACAGAGGCCTCTTTCACTTCTCCTCATCCCTCATTCCATCCGGACCCAGTCAGACAACACACAGCCTCAGAGCAGCACTTTTATTTCATCATGAAAAACCTTTTCTGCTCAAATGTTCATTTAAAAGCAGGAGGACGCAACAGTTCGAGTGTCAATAAGAAAATCTCAGTATCAAAGTGACATGTTTTGGCACGCGGCCTGTATCGAAATCGATCCAACACTCTTACTCTCCCAGATTGCATTGCAACTTTCCTTTCAGAAGTAAATCTAAATGTAAAATCTGATTGATAAGATTTTTCTCGCATTAAAAATGTAACAGCCATTAAATCTGTGCAGATACACCTTCTCAACATCAATGCGTGTCATCTCCCACAACAGATAGACACGACACCAGGAGCAACTCCGCAATCGAGCATGCATACGAAGAAACGTTCATCAAACAGCGTCAGTTCAATGAAATAACGTGATTCCAGCTCATTTTTTCAGTTTACAAATGATCCCAAAGAACAATACGTACACCGCTCGATCAATGAGCAGATCTCCCACACTTACAAGAAACCATAGCAAGTTAGTGTTATTATCAGAGAAAATAAATCCATAGATATTTAAAAAATATTTTTTCTGCATCCTATAAAAAGATCGTGCCCTATAGCATCCCTTCAGTTTGAGTAGAAATGTGCAAAACAATCTCTCGGTCAAGAGCGTGACGGTCCGAGTCCAGCACACGCTTACACCACAGGACTCTGTCTAACATCTAGCAGACGTTTTTGGCACTCAGATAAATAGGTTTGTATATTATATTTGATGTTTTCACTGCTGTCAGAGAGCACAAGCTTGAAATGAAGATCTGCCAGAAGTCCTGCTGAGCTTCAGCACTCGAGAAGATGATGTTAAATAACTCAACACAGCCGCCTAGTGTTCAAGACCGGGACTCAGTACGGTCACGTTCTGACAGTTCAGTCAGTTAGTCATTACTTAGTCTTATTTTCTGAAGAATATTAATAAAAGTTGAGAATACACCATAAAAGCTGTCTATAGGAGCATGTGATGAATGCTTTTTGGAGATTGACGCAGGGGTTTATGGAAATGTGCAGGAAACGGATGCTTTTTGGTTCCACTAAAACTAACAAAGGTTTGAGAAGGAGACCAGGATGTGTTTTCTTCATACATTTCTTCAACGATTCACTTAAAAAAAAAATTGAGATGCAAATATGCCTCCTATTCAGTTGGATTGCATGGTCATCGTATCATAAACTTAATGCGATTCATATTTGTCAGTCACACATAAATGAAACGGGTCAGATTTCTGCACTCAGCAACAAAATCATAGCTTATTTTCTCATCCATTTAAAGTGCACTGATTCCAAACGTTTAGAATCAGCAGAAATCTGGTCCTTCTGAAAACTGATGCAGTTCACCGCTGAACGTTTAAAAGCTGCAGATGTTGGAGATCAGAAGAAACGAGATCATCATTAATCACATCCTAAAAAACATTTGTTTACATTGCTGCGGATATTTATGTGTATATAAACACACACACATACATTTAAGACAGATATTATGTTTATATATAAAACATAATTATATAAAAATGTAAATGTACACACGTAAATATTTAAAAACATATATATTCTGTATGCGTGTATTTATATACACTTAATAAATGTACACTGCTCTCATATTTTAGATAAACCAAGCCGTTCAGTTGAACATTATTACAGGAAGCTGGCTTCATGTATGACTGACTAATATGGATCAAACTAAGTCTATTATTTGGTCCGTTTGAAACTCTGCAATCCAAGTGGAAGGACTTTTATAAGCAACATCTTAAATGTTTAATTATTATTTTCATTCATAAACTACAAAAGCAGAGATGCAGTCTCCTGAGGCAGGCTAGTTTGAACGGCTGGAGAACATCTGCATCCAGCGCTTCATCTGGACATCTGAGAGCTCACACACACACACACACACACAGAGTTAAACCTCCTGCTGTAGATGGTGTGTTCTGGTCCGTGTTGTGATGAATCCTGAGACAGGGCACAGTAAACATTCAGCGGTCAGCTCTTCACAGGTAGGTGTCGTGCTCAGTGCTGCTGAGACTCTGATTGGAGGCCTGCAGGGGCGTGTCTTTCTGCAGGGGCTGTGATTGGCTGGGCAGAGGGTACGGATTAGGAGGCGGCGAGCTGGTTTTAGCTCCTTTTATCTTCTCTGTTTTGGTCTTTTTCTCCGTCTCCGTCTTGCTCTCAGTGGTCTGCGGGGCTTCGATGATGATCGTGGGGTTTTGTTTGAGGTCCTGGCGACTGGGCGGCTCGGCGGACATGATTGCTTTGGCACCGTGCATTCTGGGAGGGGATTTACAGTGCAGCTCTCCGTGGGTCTCCTTCCAGCGCCGGAGCTGAGAGAGATGCTCCTTCTCTATGTCTCGCTCAGACACGGCCAGCTCAATGACCTGAAACAGTGGGGCGGTGTGGTGTTTAAAGGCCAGCAGCAGTAATAAACCTGTACTACGGATATTAAACAATCCTGAAGAGATGATTATTACATGGCAAATCAAACTGTACTGATTACAGCAGCCAGCAGGGGGAGACACAGGCTGTGTTTGACTACATACTAGACAGGATATAATGTACACTGCCATTTCCATGCTCAATATAAACAGTTGCAAAGGTGGTACATCGTTACTCAGCGAGCAGCAACTCTCAGGAAATAAATACGGATGTGTGTCATTATTAATCCACGCCTAAAACAGTTTTAAACTCAGGTGTGTGATACCTCTTCCACGAGGAACACCTCCTGCATGTATCGAGGCTCAATAGACCGGAGCAGCTCCATGGTCTCATACTGGCCCTGGCACGCTTTCAGCTTCTCCTGAGATCCCAGCATGCACTTCAGCAGCACCAGACCCACACGGAAGATGATCTTCACTCCTGCGACACACACAGACATGCATGACCATCAAATCAGGTCGTGTCATAATTGATTGGTAATACTGCAGAACGTGCGTGTCCTACTTTTCATTTACAAAAATGGAAGAATGGAAAAGTATAAGTATTTTAAATTTATCATTCATCACGGTTAAAATGAGCAAGTTTCACTGGCAGTATGTGTGACAAAAAAGCATGTTAAACACACACACACACACACACACATATATAAGTGTGTATATATATATTGGGCTGGATTAAATGGTTCCAGAGCATCATTTGATTTTGATCCACTTCAAATGTTGACTACTGTATTATGTGTGTACATATGTTCGTCCTCATATATATATATATATTATTGTATGTATGAAGAGACATTTTTTTGCATTGTGTATTCCAATTCATCTTAATCAAAATAAAGCTGGGTTATTTTGACTAGGTTAATGTAAAAAACAGCTAATTAACAGATTAAACACATTAAAGGCATGATAGAATAATAAAAACCAGGATTTATATAAAAAAAGGATCTGCTTTTGCAAATAAAATCTCAATAGTCATATATTAAAATCAAAGCAAAGACAAAAAATAAAGAAAACTCTTTACCAGGTCATCTTGATTTCCAAAAGCAAGAATATTTATTAAAAATTTGTAAAAAAAAAATAAATAAATAAAAAAAGGTGGAGGAGTATTGGTATTTGTTTTTAATTAAAAACTTCCTTATTTATTTTTTAAAATTCAAACAGCAATAATAATATATTATATTATATTTTATACACTGATAAATAAAAAAGAAAAAAGATGCTGAAATGAATAATAAATAAAAACAGAACTTTACTAGGTTAATGTCCAGAAGCAAGCATGTTAAACATTGCTCTGTCGTAAAGCAGTGTGTGCAGGGGTGTGCTATAAAGACAGGACAAAGATCACTCTGTGTCTCACCCTCACAGAAGAACATGTCCCACACGCGCAGGACAGACGCCCAGGGTAGCGTCCTGGAGAAGGCACACATGAACCACTCGGTCATGTACAGGATGGGGTCGATCTTGTACTTCTTCAGGTGCCGGTGGGCCACAGGAGACACACGCTTGAGCAGAGCGAACAGGATCTCTCCGTCTAACTGAATGGCCTCCTGCAGAGAGAGACATGAGAGGAAACAAAGTTTTATTGTGCCGATAAGCTCCTATGATCTGATACATCTCATTTCCATTGGTGTGATAAACAAATTTTATGACAGCAACGATTCCACGTTTAAAAGGTAAGAGGAAGCCCCCCGGGTGCAGAGAGACAGATAGATCCTGATGCTGTTTTAATCTGATTCACTCCATATCTGCCGCCCACTCTGCTCCGCTCAGAAACAGAGCTGGGACGGGACTGTACTTCTCTGTTCTCTGCACTGTGTGTATATAAGAGAACACGAGAGAGATGAAAACAGCTGTTTAGGACAACAGAAGGTTTGGTAACACCCTTCAAAACCCTGCTTCACAGGACTGAACTTCAACATCAAAAACCCTGCAATATATTCCATTATTGTTGTAAAGGCTACAAGTGAATTTTAGCATCACGACATCATAACTTAGTGTGTGTAGAACGTGTTGTTATATTTTCTACATCCACTATGCATTCGATTTTATGAAGTTTCAAGATGAATTTTAAGTGAACTTCAGATATTTAAAAGTACAAATGGAAATTTATTAAAATCATAAACAGAAAAAAGTGTGCACCAATTAAATATTTATTATAAGCCGATACGAACAATAGCAACTGATACTGACAAACAAAAAATATGACATGCATCGTTAACTACACTGCTACGAAAACACAACTAGAAATGGACTACTATCAACATTTACTCATGAATCAGGTGTGATTCTGAACACACTGGAGATTTCCAGGTTAAGAGAGTGTTAGCTCTACAATATGCTTTAAAATCCATCTCATTTGAATTTCTCCACTTTGATATCCATCAAAGCAGAACGTGCACAACACACAGCAGAGTTTCTGAGAAGGGACACACTTCCTGAAAACCCACACTAATGGATGTTTCCACTTCCATCAGTTTCCAACAAGGAGAAAACAACGGCCTGAGCAGCTGTTCGTTATAACACACATAACATACGAGTGCAAGCTTGATTCTGAACCATCAGGGAACTGAGCAAAACACTAAAGGAGATAAATGTTGATCCATTCAATGGAAGCTGGATCTGCCACTCAATTAAAAACACTTAAATTAAACAAATAAAGATTATTAATATCTGCTCTCAAAAAGGTTTTTGCGCCTAACAAGCAGAAGCCTAGTTTAACTAGATGAGCCTGGTTAATCAGTTCTGCTGAGTTAGACAGGATATAAGTCCAAGAGGAGCAACCCTTGAACCGTGATCCCTCAGCAGAACTGTGTGTGTGTGTGTGTGGTCTCACTCACCAGGCCTGCGCTGTAGTATCCGGGCAGGTACTTCTCACAGATCTGGACCAGACCCCAGAACGCATCCTATAAGAGCAGAACCATAAAACAGCAGAAGACCAGAACAGAGTGTGAGCTGAACTAGCTTCTGTACTCACATCATCTAATAGATATTACATGTGACCCTGGAGCACAAAGCCAGTCAAGAGTGAGATTTACACTGAATAACCAGCTTCCGTTGATGTATGGTTTGTTAGGGTAGATGATCTTTACTCAATATCCTTATGGTTATTACAGAAAAAAATCAATAATTCTGACCCATACGTCGTTTTTTTGGCTTTTACTACAAATATACCTGTGCTGCTGATGACTGCTGCTGTGCTCCACAGACATATGAACGAAGATAACTCACGCCCTGATCAGATCTGCTTTAACCCTATTGACTTTTTATAAAAATACTTATAGCGTTGCATCATGCATTATGAATATTATACATAAAGATTTCAAATGAAGTGTTACCTAGTTCTAGTGCTTTATACTAAGACATAAAAGAGTACAATAACAGTATAAATCAATCAATAATTAATGAGATGCATTCAAAAGTTCAACAAGGGCCATCTGCTGGAGAGGCTCAGGCTGACCTCAGCAGGCATGTGCATGAGCAGCACCGCAGCTATAGGAGCTTGAGCCTGACAGTAGCCCTCCTCGGGTCTGTGCAGGGTGTACGCCTTCAGCACCCGGAACAGGTCCTGCTGCCTGCACAGGGCACACACACACACACACACACGTGACAGAAGCTGTGGGGTGTGAATACAGAGGCCTGCGGCTGAAGAGAGGGCAGACTTACCCGTGGCCTCCACGAGCTACGAACATCTCGTGGAACGGAAACTGTCTGTGGAGGTCCTTCTCGATCACATCCAGCCATTTAGGATCTCCAGGCTGACTGTCCAGCTCCTGCCACATCAACACAAGTCAGGCTTGTTTATTTAGCACTTCACACTATAATAATAAACACATGCGGTATGAAATGAATTCAATTTAGTCTGTAAAGCAGCTCGATCGAAGTATTCAGCTCATGTCAGTTCAGCGCTGATTCTATTCAGATCAACATCAGTGTCAGCGGCACAAACTGTTCAGCTCAAATGTTATTCTCATTGGATCGTGCCAGGATTATAACTGATTAGAGCTGCCATAAAAATACAGGAAGCACACACACACTGGGTAAGCATCAGTTTTTAGTTTTGAATTGTTAAATATCGAATGAAATGTGTATTAATAAAATCATTTCTATGATTTGTCCACCATCTTGAATAGTTGCTTTCGATGTGGTAGTGCACAGTGCATCATGGGATTTCAATCGCTGCAAAGGATATGAAAGTCAAGGGTCATTAAGAAAGAAGACTTTTCAAATTAAAACACTCATTTTGTTTCTATTGTAATATATTGTAAATGATCATTTATGTTTGTGATGTGCAGCTGAATTTAAACCATTATTAGTGCTGAAAACAGTCTAAAAGAGCAGTGATTTTAAATAAACTCAATTCATTTAAGTCCTGTGGTCAGACTGCCTTAAACGCAGTGTCTTAGAAGGTGGTGTAATTGTTTAAAAGGAGGAAAAAAAAAAGTCTCAAACGGAAAAACCTGAAATTTTCCCAGATTCTGTTCTTTCTTCACTTTCCCACCGGAGAGATAAAGCCACGCTCGACCTCGGAGTGACGGAGGAACGCCCTTCTGACAGCGCAGCTTCACCTTCAGAGACACACTCGCACGTTAGGATGAACTTCTGTCTTAAATTAAACTAAATACTTGCATTCACAAACCAAGTTTAAAGGAGCACCAGAGCACTCTAGAGTTCACTGCTCAAGAAATAAAGCCTTAAAAGAGTATATCATTTCTATTTTTGCTTAATCGTATGCTAAAATGTGACTGGAATAATGATGGCTATCCCGGATTACAGTAAGAGCAGGGTTACTGTAATTATGCATGAGCTGCTGAAGTGTCATCTAGCTGCTGGTAACTTCAGAAATGACTAACTCTGTGTTTTGTCTGCAAGGTTAGTCATTCAGAATCAAGAGAATCATAAGCTAGAAAAATAAAGGATATTTAACATTACTGTAGAGACAACATTTATGGCAAA
>JAUMHR010000059.1:3823866-3838338 GCA_032361145.1 Enteromius fasciolatus
ATCTGAGATAGCATCGTTTTATGAACATTAAAGTATTCGCTGAGGAATTAAAACAAAAACAAACACCTTCTTGTGTTTTTTGGCCATCCACTTGTCCCAGCTGTTGAGCATGTCCAGCCACTTGGCTTCTCTCTGCCGCAGCACATCTGGAGGAACATCAGAACTGCATCGAGAGAGAACAAAGAGAGATTAGATCATTCGTGTGGTATAATATGCATGCGAGCTCACCCACACATACAAAAAATCACACGTTAGCACATCTAGGGCTGGGAACTGAGAACCGGTTCTTGTTCAGAACAGATCTGCACTTTTAAAAATAAAAACCAGCATATCTATAACCGAACGGACAATACTGAACGAATCAGCCTAATAACTCACTCCAGACATTAAGATAAAATATTGTCATGTGCTTTTACTTCTCATCTCTACGCATTTAGAAGCTCGTTCTTGTACATGTTAAACTTATCCCTATAATAAACGGGTTACTCCATCCCAAATTGAACATTTTGTCATGAATCATTTAATGTTGTTCCAAACAGGGTTATTGAGCGTGTAAGTAATTAGTGACAAAATCTTCATTTTGGGGTGGAGTGACCCTTTAACATAAACAGGGGTGTTTACACAACACTGCTGCCAACTAGAAATGGAAACTTTTGCATTTGTTCATTTACACAAACTCATTTCAGGGCCTGGAAATTCAAACTTTTATATACAGATGCATCTACATGTTCGGTCGACAGGTATTTGCACGAGCACAGACAGCTTTATCCGTTTTTGCAAATGAACTCTATCTATCTATACAAATCCAGACACTCATCCCTCTGCAGGAGCTTGATAGCTCTTGAGCCGGTATGTGCACATCAATGGCACGGCACTGCTGAAAAGAGTAGCGCGGGTGTCAGGTTCTCTCAGTGTATCGGAGCGCTGTAGGCGTCATCGTACGTTCACAGTAAGTTCTTCAGAAGGAAATACAAAACACGAGCTGTGCTCCACTGAACAACAAATATCACATCTTCAACTACTAGCATCGTGTTTAGCAACTTTCAAACGTATTACTTGGTTGCACAACCATAAAGAGTGATGTTAATGTGGGATGAGTGTTTTGGACGGAGCGTGGGAGATTTTGGGAATCTTTCTGAACTTGTCTGATTAAGTGACCCCAGCACCTCGGCCTGAAGGACTTTTATTACATGCAGCTGACAGACACACCCTTAATGTGTAACTGAGTGCATTTAGATCAGCTTTCAGATTATATATATATATATATATAAAGAAATTAGGATTACAGAGATTCAAACTAAACGTCAAAAAACAACAACAAATAAGTAACTTTTATTCAGAAAACTGAAGAATATTTCAACAGAGCCTTTCTTCATCACATGGGAAAAATAGTCGAGGATCTATATAATGAGCAGATGACATGATTATTTCTCAAAAGCATGATGAAGAACTCTTTCTGGGTCTGTTATTTTATTCAACAAATACACCACTCATGGAAAGAGTACAAGTACACAAAAGTGTTTCCTTTCACCCCATAGACATATTCTTAATAAGAGGAAAAAACAGGAAGCACATGACTGCCTCTCTTTCCTTGTCTGTTCCCTTCCTGATGCTCGCGAACACATAGCTAGGGCTCATCAGACAGACTAACTCTGATTGTCAAAATAAGAACTGAAACTGTATACTACATGGACAGCTCAGACCAGACCATAATATTCTGATTGGATGAGTCACGTACAGAGCGGAAACCACCCAAAAACAATGAACGGTCAGTCTGAACGGAGAACATCAGAAGAAGTGAACACAGATAAAACTCTGTGAAGCGTGCTCCAAACCCGAGCTGGTGAGCTGAAACCATCCCCGGAGGCTTGCCATCTCCATGGCAGTAGCAAACAAACGGAGGGAAACAAAGCCAAACAGTGACATGTCATAAGTGACTCTCCACAGAGAAGTGCGTTTGTCAGCTGTGCAGGCGAACCGTCCTTACAGCATGAGCACAGCCTGTCGTGATGGTCCGTGATAATCACAGAATCCTCAAAGACCTCTTTTATACCATACTGGATGGGAAAGAGAGACAAGAAATGCTACTTTCTAATAAAATTGCATAGAATTTTTCCAAGAGACAAAGCCAAAACTCATGCAATCCATTCATTATAGCTGATATGGAGCATCAGCAGATTTCTGAAGGATGGATTTTAATATGATAAACAGGAGTTAAAAGTACTACGCTTAAGAACGTTTTTCTTATAAGAAGTCTCTTCGGCTCACTGTGGTTGCATTTATATAAAAATACAATCAAATCTGTAACATTTGTAAATATTATTTGACTTAAAAAACCTACTTTTTATTTAAATATGTTTTAAAATGTAATTTTTTTCCCAGCATCATTACTCCAGGTTTCAGTGTCACAATCCCTCAGACATCACCTGATGATCTGCTGCTGGAGGAACATTTCTGATTATTATCAATACTGAAAACAACTGTGCTGTGAAATATTAATCACGGTTCTTTGATGGATATTTAAAACAGAAAGAATAGAACTGAAATAACTTTACTGTCACCTTTGATTCATTTAATGCATCCTTGTTAAATAGAAGTAATAAAAAAATAGCACTGTCAAACAATTAATATATATAATTAATATAATATATATATTAGGGCTGTCAAAAATAACGTATTAACAACGTTAATTATTTTTTGTTGTTATTTACGTCAATTTATTTAATGCATTTCAAGCATGTGCAGTGTGACGAATTATTTGACAGGAAACTGGGACAACAATTCCCTCGGAGTAACAGCACATCGCATCAGTGACACGCGGGAACACGGACTACAATAAAAACTGAGGAGCGCCATTTTCCAGAGGCTTGTAAAGAGCTGTCCCTAGTTAGGATGGTTAGGATTCAGGTGTCGTTGCAAATAGTGATTAATCATGACTAATCCACTGAAAATCCTGATTAATTCGATTAAAATTTTATCATTTGACAGCCCTAATATATATATATATATATACACACACACACAATTTATATAATACATTCATATATTTAATATATAAACATTTTTCTTAAACTCATGAATGTGGTAGCATTTATACATACATAATAAATGTAAACACATTTTTTTTTTTTTTTACATTGACTAAAAAACAAAAGAAAAGAAAAACATAATTGAGGGCCTTTTGTTAAGCAGATGTGACTAAAAAAAAGTTTATGTAATGTGTAAATTGCAAGTATTTCATTGATTATACAAGATGTGTTGCACTCCCAAAAATGACGCAAGTGAAGACTTTCTGTGTGGGCCTGCTAATACTCATCAGAGTTTAAAACAGACTGCATTTCTTGGAAGACGATTTGATTTATTTTATCAGCAATTACAACTATTTAAACGCCTGAGTCACGGAGCTGAATACACTTGCAGGGAGGTTCTGCCAAAACAAATCAATGAGCAATATGGAGCGCTAAAGGAAACTCCTGCGCGAGTCTACATGAGAGACTGGAAACAAACACTCTGTCGAACAGGGAATAAGAGAGGTTCTTCATGTGAACTGTCGATTCAACAGATTCATCTGATCAGTGTATAGTTGGCTAAACAGAACCACACTGTCTTCTAGCATCATTAGAGACACTCGTGTAAGTCAACGCAGAACAGACTAGTGTTTGTAATCGCTGCAGAAGAGGAGGATGCAGGCAATATACTGGAGAAAAATAATGATGTGGCGTGAACTTTAGTTTTTACAATATATACAGCCTTAAGACTAATACACTACATGTCAAAATAAAGACGTGTATATTAGAAATGTATACTTTTATTCAGCAAAGATGCGTTACATTGTTTATAAAATAGATGTTAAACTATAGTTCTTCTATTTATAATAAATTATTTACTTAGAATTTGATAGAAAGTTTTCAATTTATCAAAAAATCCTGGAAAAAGTAGCCTATTACCATTTTTACAAAAATGTTAAGCAACACAACCGTCTAACATCTCTGTAGGAAACCCTTACAATTTATAGATTTAAAAAATAAAAGTTTAAAATGTTTATTAAATTAAATTAAATAAAATCAACACCTACATCAGTAATTTGACACTTTAAAATAATTGTGTAAGTTATTTTAAAAAACAAACATAAATAGTTTTTTTTTAGGTTACTAATTCAGTCGGATTAATTCAGATTAACTAAAATTTAATTTCTCTGTATTCCAACAAATGGTAGGAAAAGAAAAGCAAATGATACCAGACAGACAGAGCTTATAATATTATATAACATCCGTTCGGTCTTACACGGATGGAGGGATGTGAGCTGACCAAGCACTTCTCAAAGCTTAGATTAGAACAACCTCTGGGGACTTTATAGACCTGTCAACTCATCTGAGCTCACACGGACAAGAGCGAAGACCTGCAGGACAGTCTGTCCTCAACAACAATTCAGAGTCCAAAGAAAACAAACATGAAGGTGTGAAAATGTGACAAACTCCAACAACAAAAAAGTGCTTCATAGCAACTTTCCTGAGCAAGTCATTACATAATGCTTAATCAGTAGCTCAAGGGCATTTGAACGAGCATGCAAAAGTTTCATATTATATAATGCAATAATACGAATGGAAGTTATTATAAAGAGTTACTAATACACTCATAGCTATTATAAATCACTTGTTTTTAAACAGTTTTTATGGGTAATGTCTAGTTTTCCCCTCCATGAATGTATCTGTCACTTACTTCTCTCCTGTGCTTTGCTGAGCTCCTCCTATGAACCCGTATCTGTCGGTCTGGGTCTGGGTCTCCGTGTTGACGAAGCCGTTGAGCTCAGAGTCTGAGCCCACAGAAGAGCTCTCGTGCTCGGCCAGACTCTCCACCGTGCCTCGCTGACTCCTGCTGTCCTTCCACGGTACTCCGTTAGCCGCCTGGAGCTTAGCCATGCTGGACACCAGCCTCTAACGCCAGAAAAGCACTCGCTTGTGGCCCAAGCAAGAATAACGTGTGTTTTGACACAGATAGTGGATTTCCTCAAACTATCAACACACTGAGATTTGAGCTTCACAAGCTCCAGTGACACTAACGATACGCCATATCTGATGATAACGACATTAACGTGAAGTAAAACTCAGGTTCAGATGTTTCCATTGTGGACGTTTACTAGCTACGCTTACAAAAACAACAGTATGACAGAAGACACATGCATAAAGATATAATATAAACGAATGCATTAAATTAGCTTAGCCAAGTAATAATACACTTCTATCTGGAGAAAAATAAGTAGCGATTGACCAGTAATTTACTAGGAATCAAACTCAATGAAACTTGACTTATTGTTCGTCTTCTGCCGAATTCTGTCAAACAAATATGAATTGGAAGAGTTATAAGCTAACACGCTAACTCGCCGTAAAAAGCGCAGCTTGACATCTCTCCGTGTAGAAGAATAAAACTCAGACTCACTGTGTTGTAAAGTCAGTACTCGTATCATGTTTCTGACGCCATCGTTTTAATCGTATTTCTCATAATCTGTGTTTACTGTGTTTGTTTGTGACTGACTGACTGACTCGCGCTAAAGCGGCAGCCGCGAGCTCGAAGGGGCGTGGCTGATCATGCGCAGTACAGCGCGTGTCAGATTTTAATTATTTTTTTAATTATTATTTAGTTCCGTCACATATAAATACAAGGCACTTATAAAGCAATGTCGTACAGCTTAAAGCATGCAAGACAGAATAACAACAACATGCCTATAAATAAAATGAACAGAAACACACACACAAAATAAGTAATCAATACTGGGGCAAAAAAGTGTTACAGCGGGTATTGACATCACCTTACTTGCAGCAATTAACTATAATATTTCAATAACAGCATTTTACGGGGTATTTGGTGCATTAGAAATAGCTTATCATTTTTATAGTATTACATTTATCTAATTCAATTAAAGTGTTAAATAATAATTTTAATAGGCTATTTGAAATAATATTTTTCTATTTTGGAGAGCTCGGAGGGACCAAGAAATCCTCAATGGTTATCCAGTTTGGCTGCTTGCTATAGTGCTCAATGTTTAACTTTCATTATACAGTGTGTTCCTCACATGCTGCTCTCATGAGGGTCATAAGAGAGTCACGGTGGACGTGCTTTTATATTCAGTTCACATGCATGATCTTTCAGATGGGATACTAAAACGCCAGCAGTTTATCAGCTATATAACAATAGAGATATTTTTATATTTCAGTGCTGAAATGCCAGAAAATAAGGCTCAAGTCTAACGGAATCACACACAAACACACATAAATCACAGATTACTGCTATTTAAACAATGTTGCAATTATAAGGGCTTTTTGTTGGCTTTAGTTGGTGTTCGTTATCTGTATTTTTCAGCATTTCCAATAGCCTTTCCTTGTATTCTTATACAGCGAGTCAATAAGTAAAGTCAGGTTAAGATGTTATGCATCACATTAGATTCGATTTTAATTATTTAAATAATGCCAATAAATTTAACAGCACATGTAATTTTACACTGCCATTTCAAACGCTTGGTAAAGTTAAATCTCAAAATGAATTAAAACGAAGAAGAAAAGTGAAGGTTAAAAGTTCTGGAATGTTAAATACAGATCTCCTGCATTCAGCTCAGTGTGAGTCCTGATATCAGAGGACTTCCAGGGTGATAGAAACCTCTCCGTGGTGGCTAGTAGACTAGAGGAGAGTTCACCACATGGAGGAGCTCCAACCTCGAGGGAGAAGATGCCTCTTTACTGCGGTTTCTCTCTCCTCAGATCCATCATTTACACACGATATAACAGTTACCTGTGATCCATATTTTACTGTAGATAAACATAGTTTCATATTTAAGATTTAAGGCAGCTCCATGTGTTGCTACATGTTTCTAAATCACGTAGTGACGTCGTTAGATGATGACGTCATTATGTAACCATGACGCATGTCTTTGCATATAATACACACTGAAATCACTCAAATCTCAGCAAATTATATAATCTGAAATATATTCATTTAGATTTATTTGTAAAAATAACAAACTTTTAACGTATATGTTATTTGTAAAATATAAACATATTTAACTGCATGTAAATTATTCAAAAGTTACTCATTTTACATGTTTAAATTGATTAAAACTCCGTAAACCTTTCATGAAAGAAGTTGCTGAATACATTTTAAAAACAGCTCAAATTTTGTGACCAGAACGTTGCTAGGGTAAGTTAACCCTGAGAAGTTGACAACTCTTCTTACAATATTATTTTATGTGTATGTATAATGGAAAGCTTTAATTTTTTCATACTTTTGCATCGCCACTTCTGCTCAATCACGCTGCTGTGTTTAAGTATGTCATCTAAATGAGCTGATGCTGCTTTGCTCTGAACGTAAGGGTTTGCAGGAGATCAGGCTCTGTCCAGTCTTACACGTGTGTGTGTGTGTGTGTGTGTGTGTGTGACCGGTCCAGGCCGGCGAGGATGAGCAGTGATCACCGTCATGTGCTGTATCTCTCCACGAATAAAGGATTAGAGATAAAGTGCTGCAGATGGCTGAGGTTTGTTCAGCAAGGAGATCCACAAAAACCTAGCCATCTTAAAACATTTATCACATGATGTGTAATAGATCATACTGGTCCAAAACTAAAGATATTCTAAATGTTTTGGAGATATTGAATAAACTATAAATTATATAAAAAATAATCTGATCTTTGCCGCTCAAGGATCATGAGGCTGTATTAATGTATAGGTTTGTTTCGACTGCACTGCTTTGTTCTTCGTTTCTGCTTTTTAAGGATAACTTGAGACTAATTGGCAGTATCCAATTTTTAGAGCACAAGATGTGAAGACTCAACTTTTCTAGTTCCTTTTATTAGTTAGGTGGTGAGACGCAACACTAGTTTGAGTCACATGCCCACAGCACATTATGTGGCTAAATGCACTATTTTATCCTAACGTGTACCAGCTGGAGGGTACAGACTGTTCCAGTACCACCTCAAAAGTAGTTGTAATTGACCGTGCCAATCAAGAGTTTGGAAGCTTTGAATAAGTATTTATTGAGAGAGGGATACAGGTCGCTGAGGGGTGTGTGATTGGTGATATGTGATGTCAACTGAGAAGTTTGACAGTTTTATGCACAAAATGAGCTCATTTCATTTGATGCCTGCTACAGGTCTCTCAATAGTTGTGACGGGGTCATGTTTATCATGGTGTAGCATCTCCTCCTCTTTTCAGAACAGTCTGAAGACGTCTGGGCATTGAGGTTATGAGATTCTGGAGTTTGGTCCCGTTTTTGCCTGATATAGGTTTCCAGCTGCTGAAGAGTTTGTGATGAAGGTTTAGTTGTTCTCTACAGGTGAAAGATCTGGACTCTTCTACTAGAAGTCATGCTGTTGTAATCGTGGTGAAATACACCTCATCTGGAGGGGAGCATATGTTGTTCTAAAACCTTTACATACCTTTCAGCATTGATCGCTGGAAGATCTCCTCTTTAGCCCGGAGCCAATGTGATTTACTGCAAGAATGTCATATTTGGACTCATCTGAAACATAGAAGACTGGCCCCCTTTGAAAGAGTCCATTTTAAATGACCTTTGGCCCACAGGACATGAAGTCTCTTCTGGAGCATGTTCACATACATCTTCTTTTATCATGATAGAGCTTTAGTTGTCCTCTGCAGATGTCTCTGAGGATTGTTTACCGACAGTGGTTTCTGGAAGTATTCCTGGGCCCATTTATTAATGACAATTAACTTAATTAGTTGCTAGATGTTCTCCCAGCTGAATCTCTTCAAAATATCTTTCTTTTTCAGGCCCTTTCCACCCCTGTACCAACCCCTGTGACAGGCATCAAATTCGAAATGAGCTCATTTAATAGAAAAACAAACATTTGTTGTGTTCTGTTGTGATTAAAGTATCGGCTGATGTGATTTAAAAGACTTTCAGTTTTCAATTGACTCAAATAATAATAAAAAAACATCCTAATACATCAAAGAACACAGAAGAAAAGAAATAGATGAATATTAATTTTTTTCTTTGCACACAAAAAGGTATTCTCTTGACTTTATAAAATTACAATTGAACCACTGATGGCACATGGACTAATTTAACAATATCTTTACCACCTTTCTGGGCTTTAAAGGTGGTAGTTGTGTTAGGGTCTCAGATAGCTCTCAGATATCATCAAAAATATCCTAAATTGTGTTTATAACATGAATGACAGGGTTGGAACGATATGAGGGTGAACTAATGACAGAATTTACATTTTAAGGTGAACTATCCCTTTAAATACATTAGTTAAGCAGTTAATTAAAAGGGGGCAACATTCGTATTTAAATACAACATTAGCATTAGTAAAAATCTTTATTAAATAGAAAAATTCTTCAAAATTATAAAAGTAATGAAAGTTCCCTAAAGATTTTAAGCAGTGCTAAAAATTTCCCAGCAACTCTTATTATATCTGTTTAATCACTTTGCTGTGCTTCCTGTGGTTGGCACCCAATGAGACAACAGAAGGATAACTTCATTAATATGTTGAAGATTCAGCTTATTTCAGTATTCACAGAGAGTAAAAACACTGACACAAAAACCACTCCAAGTCGCATTTTAGTATAAATACTATATTTTTTATTTCAATATTTTACAACTTGGAAAACATATTTACAGGAACTTTTCTTGCATTGTTACACTGTACACACAAAAAGTGTAGTTCTCATTCGCACACGATCTGCTTCAGAGACTGCAGAAGCACCATAGAGAGAAGCACAGATGACACAAGCAGAACCACGAGACACGCAAGCTACGCCACACAAAGGCCTCTGGATGGGACAGTATGAGATTTTAAGGCGCCAATGGCATGTGGATTTGTACGATGGTTCACACACACAGATCTGAGAGGCATCCAGTCACTATCAGCACAACTCAGGGAGGCAACTTTCCTGTCTTCAAATTACGATTGCACTAGAACTGATAAAAGCACATCGGACCGTTTTGGACAAGCCGTAACAAGAGAATTTGGAAAAATGTGTGTTGTGCGGAAAACAAAGTGGCAAAACTCTAGACGCAAAAAGGTTCAGTCACAACACCGTCTCATGCAACGATGATTTACACAGCGCCAGAGACGCCAAACAGAATTGCAAACAAAAAAAAATACATTACACTGCACACTAATTGGTTTGTATTAATAGGATCTCTGGGACAACAAATCTGATCAGTCTGCAACAATTAAGAGCTGACAATATAAAGACAAGCTTAAAAAGTGTATATTTTGACAGAGACTGAACAATATGCCAATTTTATGATGTTATTTGGGGAACTACATTATTTTATGGCATTCCTGATCCAAAATATAAAAACCAAAAGCTTTCATTACTCCAGGAAACTGTTAGCTCCGCCTTAAACTCACACCATTGGTTGAAAAATAAAAAAATAAATTGCAATTCCATTTGTGGCCTCTAGAGGCGCTGGTATCACACACAACACCTTTGACTAAAATTAAAAGACAGCGAAAACATTTCCAAACTAGATCACACATTTTGTAATTGACGAGTCCACAGCTGAATAACCATTACACACATTTCCATTTCATTTATCTAGAAGCGCGATGGTGATTCCAGCAGACACTCGAAACGATTCGACTGCGCTCTTTGAGCTGACAGGGAGACACTGGGTAAGAACACCTTGGTCATGCTGGTCCTATGGCTTTCCTGCTTTGGTTTTCATTACGGATTACACAACGTGGATCGAGATGTTGATTTTAACATGACCACAACCCATCGCACAACTGAGGACCTGATTATAGTCCTCTCCGTCTGTAGATGAAGAGCCATGTCTTTGTGGGACACGTCAGGATGGCAAACCTCACTAAACATCAACTTCCTCATTTAGTTATACAGGATTTCAAATACGAAAGCTTAAAAGACTTTTTACTCGTAGGCTATCCGTTTATCGGTAGGTTTGCCATCCTGTGCATCTCTCACAGATACCGGAGAAACAAAAAGACATTTTAAAAATCTGTATTGCTTTAGGCTTTTCCCAAACTCATTCATAGTTAATGCTTCTCATAGAATCAGCGTTTTATTTTATCCACACTCATAAATTGTAGCTTTCATGAAAGAAGATCGCCATCAGCGCACGCATGTTTTATTGTACAGGTAAAAACATTCATATAAATAATGTAGTTACTCACACATTTATAATTTACAAAATTAAAGCAGCACATGAACGTGAGAAAGTTCTCTAGAACGCATCTAGAGCGACACAGGAACAAAAACAAAAAGCATTAGATACCCTTCAATAGATTAAAAAAAAAAAAATAACCCAAGCCTCGCAAGGGAGCACAGGAAACGCTTCGCGGTCAATCCGCCCGGACTTCTGCATTCTGGTGAATCTTGTCCACTAAAAGCTAAGTATTTATAAAAATAAACTGTATTTATATACCTGACCTTTCAAGTCATGAAAAGCATTGCCAGATGCTAGCCATTTGTGCGTGTAGACGAGGGGTGAAGTCATGTAAATATACATCCAACACGCATTCACAGTCAACATCCATCATCCACCCGGGCAAGAGGATCTGTCTGAGGATCGAGACGCTCTCTGCTACAGACCCTAGTCAGGTTTACGCCAGGGACATACACTTACAGTATAAAGGTCAGAGATCATGTCATTTTCGCCAACTTTTCATTGTGTTTTTGTCCACGTAACCCTTTTCAGAAAGCTGTTTTCCCAGCTGAACGATCGGTTCGTTGTTAAACCACACAATCTACTCTGCGTTAGTTTCATTTGGGTTGAACTAACCCTTTAAATATGGCACTACTCTGACTAAAGTCTGCACAGTTCAGAATCTCTTTTATAACCAAACGCAAGCTGTACATTTAATCCACCTCCTTCCTGCCTTTGAACTCACAAACCATCATCCGAGACCAAGTGATGATGTAGATGAAGGTTGCCTAACTAGAGGTAGATTATGCTGGCTGAACAGAACTAGCCAGCACATCCTAAAGCACTTGCATTTCCAACAGGTTTAAATCTAGCCTACCTTTCCATTACAGCTTAACCAAACGGGACACAAAAACTCCAGCACAGAGGCGTCAGAGACGCTCAACATCCCTCTCAAGCCACCCAGAGCTTCTCCCATTAAACCACTTTTTGTGGGAAAAGCATGGCTCTCTTCGCCCCTTGGAAAAACAGAAACGACTCAAATTCAGGTTGAAGATTCCCAAAATCCTTTTGGACACAGATTAGGTCATTCATTTTGGACTGTCCGTACCGCTTGCATCACACCAGAGAGTTCATGCCGTCCTCCTCCCCGCACTGACCGGAGAAACGGAAGAATGGAAAGGGGTGCTGGGAGAAGTGAGATGGGAGCAGTGCAATAGAAGAGGGGTGGAAGACACAGGTGTAGGAGAAGAGCAAGCTCTCAGTCCGTGTACTCCGCCACGATGGACAGAAGCACTGTGATGTCATCAGGTTTCCCCCCTGAAATCAAAACAAGGTCAGTGCCGCTGAGATCATGGGTATTCAAAGGGGTTTTGGGATGAGAACAGAAATAAAGGTTTCACTCACCTCTTACATTCAACCCGTTGTCACAGGCAAACTGGGCGAAAGGGGACATGTAGTTAGGGTCGTAGGCCAATTCATGGGCCTGTTCAGCGATGCTGCGGGCAGTCTGCTGGATACTATCATAGCTGGTGTTCTGAGGCAAAACAAATACAGGAAAGATTAGAGATAACCGATATATCGGCCAGGGAGATGAATCGGTCACTATATGGCTATTTGGAGATTATCTGTAGAAGAAGATAATCTGAAAAAGGTGCATTTCCTGCTAATAGCCAAGTACAGTGTTTATATTTCAGCCATTTTTATTCTAGGTTCATCGGTATCAACCGATAATATAGCACTGGAAACCTGTTACTACCATGTTTTATCATAACAGGGACTGTTTGTTTTGGAATCAGCATCAATAAATAGTGATTTCAGCAGGACGGTGTAATTGTGGACACTGGTCTAATTTTGCGATCATAAACACAACGTATGTAATATATCAGCCACTCTAATGTTTATAATATCATTTCATTTAGCTGTTACCCAAGCACTTTAACATTTAATGTAATACAGTCTGTACCTTGAGTTTCTTGAGTTCCTGCAGGATCATGTAGTCAGGCATGTTGTCAAAGAGGCCGTCACTAGCGGTCAAAATGATGTCCCCTAACTGGACATCAAAGGAAGAGCTATCGGCCACCTCAGGACTGAAAGAGAACAACAAAAAGGATATAGTTTGCACTTCTGCACAGTTAAAACCAAACACAGGACAGACATGGCACACACTCCATAATACCAGTCGGTTTAATTACTATGCCACCCACACATACTGATGCCAAGTCTTGAACACGGCTATGAAAAATAAATGTGACCCTAATTAAACAAACAACAAAAACACAACGTGTTAAACGAGCAAGGACTTGTTCTTGGATCAATGTCTATGGGCAACAATCCGGCCATTTTGTAAAATTGCTAAAAAGAAAACTATTATCTAATCCACTAAATTAGACCGAGACACTTGATCAGGGTTGAAACTCAAGCGGTAGCACAAGAGGGTAACAGGGCAGAGATCAGCTTGACCCAAACACAGGGTAATGCACACTTGGGTTTAAGAGAGAGACTCGTCCAGACCCAACATGACCTCTGGACCACATCCAATCAGTCAGGTTGTTTTCTTGGAAACCAGACGGGCCTCTTCAAGCTCTAAATCCCTTGAGTTTTAGTTTAATCTGTTTTAGGGCACTGGGTAAGTATCGGCGCTCTGATTATAGGTCACATTTAAAGCAAAAACAGGACATTTGCTCATCCATTCAAAACTGGCTTCGATGATGTTTTCTGGAGTCTCTCATATATATTTGTTTGTAGGGCTGCCCTCAGCTAAAGGCTTTTCTTTAAGAGTTTGATTAACATTAGTTTTCTTAAAAACAGATATTTCAAGCCTTCTATAAATACATACACTGCTCAAAAAAATAAAGTCATAGACAATTAGCAGGACACCCCCAATAAAGCAGTGCTTCTGCAGGTGGTGACCACAGACCACTTCTCAGTTCCTGTGCTTTATGGCTGATGTTTTGACCTCCAGCAGACCACAAACGTGCATTTGTCTGCGCAAACAGTCAGAAACAGACTCCATGAGGGTGGTATGAGGGCCTGACGTCCACAGGTGCTTACAGCCCAACACCGTGCAGGACGTTTGGCATTTACAGAGAACACCAAATTCACCACTGGAGCCCTGTGCTCCTCACAGATGAAAACAGGTTCACACTGAGCACATGTTCCTCCTGATGCAAGACAATGCTAGACCTCATGTGTCTGGAGTGTGCCAGCGAGACAAAGGCATTGATGCTATGGACTGCCCATCCATTCCCCAAACCTGAATCCAGTCGAGCATGTCTCGCTCCATCAACCAACACCACAGACTGTCCAGGAGTTGGCGGATGCTTTAGTCCAGGTCTGGGAGGAGATCCCTCA
>JAUMHR010000059.1:3869503-3884265 GCA_032361145.1 Enteromius fasciolatus
TGGTAAAATAAAGTCTCACACTATGTTTTGTTGTCATCAAACGTCCTGTTTCACTCAGAAATGTGTCACAAACAGTTGTAAAATAGTTTCCTGTTGATTTAAAGGCTGGCCATATGGTAGGTGTAATCTGGGTCAAACATGAGGAGATCCAGCTTAATTAAGGGGAATGAGAATCACCTGAGGCCCAGAAGGACATCAAAGAGTCCTTTTTCTCTCTCTTCTGCTCTGTTTCTCTCTCTTTCTCCACGTTGTTTTGCGTGAGCAACACCTGGAACTGTTTCCTCTGACGCAGCAATGAAACAGCAGGGCTTGTGCGTCTGTGGCCTCTCTTCTTCTCTTTCTGGATATCCCACCTTGTTAAATTAGCCTCTTCAGACAGTTCCTCTTCAAATACATCTCTGCAACCCTCTGGGGAATGATGATGACGTCTTACAGCGGAGGAGAAGAGGACAGCAGATACAGGCATCCTGAAAAAAACACACACCATGGGTGTAGAATAGACTTTCTTATTTTGCACCAGTAGTTGTGATTCTGCAGCATTGCTCCATTACACAATCCCAAGCATCCATTATTTATATGAGCAGTGACAGTTTAAAGGAAAGTGGTGGATCAGGAGTTTAGACGAATGAAAAATATGAAGCTCTTTTATGTTCCTCCTTGTTTTTTGGTGTCAGCCTGGTCTTTGATGATGTGAGCTGCTCTTAGATGGATGTGGACATGCAGCTGGGGCTGTCTAATTTAATAAGAGACACACAGGAAGCTCATGTCAGGTGCCCTTTGGACACAGGAAGTGGTCTGATTAAGACAGAAGTTGGTGCAGAGAACAACAACTGAGAGATGGGCTGTTGAGGGTTTTCTCTATTTCCCCCCTTTTGCATAGTCTCTCTGTGTTAAAGTCTAAACTATAGAAGAGTGAAAAACACACAGCCTTGTGCTGCCGACACAAGGGTCAACATAAGGCTCTGAAAATGAAAATTGCAAAAGAAGGAAAAACACACACACACACACACTCACACCATTTCCTGACTGCGCACCACAGCCAGATAGTATAACTGTAGCTGAGTCTGCAGATCAGGGCCGCTGAGCGTAATTGAACTAATGTAAATGCACTGGGTTCACAAACATGCAAGAGCTTTTACTCTGATTAAGATGTTTGAAGAAGGTGTAGGGAAATAGTCACCTGATACTGAGGTTTATGGTTTTTAAGCCATTGACAGCACTGTTGCAAAATGTTGTGTATGCAGTCGTAGTACACTTAGTCTAGTTTATTACTGCTGGTTTTGAACAAGTTTTCTGGTGTGTTGTTGGTCTAAGAGCTGCTAGATTATCGTAGACAGTGTTACGAAAGGGACTGACGGTCGAGCGGGGATTCAAGTGGAAAAGCTTTGTTCAAAAACGTAGTCAAACAGTACAATCCACGCAAAGCCAAACGAGTAATTCTAATAACAAAGTGAGGGTCGGCAATCAACCAAAACACTAAACAAGGAAGACATGAGAACAAGGAACAAGGGTATGGCTTTGCAATAATCAGCGTATTGGACAGGGTGAGGGCTTCTTTTAAGCTAGACAGAGGGGAACACAAGACAGAACCAACCAATGAGAACAAAACACATGCAATACAAGGAACCAATCAGAACACGACACATTTACTAAGGTAGCACAAGACATGGTGGCATGAGGGGCAAGGGACACATGGGAAATGGAGTCCAGCTGGCGATCCTGACAGACAGGCATGCGGTTTGAGTTCAGGTTGGTTTTTGGAGCGTAGTTCCTGGTTTGTCAACTGATGACACAGTTTAGACTAGATATAAACACAGAATCATCTAAAAAACAGCCCTTCACAAGAAGCCTAATCACAGCTAAACAGCAGCGCTCTGTATTTGAAGTCGGGGTTGTCATGCTCCTCAGTGTTGTGTGGTGCGTGGTCTTGGCTCCGGTGTTGTAGGCCGTGGTCACAGCGGGCAGAATGAATCGCTGGCAGTCTCATGCGGGGCTCGTCCTGGCGGCTGTTCGAGCGATCTGGAATAGCGTAACATGCTGGAGGGATATTTTCTCTCAGTCATGTATAAGCTCTTAAATGAGAAGAAAAGAAATGAGAAGATTAGTCATTTTGTATCACCACCTTGAGAGAGATTCAGTCGCTGAATGTCATCTGTTCTAGTTATTCAATAACAGACGGCTCCTTGCTGTCGTATACAGTATCTAATACTGGCAGACTAAATCAATCCTTAGTAATGATGGGTAAGTGACCGAATGAATGAATAACCCAGGAAATTACTTAATAATTGTGTGATTATATGACTGATTGATTGCTTGTGTGAATCAATCAATACTTGAAAGAATATATTAGGTAATTGAGTAAGATGAATGAAACTGTGAATGAATGAGTGACTGAATCACTCTTCAAGTGAAAAAATGGATGAATGAATGAATGAATGAATGAGTAATTGAATGAATCACTCAGTGAGTAAGTGAGAGAAAGAATGAATCAGTAATCGATTGAAAGAATCAAGCAGTGAGCAAAAGATTGAATGAATCAGTAATTTAATGAATCAATCAGTAAAAAAAAAAGAATGAATCAGTGAGTGAGTACATTTTTTTAATATAATCAGTGAAAGAATGGATGAGTAAAGTTTTTATGCAGGATATAAATTATACATTTTCAATGAATATTAAAACTGAATAATAAATGAAATGTAATATGAAAATAAATGTACTTTATTAGATGTCTTTTCTAGTTTTATATAGTTGCCTTGTAACTGTTGCATCGCTCGCGTTTAATTCCCACAAACACTCATGTACAGCCCACACCTGTGATGAATTAAACTCAAGGAAAATGCACAGAGAAATGCTCAGCTCTTTTTCCTTGGGTTATTTTAGTCAGACGTCTAGCAGTGTTGCAGTAACTTGTGAGTAAATGGGTGTAAAGTGATGTATCGATGATGTTCCTAGAGTCCTTCGAACTTAACATGGATGCAAGATTCAACAGAATACATTAGTGAGTGAGAGAAAGACTGAAGAAGTGATTAGATGAACCAGTGAGTAAGTGAATGAGTGATTGAAGAAGTACAGTAAGCGAATGAATGGATGAGTTATTGGGTGAATGAATGAATGTAAAAGTGATTGGATGAGTAGGTGAGTGAGCGAGATGATGGATGTATGGCGTGTTTGAATAATCGAGTCAGACTATATTTGAGTGCCAGTGTCAGATAAATAGGCACCCCCTCCTCAGAGCTGGTCTGTGGCCAACTCTCCTTGATACAGTCCAGTATTCACCACTAACATAACTAATCCTTTCATTAAATCAAGCCTCCCACTAACCTATAAAGGGCTAATTGTGTGGTGAGTCAGCACACACACATATTCGTTATATCTTTTACCACCACAGCTTCCTAACACAGCGTTTCTGTGTTTTCCCTCAGTCACACACACACACGTGTTTGTGACTGCTTGCATATGTGTGCATGTGTGTGTGCGTCTATGAATGCTCAGCCTCTCGTGTGTTTGCTCAAACTTACAGAGCGCCTGTTCATCTGCAGTGTGAGTTGTCAGGCGTGTTCCCATAAGACTGCTTTTAACACACATCTCTTATTTTCACACATCAGTGACAGTGCTGTTCTTCTGCACTCGAGTCATCCCAAAATGCTTTGCTTGGCTGTGCAGGTCCTGAATGTAGACCTTTAAAATAAATGCAGTCTGTTTGCTAACTAGCTAGACTGACTCAATTTTGTATTTTTAATGGGATGATAACACCAAGCTATTAGTATTGATGCACTTTGAAGTCTGACTGATTAACATATAGGAGACCTTCATCAGCCTATAGGGATCTTGTTCCACACAATACAACCAGTTTAATCTCCTTTTTTCTCCTGTTTTATAGATAGACCAGTGAAGATCAGAAGCAACGGCTGATGAAACATGCAGATTAAGGAAGTCATACAGACTGCCTCTTTGGACTTTTCAACAACGTTGGACCTAAAAGAAACAGATGGCTGGCCAAACTAGCGTCTAATGGCTAAACCATCAATGAATGGTTTTCTCTTTTGGGTGTTTGGGAGCACTGTAGAATGGAGGATCCATTCCAGACATTCTCTCAAGGGTCTGTCACGCTACCTCAGTGAAGAATGAGCAATTTTCACAAGGTGGAGATAAGCGCATGCCGCTGCTGAACTGGTCCTATGGTTCATTTGTCTGGAAGGAGAACTAACGGGACCCTGAAGAAGAGGAAGTGGCCGTAACTTGACCCATGACAAAGTATGCGCACGAAGAGCCAGGCTGAAAATGGGAATGGACAAAACTTGCTTTGTGGTCTACACCTGGGAAATATGAGACTATAGTCGACACAAAACAGTTCTTCTTCGTTTTAATCAAAGACGTACCCTAGTGACTCTAACAAGCGCTTCTGGCATGGCCGTGTCTTGTTTTTGATGGTAATCAGAGATGCCCCAGCTTTGCTGAACTGCGTCATCCTGCCCGTCTTGTTGTTGAGCTTGTTTGCTGGGATGCTGCGCAGGGGTCTTCTGGCCTGGCTCTCTCGAGTGGGTGTCCTGTTAGTGGTGGTGTGCTGCTGTCTTTCCCTTCTTTACGTCATCACTTGCAGCCCTCATGCTGATGAGCCCATGGCTGGGCAACCCCTGCCCAGGGCTGGAGGGATTGCTATGCCGGGCGGTCCGAGCAGGCCCGGTGGGGTCGGAGGTGCTCCGATCGGCCGGGAAGGCTTTCAAGCCCTTCTCCAAGAGCGTGAGGAGCAACACCGGCAGCACATCGCCAGCCTGAAAAAACAAATCATTCAACTCAAAGAGGCTCTGCAGGAACGGAGCGAGCAACTCAAGGGCATGCAGGAGTCTGTAGAGAAGCCGGCTGGGAAGGGGACAGTGAGCGACATGGCCGACGAGCGCAGTCACAGCGACCTGCAGGAGTTCCTCCGCAGCCAGCTGAGCCGGGCGGAGGTGCACTCTGGGATAAGACTCCCGAGTGAGTACGCCGTGGTGCCCTTCGAGAGCTTCACCTTGCAGCGCGTCTACCAGCTGGAAATGGGCTTGACCCGTCACCCCGAGGAGAAGCCGGTGAGGAAGGACCGCAGGGACGAGCTGGCGGAGGTGGTGGAGAGTGCCCTGCGTGCCCTCAATGCTCCAAATCAAGGTGGAGACCAAGCCAAAGCCAGCAAAGTCTATACACCCTCAGACTTCATAGAAGGTAAGAATTATGCTCAAAATCAGTGCTTCAACCGTGTGTAAAATTAGTCCATTCAGACAATCTCGGAATCTGGTGGTAGCACTTTTAGCTTTAGCTTAGCATAGATAATTGAATATGATTAGACCGTTAGCATCACGCTCCAAAATTTTTCCTATCTGGGGACTATTTTCAGGGGCTGCACTACTTTCATGATACTGCAGCAAAGTTCCTTGATCATTACGCCATATCAGCCTAGAAAACATCACAAGAAAAAGTTTTACATAGGAAAAAATATCTAAACTCTGGTCATTTTTCAGTAAGATGCTAACTGTTTAAATCTAGGGGAGTTGGAAAATTTGCCTTTTCAAAATTTGAAGCTAGTTGAGTTTAGATGTGGGGTTAGGCTCACCCAAAAACCTGTCATTAATCACTCACCTTCATGTTGTTTGTGAAAATGACGTTCTCTAGGACCTTTATAGGGTGTGTGCCAGTGTGAAGACTGTAAGTCTATCCCTCAGCCTGGTCTTCGCCCATGTTAAATTCAGTACTACAGTCTATAGACAGCCAACATGTAAACATTCAAATACTCAGTGTATAGCCACAACATGCGTGTGAACATGACGTACAGCTACACAGGACATACAGCCCACAGCATGTCTGAGCTGTTAAGAGGAAAGCTCTCAAAGTAATGTTGGAAACACTTTGAAAGAGTTGTACTGTGCGTTTCTTGTATCCTTAGAAACAGATCAGCAAACAATAGAGCATCCTGCAGCCGTATGCTAACACGCTAGGATAAGCCAGGATATCCTGTGATGACTCTAGAAACGTACCCAGCTGTTTCATGTTCAGAGTTGTCTCATCTCGGCCGTTTACTCCAGAGAGAGTAAAGCATCTCAGTGGTTATAGGCACTACAGGAAATACATTATTCATGGGGCTATGCACCTTGTTTAGTCATAACCAACTGAAACTGAAGTGCTAGAAGTAAGATTTGCATGAACAAACTTTCCAAGACTAGGTGACTGCAATGATAGTTAGCTCAAAACAGAAGATTTACATGAAAATAACAAACAACTGCTGAGTTTTCTGTAACACTTTCGAATGAGGAACAGTTATTCGCTATTAACTATTACTTTTCTTTTAATAAACTTCTCATGTGTTTTTTATTAATAGTTAGTCCGGTAGTTATTAAGTTTAGGTATTGGGTAGGATTAGGGATGTAGAATAAGATATTAATAAGTGCTTAATTACTTCTAATAAATGGCTAATATTCTAGTAAGTTGCATGCTAAATAAGTAACGAAGAGTTACACTACATTTCTAATTTTCTTGCTGGTTTGTTGCTGGTGACTAGAAAAACAAGCTTCCAAAACACACCATGAACCTTAATATATAGAATAATGTATTCGAAAGAGTGCTGTATAATATTAATTTATCACTGTATAATACACTACTAGTCCTGAGATATTGGTTATTTGGTGCATCTATAACCAGTTTTTATTTTATTTCTTTATTTATTTCTTATATTTTTCACAAAAACTTAATACCCCCAGTATATTTGTTATCTCGTTTTTATTAAATATTCATTCATACTTTTATAAACACTTCAGTGTGGATATTTTTCATGCAAGAAAAGCACATTTTTTAATAAAAATTAAATGTATTAAATACAGAAAGATGATCAAAACAGAGTAGATCCAAAGCTTCACAGTCCTTTACTTCCTGGGTCGACATTTAATTAATTAACATCACGCACTTATATGCTTGACGATTGCAATTGTAATTCCATGTTAGTATCACGTAATAATCGAAAATTCTGTGATGGGCTTATGTAAAAGATTACAATGTAAGTCAGTGACAGGCATCAGCCGTGATACACTCACGGATGAAAAATATTGGGTAATGATATTGCCATTATTGCATATGTAGTGGGGTGTGATTTTTTTACTGTAAACAGTCACAAAAGTTTTATTTATATTACTTTATTTATACATTTATGAGCACTTAACCAAACACCTGTCCCTAAACCTACCATCAGTTAATAAAACACAAGATAAACTGGCAGATACAACATTATTTCTAATTCTTCCGAGGCAAAAGGATTGATCAGCATCTCTCCGTCCTCTGCTGCTTTGCACAAATTTAAAAAAATGCCGCCAGGACACGATTTGCGTCATTCTACAGGACCAGAGTGTCTTTTGAATAAGAGTCAACACGCTAACGGAGCGGGATAATTTTGGCGATTAAAACCTTGTATTTTATTCTCTTCTTTGCATAAAGACATCGTATGGCTTCAGAAGGACTTGAAATGCAACAGCTTGTTTGTAATGCTTTTTTATTGCTTATGGTCAGTTTTTAGGAACCAATGAGAAACGAGCTCCCCACCCGCGGCACGACTGAGGCGGGTGTAACGCGATGACGCAGCAGTTCTGCGATGCTCAAGTGCTTGCTAAACTCTTCGAAAGTAATCTGTAAATGACTGTAAATACCAGCTACTCTCATATTAATCCATCAGAAATCGCTTGACAACATTTTCCTACTGCTTTAATGAAGCTAGCTACAATTGGTTACTTCAGGTTGCGTCGGTATGCATACGTCATCGGAATGAGTGATCTGATTGGTTGTAGATTCGTCCAGTAGTATACATGATGGACGCAGGTTAAGCCCGCCTCCCAGAAGGCGGGTAGTAAGGTAGCTTGGCCAGACTTAAGCTCCTATGAGCTTAATAGTCGCGGAAGCCAGGCTAGCAGTAAATACCTGCGACTGCGCTTTTATTGTCTGTGTGTTTTCTGTTGTTCAGAAGTGGGTAGGTTTAGGGTAAAGGTGAGGCTAGGTGCTACAATGAAAGTATACATTTTATATCAAATAATTCCGGTTATCTGAGTGGATCACGGCTGATCACGTGAGCCCATCACAGAATGTTTGATGATTACGTGTCACTAACATGGAATTACACGTTAAGAGTCCGTGGTTATTACACGCAATTCTGTGAGATCAGGTCGGTTATGTTATGATCACTCGTTTCTGCTTCGTCCTCACAGTGTTCAAAGATTCGGTACTCTTTCGGAAGTGCACAAATAACATTAAAAAACTCAAAGTGATGAGAAAAGACCCGCTCTACTTCACTTCAACAATGGAGAGCTTGTGAAAAACTCAGAGCCAAGGCCATGTCTCTAATAATTTACAACTCAGTGTCCAGACACAATGTCAATTTACCCAGCCGTCTTGCTAACACTGAGCGAGGCTGAATAATATTGTTGGAGATTCTAAAAATATTCAGTCCTGAAGCCTCACGGCAAGCTTGACCGTTACACCCGAAACCGTGCTTCAAACACAGCAGTGTTTACGGAAAGCGCTTTTTCTACCCACAAAATACCTCTCCCACCCCGTCCCTCGAGGGACCTCTCTCGTTATCCTGTGTCCGTGATCTCTGCTGGCTAACTACATAGTGTTCCTTTACCCAGAACTATTTTGTGGTGACACGATCTAATTCAGAGAGGAATAAAGATCCAAGATAAAAGTTTTACTGCTAATGCTAATGCTAATGAGCTAATGTTAGCCGTGTTCACGTGATTTTGCTGCGTCTTAATTACCGTATCTGAGTGAGGTGGAGTACACTTTGATGTTTCTGCCGATAGTAGCTTTAGTATTGATTCAGATGGCTTCCCTAATGGCCCTGCTTCTCCCATAAATGCATTTTATGCGTGGGATGGAAAAGGCTGGACGTCAGATTCATTCCGGTTTGCTAGTTTGTGAAGGCAAGCATCACTACTATTTCTGCTCAGGGTTAGGGATTTGGAAACGTTGTAAACACTGTTTAAAACGCCATAGCAACTTTTCCACAGATTTATTAGAAATTAGATGCATATATTTCCCAGTGCAGGTCATAATGCAGTGTTTCCACACTAATGAAGTATGAAGCTGTGAAGTATGTTTTTCTTTTGTTTCCTCAAAACGAACTGGGAGTTTTCTTCTCTGTGACTGATATGGGAGCTGAACAATGCACAGTAGATGCTGTACAGTACAGATCTCACTTTACTTGGATTGTTTTCAGAAGTGTGAAAGTACTGAGCAAAATCCTCAGATGACCTGATCTGTTTCCTCAGAAATCTCAGCATAACTCATATCATTTGATCTTCAAAGCGTTTGATGAGAAATGCACGAGTTCAGCCTGAAATCTGACTTTGCGTTGCAGCATTAGGGCTGCACTATTAATTGTATGTTAATCACAATTTCTGCTTCTCTAGATTAATTAAGCATTGTTATTTGTGATACTAGCCTACTAGTTATTTATACAGATTTTTTTTCTTTTAATAATGCAATTATCTTGCATTGGAATTATTACTGCTGCTGATATTAGCATTTTCATTGCATTTTCTTGAGGTTTTATGAGGTCTCAGAGTATTATACTGTGTATGATAAATATATTAATAAGAAATAAATCAAATGAAATGTGTATGAGTTGATTTTCCACACTAAAGTGCAATAATTAAATGTTAAATAAATGTTAAAAAGACATTAAAGCAACGATGACTAATCATCACAGTTATGTTTAACCATTATTGTGCAGATGTTAGACTAGTTATCAGTACTAGTTCTGCTTCACTCATTTGGTTTTATGTGATGCTTTTACATTATGAATATTAATATATCGTAATGACTGATTGTATCTCATTATTAACTCTATTACTATCTTAGACGATGAAGAGAAGATTAAATTAGCCACAGGGGGTCTCGTTTAGGAAGTATTTATGCGCACAAATTAGTGAATGTTTTTATGAATGCAAACATCACAAACTCTGGGTTTCCTTTTAATCATGTTGATAAGATATTATACATACATGTCGTTTTGCATATATTTGACCGTGTAGTAAAAGAGTAAACTGTAGCTTCAGCTGTGAGATTTCTTTTTATAATAAATGCAGATTTCGCTGCATGTGCTCTCAGGCAAAAACCTGACTTTAGAGAGAGCCGTACGTCTGCTGAGAGTGTTGAAAGATTGCCTAGAAAGCTTTTATATGGAGATGATTTGGGTGTGTTGCAAATGACTAACCTCAAGCACACATCTGAGAAACTCAGATTCATTAAAGGGGTACATTATTCTGTGTATTTGGTGTAATGTAATGTGTTTATGAGGTTTAAGATGTAAAAAAAACATTATTTTCCACATTCTGTACATTATTGTTTCTCCTCTAAGCCCCGCCTCCTGAAATGTATCGATTTCTACAAAGCTCATCGTTCTAAAAAAGCGAGCTGTGCTCTGATTGGTCAGCTATTCAGTGCACAGTGATTGGCCGAATACCTCAAGTGTCGGATGGATATGCTCCGCCCCTTACCATAACGTGATGCTGCGTCCCGGCGCTACGACGCCAGAACAATAAAACACTAATGTCTCGTTAGGATAAAAGTGTCTGCTACATGTCTAAATGTAATGTAACGAGAATTAAAGTCACAATTACTAGAAATGTGTACCTATAGAGATATTATACTGTTTGCATGCATACACAACTTGGAAAAATGCACTCTGGGTTTTTCCATCAGGAGAATGTCTTGGTGTCTTTCTTCACGCGTGTGTCTTTGTGCTTATCTTTGTAGCGTTTGTCCTTGAGCTTTAGATTTCTTTAAAACTCGCTTGTGTGTGTGGGATGTGTGGGTGTTTGGGTTAATGTTTTCTTTTCTTCACTCGTCTCCATGTCTTCTCATCACGGCAGGCCTATCGCGCACTGAGAAGGACAAGGGCACGCTGTACGAGCTGACCTTCCGTGGAGAGCAGAAGCAGGAGTTTCGCCGGCTGCTTCTCTTCCGTCCCTTCGGCCCGCTCATGAAAGTGAAAAGTGAGCTGGTGGAGACGGCCAACATGCCCATTAACATTGTGCTGCCTCTGTCCCAGAGAGCCGACAAATTCAAGCAGTTCATGCACAACTTCAGGTGACTCTCCTTCTCTGGTCTTATCTGTTGATTATTGTTCTGTACCCCCTTTCCTTTCTTTTTCACAGTTCTTGCAGGCACTTTCATAAATAAGGCACACTTTGGTATCCAGTGCCAGGATTAAAAAAAAAGAGTTTTCATGCACAGCTCTAAGTGAATAAAAAACAAAATCCTCAGAAGGTTTTATATCTGAAAGTGCACAGTGTATAAAGTTATTGTCTCTTAAATGAAAGAGTCGGCTCTGGATCACTGAAATGAGACGTTTTTAAAACAAGTCCCAAGCCGCTTGATGTGGATGTCATCATAAAACATTAGCATATTGCCGCCCACTTGTTGATCTGACTTTGGTCTGAATGAAAATGCAAATTCATTCTTCACCACTAGGTGTCTCTTTAGGAGTTGTTTAAGGTACAAATAAATGCATATGATAGGAAAATGAAAGTGTTTTTGATCTTGCATGCAGTGAAATAGGAAAATTGAAGGCAGCATTAGTTATGTGATACGTTCTGAAAATTTAAAAAATGGATATAATATTATATTGGATATTACAGTATTTGCCCGACAAAACCTGCATTTATTTGATCAAAAATGCAATAAAAACAGCAATATTTTGAAATATTATTATAATTCAAAATGACAGTGTTCTATGTTACTTACATATTTTAAAACATAATTTATTCCTGTGATGATAAAAGCTGAATACTCAGAAGCTATTATTCCAGTGCATCATTTTTATTTCATACATAAACAGAAATTATTCCATACACAAACAAAAATGAGAAAATGTACATTTTAATTTGTTATTTTAATTCAATTTAAATATAGAGACTATACAGAGTTTTTTAGTATATTGTATATTTAAAGTCAGAAACTGTATGTTACACAAACAACATAGTGTTACATTTTGAATTTTATTTTATTTTATTTGAAATACAGAGACTAGATTTTTCCTAATGTTTGTAATTTTTTATTCAGTTTTAATGTTTAAAGTTTAATAACTGTATAAATGTTTAATAATAGCAAATTTGCCAAAATTTTTCCACGTGGCGCTATTTAAAGCGGTTTTGGAGCAGGCTTGCTCCCTCCTGTCAGTCTTTCTCAGTCATTTGTCTCCAGCGTGTTTTACATCTAATTTCTGTTGTTAATGAGTGCCTCCGAGCAGGGTTTGAAGAGCTGTATGTCAGGCGTAGAGAGAACACTTTGACCTCGTTCTGTTGTCAGAGTCAGGAGAGGACAAACAGGGGATTGTGGGTAACATTCACATACAGAATGAGCTCATCAGACTAATGTGTTGTGGCATGTGCTCAGCGTATAGATTTTTGTTTTTTCATGCACTTTTGTTGTCGTGATAGAAATGATTTCAGTTTAAATGAATGTTTTATTGAAATATATAATGATAATGTGAATATTTAATATGGCGTGTCAAAAAGGCATTAAGAGAGGCATCTAAAGTTTGATATGGTAACTAAGGTTGCACTTATTTAGTCAAAAATACTTTAAACTCAACAATATCATGAATTATAAATCGGATTTTAAGAGTGAATCTGTGTTAAAGTGATGTTCAGCTTCATTACTCCAGTCTTCAGAGTCACATGATCTTCAGAAATCATAACAAGGTTTGGGTTTGTCATTCTCTCATGGATTAAACCAAACCTTAACCAGCAAACTTACCCAAGGTCAGTCCCAGCGTCTCTGAAGTCTGACCTGTCATGTCTTTATTGTGTGCTGGACACAATACTTCGGTCAGAACGATCAGGACTGTCACATGCTTCTCTCAGTAGCTCTGTCCTGCTTTATTTTGTTCCACAGTTCTCATTGCAATGCTTTCTGGGATTGATAATGGTCATAATGATGCCCACTTTACCCACAATACAGTGATGCAAACTTTTTGGCATCACCATAATGTCTTAGTTATAGTTAATGAGCTGGTTTTAATGCTTTGGAAATCTAAAGGGAAAATGTATCAATTCAGCGTTAAATGTGTTCTCTTTCTCAGACAGTAAAAACAGTTCTGGTGCAGCTGGAGCGTGCTGACCTCCGTGTGTGTGTGTGTGTGTGTGTGTCTACAGAGAGGTGTGTGTGAAGCAGGACGGCCGGGTGCACCTAACCGTGGTATATTTTGGAAAGGACCAGATGAATGAGGTCAAAGGAACCTTGGAGAACACATCGAGGTATGGCACGTTATTATCTGTGTGTGTGTGTGTGTGTGTGCGTGCGTGAGGAAATGTGTGCACCCGCATATGTGAAGAGATAAGGCTGAGGTTATGTCTGAGAAATTCACAGTTAAATAAAAAGGAACCAGAGGGTTGTGTTAAGTTCCTTCCAGTAATCTCTTTCCCAATGCATTATGGGTTTTTTCTGTCTACACACACAGAAACCCGTTTTAACCAGCATAAATAATTCCTTTAATTTATAGATCAAGCAAACGTGAAATCGCCATCTTCATGAATATATTAAAATGCTGAAGGAGTTGTATTAATAAAAGATGATGGTGATATACTGAGTAATAACTGAGATGCATGCTGACACTTTCAGAGTTAAATATAGGTGACATATATTAAAATAAATCAAGAGATGTAAAATAAATATATTACATTAATAAACAATTAAATAATAAATTCAATTAAATTTACAATTTATCTAAAATATGAAATATTGCTTATAATAAACAATATTATTAGAATTAGAATAATAATAATACACTATACACACACACACAACAGTAAATTGATATTCTGTTCTATTCTATAAAAACAAAAAATTTAAACTTATTAATAATAAAAAACTTACTAATAATAATACATTTATAACAATAACAAAACAGAAAGTATAAAAATGTCTGTTTGTATGTCAATAATAAGTCAATTATTAATAAGTCAGTAACTATATTATATTATTTTCAACTGAATTTTCAATTTAAAATGATATGAATTAGTGTTTTAAACTAGGAACTGGATAATAATAACTACAGATATATCATCTACATGCTGTGGTGGTCACTGATCAGAGGTCAGTAGAGGCAGATGAAATCAGCGGAGCTGTACAGAACACAGCCTCTCAGCTCTGCAGAAGATAACATATCTCTCAGTTCACAGCTTCATACAGAAACACTCACATGTGACTGGACACAGAACGGGTTCAGGATCAGGGAGGACCTGGAAACACACAGCTCTCGTTGGTTCTGTGGGAATTCACTGGCTTTCGGTGGAGCTTATTTCTTTTTGTACTTCAGACTAACTTCCTGATAATTCATTCCAGCTGTCTTCTGAATGTCTACAGCTAGTTAGTTCTAATCTCCCAAAGGTCCTGAATGCTTGCGTCTGCATTTCTTAAAGGAATTTACCTCGATCTAAATTCAGATTATCATAAAAGTAAACCATTATTTTTATTACATTTTTTATCAAGTGCTTTAACAAAAACAAAAGTTTCATTTTTCATAGTATGTGTGAAAAAAAGTGTGTATGTGGTTTATGAGGACACAAATGTGTATAATGACACAGGTATTACAATATGAAGGTGATTTATGAGGATATTTTCAGTGTCCCTGTAATTCAAAAGACTTAAAAACATACTAAATGCTGTTGTTTTGAGAATGTAGAAGTGTGTAGTGTTTCCTGTAAGGGGTAGGTTTAGGTGTAGGGTCAGTGTAGGACAATACCACA